>SAYR01052423.1:1302337-1387173 GCA_004382745.1 Argopecten irradians irradians | reverse complement strand
AAATTATTTTGTAATATTTTTTGTGTTAATTAGACATATATATACACGATTAAACGCCAATTATTGTTCAAGTGATTAATATCATTTATGCTGTGTCGGTGGTGGAGCATCTTTGATTAATTTAGCCCATAAAATGTACTCCACTTCTAAGTTAAGAGTTGGTATTCCTAAACAATATGGGGAAGTACTTATCTACCTCCAAACCTTCTATATCTATATAACTTTAGCTGAAAATATAACCAAAATCTTGGTTAGAGAGTTTGATGATCAACTGTTACCCATAGAGAAGCAATTAAGTTTTAAAACAAAAAAAGGGAAATAAAGATACGAGTAATTTAGTGTATTTTTCCATAATTAGGGCCCCTCCCCTATATATCATACAGATAGAAGGAAGTTAAGTTACATAAATGCCCCCTATCCCCCGTATCCCATGGATTCAACAATGTTTTACAGCTGTGTGTTGCTTATAACATTGGCAAATAGCATCCCATATTATCATATATATGACGGTACTGAGTAGGGCTGGATCAATATGTCGATAATCCAATACTTATCGGTTTTCAGAAGCGTATCGAATATCGATACGCAAACATGCTGTATATTGCTGTATCCTTTTAACAACTCAGCCTACTGTTTTCATTATAGAAAGACAAAATTCCAAACAAAACTTATTCTATAACATCATTCAAGTACGAGCATTTCAATCAAAAGGAAGTGTATTTAGCATCTGTGTCACCTAGATTAATAAGAAATGTCTCTTCATAGCTAAGAATACGAATTGACAGAAATAAATCAACACAGATGGTGAACCAAATCAAACATTTGGTAGGTTTTTGCCAGGTTATAGAATGTTTAACAAAATTGTCTTTTATCGTCACAATATTCAAAACACAATGGTCAACTGAATTTGAAAAAAGAGGTCCAGTATATCGTCAATATGTATCGTGTATTGTTTCAGTATATTGTCAATATGTATCGTATCGTTTTATACCTTCCATTAACCAGCCCTAGTACTGAGTATTTCATGTTATGTGTATGAACTTAAGTCTTTAATTCACATGCAAATCATGAGGTAATAATGTGTCTCAAAGGAAGGAATTAAGGCATAGGCATGTTTACATTGACAGATTAATGTACCATGAGTACCAAAAGTGATAAAATATGGCTGATTTTTTTTTTGTCCATAACTTACATTTTGGTTCCCTAAAAAGCGACCCCCTTTGTTCAAAGTTTCAATTATCTTAAAAATTTACTTCAAATCACTGTAATACATGTACACATCATATCCATTTAAGGGATGTAGAGGGCTTTATAGCCTCCTTTAGCTCTGAAACTAAGCCAATGGATATTGTTCATATTTAAGATTTATTAACTTTAAGCATCTGTACATATATGTATGAGTTGAGGATGTAAAATTGATGTAGTAACTGTATAGTAATTGACGATCAGAAAGGTTCGTGCATTTGTTAGGTTTTAACAGTAATAAGCACATATATTTGTCATCCTTGCTATTTTTATTTGTATTGAATTTCACAGAAATCAACTTAACAGCGAATACAGCAAAATTTAATCATGAATAAGCACCAACATATCTATATATGTATACATACATCTGTGAGAACTGGCCAGGTGTAAAATGCTGATGTCGATTTATTTATCTGAAAACTATTAATAGATTTTCCCCAATTAAACCCTAATGTTGTGTAGGATAAATCCTGTGTATAATCTGTTAGTATTTTTGCCGGGAAGTGAGAAATAAATTGTAATTAGCTCAGCCAATCCGGGGATAGCCCTGGTGATCAGTACATCCGAAGAGGACACAGAACTTGTGTCGACAGGAAACTAAGTCTATTTAGATGCCAATAATGTGATTATGGTGTGTCACAGTTTTTGGAAGTATATATAGGACTGTAACTTTATACAGTATATAGGTATCGGGTATTGGTGTATTATATATAGCTGATGCAGGACTATACCCTGGCCTAAATAGAAGCTCGCCAACGAAGGAAAAGCCGCTGAACTGTGTGTAGACTTAGTCTGTCCTTTAAATTAAGATAAATAAGAGTTTTAAGACAGCAGCTTGTTAGAGAGATGGCTAGCAAAATTCAAGAACTGAAGGACATTGCTAACAAATTAAGGATTCATAGCATTAACAGTACTGATGCGCAGGCACTGGGGTGAGTTTTTTATACACCTTTCGAATTCTGACAGGGGGTTTTTTTTTTTTTTTTTTTTTTTTGACTGGTTTGAATTTATATAGCTATCAATAACTGAGGTCATTTATATGGGGCAACACAGCTCCCCATGCATTCATTTTACCTGGTATTGCCTGTGGTAAGGAAAGATATAATTTGGGAGACTGGGTTAGTCTTAACTTCATGACGTTCATTGTTAATTATGTGTCATCAGAATTGCCATAGGAGACACATTGCCCATATCATATAGTGCTATCTCACTGAAGCATTCTCATTACTGCCAAAGGACTGAACATCAAAATATTTTATTTTCAAAGCTGTAATGAAAGTGTTATAGCACTAAAATTATGAAAATAACTACAGCTGTTGGATGTTACAGATTACTGGAAATCGAAAAGTCATATAATAGATTTGTTTGGTCTTGTTTAAGTATTTACAAAAGTGTAGATGAAATTGGTGCATAATATATGAATATATTTTTAATATTTAGTAACAGTATATAAAATTATGCATCAAATGATTGTATGGTTTAAAAGGGGTTGGAGCTAAGATCTGAAATTTACAAGATGTTTGTTTTCATCAAATACATACATATTTTTATGTCTGGCTAAAGTGGTAAATGGTGACAAAACCATAAAGTAATTTATCATTTACATGTAATAGGTAGCAGGGTTTCACCTTTTAAACAAGTATGAAACATTAACGAATCGAAGGAGGTTAAGATGTCGTCCTACTTTAAAACACATAACATCAAACTTACGATACAGAGAGAGGAAATGTTGTTGGTTGCCTTGATTTATATAACTCATGTAAGGTGTACATGTATATCCTTTGACAAGAACAACTGAATACTGAATGAAATTGCTGTAAATTCATTTGCTGTAAAGAGTGATTGGAATATCAGAATAAATTATCTCATTCTATATTATACAAACTATTAGCCTATTACAATGAAGGTAAAGACTTAAATGAGACTGAAAGTAAATTATCATTGCAAAGTTATTACATTAAAGATTTAGCGAGGTCACAATGATTTAGGTCCTATTCGTGTAATAGCATTAGCCTATTTAGTATTAGGTCAAGACTAAAAGAAGACTGAAAGCAAATTATCATTTCAAGAGTAAAATTTCAATGATTTTTTACTGACGTCACTATAAGATCCACATCTTGGTAACTTTGAGCTGTTTGTCAGGTGTGATGGTGTCTTTCAGATTGAATTCCCTAACAAGAAATTTAAGATTCCATAGTAAATATTTGCGATACACTCGCAAGACAGTCTGTAGGTTGACGTGTTACTGATTAAAAATTGCTGTACAAGTCATTGATCACTGTAGCATGTTGTGTTCAAGTACAGATTTATAAATCACCTGAGTTTAGTTTGATGAATTGTTGTTTGAATATATAATTAATCCATGATACCCTGGAATTGAAAATAAATTTGTTGCCCATCTGCAACCTGCAGGTAGCTCAAATGGTTTTGTCTTTCTTAGTTTGGAACATAGGTGTTTTTAGCATGCTGGTAAGTCAAAGAACCCACTATAGACTAATATATAGAATTATTATAAATAAATTAGTCTATAGTAGGTCTTTGACTTACCAATCATGCTGAACACCTATGGTTGGGAAGTCCTGGGGTTTCCTTTACTGCAGCATGCTACATACAAAAAAACCTAAGTTCCTAATTTACAGCTGTCTTTCGTATCTAATTTCTGAAAAAAAACGATCAATCGACTTAAAATGAAAATATGATTATTTTGATGTAATGATGCTGAGTACTCTCTCTAGTTTTCAAAATTGAATTATCGCATCCTGTTCCATAAATAACTTATTGGTATTTAATGTAGCCAATATTTATATCCATAAGTAAGAAATATAACTAAGTAAAAATGTTCCAGGTATTGAGCACCAATTAAGTGTTTTTATCGTCATGCTGAACGATTTTACTTAAAATCACAGATCATTTGACAGATTTTAAATTAAGTTGTAAATTTTCTGTAGAAACATGTGCTATGTATATGGGCTATAAAACTGGAATATTTGTTAGCACTTAGCGATATACCTGAAATATTTGCTGTTTACCTGAGAAGTGTTATTTACTTGAGGAATAGCTATTCAGTAACAATATACCTGGTTACATGTATTTTGGTGAGTCATTTACAAGGGTAAAGCTATATTATAGGTAGTCAAGCTATTTTTAACGTTATAAATTTGTTCATGACATGACAATTTCAGTCTTGCGTAGGCGTTGGTTGGTGTAAAATTTTGCTTTCATAAACGCCTTGAAATCTTTGCATTGTAATCGATATGGGTCTTGATTTTCATGAAAACAATCTCGCTCGATCTCATTGGCTAATTCTGAAAGATTAAATCTTACATGTCCTGTTTTGGGACAGAGGTTGTATTTACTGGAGGTTAAAGATGCTCCACCCGCTGAAAAATGGTATTTATTCTCTAAGCAAAAGCAAACAAATAAACAATCTCCATGATTATCCATATAACTATTGTTTGATGGTTGGCAGCAGAACTTCAATATATTTATCTTTTGTCTTCCTTGCACATTTTTTAGGTCACCTGAGACAAAAGTTTCAATTAACCTATTCTAATCGCCCTTTTGTCCGTCGTTGTCCGTCTTGTGTCGTCCGTCGTGTGTTCGTAAACAATTTTACATTTTCGACTTCTTCTCAAAAACCTGATGCAATTTCAATGAAATTTTGCACAAACCTTCTAAGGCATAATTATAGGCCAATCAAAATTGTGAATTATATAACCCCCACTCCCCAGGGGGCTGTGAGAAGGGGCCAAAAGGAGTAAATTGATTAAAATTTCCAAAATTTGTCTTCTCCACTCACAGATGTGGTAAAATAAAAATACTCTTTCATAGATAGAAAGGTATGAGTCAAAAACTGGGTTTAGAATTATTTGGCCTGAAATAGGCATTTTACATCATATCCATCTTGGGTCCTGGCTGACACACAGGGACCAGAGGGGCGGTGCCAAAATGGGTCAAATGGCTAAAATTTCAAAAACCTGCTTCTGAATTCACAGGTTTGATGGAACCAAAATTATCTTCATAGATTAAAAAGTGAAATTTATAAAATTACTGACACTGACTGACTTCTAGTTGGGTTTGGTTGTTTAACGGTTGGCAAAGCAAATTAGAATTTTAAGCATAAGGTTGGGAACATAATACAACTAACTATCTAAATGAAAAACAAAAATAAAAATTCTAATGTGAAGTTTCAAACTTTAAAAGTTTATTCTAATTTGGTAAATTTTTTACAGGTTTTGAACCAACTTTGCAATGCTTTTTCTGTAGCAGCACTCAGGTGAATGTCAAGGCCTCTTGGGCCTCTTGTTTTGCACATTGTCAATTTTTAACTGTAGTACAAGTAACATCATTCTTGTCAATGCTTAACAATGTTGTTTGTGTTTCTCAGATATTTATAAAGTTCACAGAATTACCCCAAATACAGTGTAAAGCATAATTTAATCCCCCACAAATAAATGGCAACTACAGAATAAAATATTAAATAACCGTGGTTAATAAATATGATACTGTAATGTCCTTTAAATTTTTTACCTTGGATTTATGTTTATTCTGCATGATACAATCTAAAACTTCCAACAGCAAATATCCATATTGCCAAAAAATGTTGTGTAAGTGGTAGGTGGACGAAAAAAAAAAATTGTTTCTATAAAGGTGGCCGGTAACAAATGTATATTACGACAATAAACATCCGATTCCTATAGTTTATATATCACTTCCTTATGCATTTACATCATGTAATCTAGAAATATAAAGAAATATTTTTCTTTTCCCTTTCGAATTCAAATTTAGCAAATCTGATAAAAAGTCTGTAGGATTTAGCTGTGTCATATGATAAGAAAGTTTGTCTATATAATTTCATGACCTGCGAAGAAAGGGAGATTGTGTGCAATAGGTACAGTGGTGCTTAATGTGGTGATTACAGTACTATGTGGGTATTTATTCCCATACTCATGCATACATAGTTTACATAAGTAATATAGCATCGATGATAAAAAGCATGGGATCCATAGACAGGAAATTGTACCAGAACAATTTCATCTGTTAGACGATGTCAGCCCTTCAGCACAGATTCAGACAGTAATTCATGTCAATGATTATATAGCCTGTGGCCTATGTACAAAGATATTAAACTTCATCCATTTTAGATTGATTTTAGGCCTTTGCTGTGTTATATGGTTGATTTGCCCGTTAGTGTCACACCATTAAATGATCGTTATACTCAGTAGACAAGTGGTTATTAGGAGTTGATGGTTGTAGGTGGGTACCATCTCATCCCACCACCCCTACTCATCTCTTTGTAAAATAAGATTTCCAAAAGGTTATGTATAATTTTTGGTTTTTTTCTGTTGGCAAGGCTGATAATGTTTCATCACTGTGGCACTTTGTTATTTTTTTACCTCAATTCTGACCATCAATCTCTCATCCATACCTCCTTTTCTTCATTTAAAGATGCTCCACTGCTGACAAATGGTGTTTTTCACTATCTAAACCAGGAGGCAAAGATTTAGTATTTTTCTTCGGTTAAAAAATCACTTACTTTACACCAATTATCACCATTGAAAAGGTCGAGCTTCTAATTTCACTTCAAGTTAAACAAAAAAGATAATTATTGCAATCCGCGGAAAAATCTGTGGCATTATATCCTATATGGATGAGTATGATTGCGCCATGCACCAACGCAAAATAAATTTATTTTATATATTTTCTGTGTTAATTAGACATACATATACACGATTAAACACCAATTTATTGTTCGAATGAATGATAATATCAATTTATGCTCTGTCGGGGTGGAGCATCTTTAACTATACCATCAAAACTTGCTGAATTTCTTATTTTTTATTCAATACTAAGAGTTTATAAAAGAAAGTTGACATTTGGAGATAAATGGTAAAAAAAAGAATTTTTGATAGGAGTTACAAAGCCTGTTTTACAAATTCATATTTCCATGTGGTTTCTTCTTCACAAGTACTTGCTTGCTTCATTGTCTTTCAAGGTCAAGGTCAAGCAGAACATCTATTACAAGTGTAATAATGATCTAAATTACTTGATTCCCAAGTAAAGTGTAACTTGTCTAAACCGAAAATGCCACTCGGGCCAGACTGCAGGGTTTCCAGATTAACACAGGCCTAGGATTACTGAAGAAATATCATACAAGTATGTTAGAATACACAGGGAATCCGGATTTGGAGAGGGCTGGTTTTAAAAGTTATATTGTATACTTAAATTAAATGATGCTTGACTTCTGAAAAATCAAAAATAGAGGTTCATTTAAGCAATTGAACATCTTTCAGTTTGCATTATAAGCATATAAATGGCCACTGGACAGAGGCAATTCTATAAAAAAAAAATGTTCAATGCTTATTTATTACTCTTTGGTTACAAATCTTGATGAAAATCCAAGGCATTTTGCATTTTAATAATGAATTAATCATTCATTTCGTTATGGATGGACAGCCGTTTTCCGTGACGTGGACGACAATTGTGATGTCACAAATGATAATGACGTCATAAAGCGCTTGAAATTCAGATACTATTGAATGCAGGAAAATGGAATTTATAGATAACGCAGGTGATTTCATTGTTTCTTGACACAGTTTTTTGCTCCAAATTGGTCTTGCAAGTTGAATTTTGCAACATTGAAAAACCATTGAAGCCAAAAGAAAGACAAGATTAATTAAATGACAAAAAAAAACAACTTTTAAAGACATTTTCATTATGCTTTTTTCTCTTTCATGGCATCATCATCATGTATGTCTATGGCAGAGGTCATGTCCGTCCTGTTCTTCAACACCATGAGGTACAGTGTCGAACAGGCCGAGAAGTCCCTCCAACGACCGTTTTATCCTGTCCAAGGTCAGTTCTGTCAGGATGAGTGTGGTCATTCAAAAGTACACCTCTTATGTACAGTATTTCTATAGTGTAACTTTCTGACTAAGATTATGGGAACATTGCCAAGCAATATTTTCTTGTATTACAGGGCCATGCTGCTCCTATTTCTGTATGCTGCTTGGGCTGAAGCGGGGCCTTTTCCCTACAGAAGATTTGCTGAAAACTCAGGAAAATTGACTCCGACCTTGAAAGGCCATCCTCACCACGACTGAACTTGTGCGACGTGGCAACAGGTTCCTTGGGCCAGGGTCTAAGCGTTGCTGTGGGGAGTTGGGCTACACAGGGAAGTACATAGATAAGGCTGACTACCGCGTGTACTGTGTGATTGGAGATGGCGAGAGTGGCCGAGGGATCCATCTGGGAGGCTATGGCTTTTCGCTAGCCATTACCATTTGGACAAATGTGGTGGCCATAGCTTGTGATGTGAATGTCTTGGCACAGAGTGAGCCGACCAGGCTTTACAACACACTTCAGCTTAGATGTTACTAAAGCAAGAGCTGAGAGCTTTGGGTAAGCTTTGTAGAATTTTTGGGCAAGCGTACTCTCCCCTATTGTTTTGCTTGTCGGTGTGGAGTCTGTACATACGGCCTATGTGCAGGTTCCAACTGTGCATGTGATTACGATAAATCACTGCCTTATACCGTTTAATAGATTTCGCCGTGATTTTAGTGACACCAACCTTTCAAAATAAGAGATATCTATCAGCGATGTTCTTCTGTAAATTTACAAAAGTGACATTAAACGTGCTAAACACATTCGTTTTATGTAAACTTCAGCGTGTATCATACAAAATCTTGCATCAGTAAAGATATTCTAGCATCTGATCGACTTTAGATAACCTCCGGAACAATATAATGTGAATCAGGTTTATGTGTCAATAAAAGGAAAGTGCGGAAACGGATAAACTTTTAGTACGCGGCCAAATTACCTGTGTTACTCAGTAGATTATAATTTTTAGCCCACCATCATCAGATGGTGGGCACTATTCAAATCGCCTGTGGTCCGTGGTTCGTCCGTCTGTCAGTCTTTCCATCCGTTACTTGTTACCGAAGGGATTCTGTCCTCAAATTCATGTGCAGGTTCCCTTAGGGGTCTAGTTGTGCATATTGCATTTTGGACTGATCCGTTAAACAAGATGGCTGCCGGCCGGAATCTTCGATTCTTGATAGTTGAAGTTGTACCGCTATTTCTCAGAAAGTACTGGAAGGTATTCTGGTCTCAAATTTCATGGTGCAGGTTCCCTTATGGCCCTAGTTGTTGCATATGGGCATTTTAGGACTGATCGGTGGAACAAAGAATGGGCCGCAGGCCGCCATCTTGGATTGTAATAGTTAGTTTGTACCCGCTATTTCTCAGAAAGTAACTGAGGTATTGTCCTCAAATTTCATGTGGCAGGTTCCCTATGGCCCTAGTGGTGCATTTTGCATTTCAGAGCCATCGTGAAACGAAGACGGGGACGGCCGCAATCTTCGATTTTGATAGTTGAAGTTTGTTTTCTGCTATTTCTAAGAAAGAACTGAAGCAATCTGTCTGAAATTGTATATGTATGTTCCCCTAGGGTCCTATTTGTGCATATTGCATTTTAGGACCGATCGGTGAACAAGATAGCTGACAGGACACCTTCTTGGATTTTGATAATTGAAGTTTGTTACCGCTATTTCTCAGAAAGTACTGAAGCAATCTGTCGCGAATTGTATTGGTAGGTTCCCCTAGGTCCCTAGTTGTGCTTATTGCATTTTCGTACCGATCGATGACCAAGATGGCCACCAGGCCGCCATCTTGCATTTGGTAGTTGAAGTTTGTTACCGCTATATCTCAGAAAGTACTGAAGGGATCGATTTTAATAAATGATGTTTATTACTGCTATACATCTCAGAGAGTACTGAAAGGATCTTTCAGCAATATTTTCATATATAGTATGAAAAGCAGAGAAATATCCTCATCTTTCTGTTGTCAGACATAGATCATTCTTTGGTGGCGCCAAAGATCCCTCTTGATCTCTTGTATTTATTTCACATCAATCCTAGGTCCCTAGTATACATATAACGTTGTACTATCGCTAATAACCCCAGTGACCAACATCGCGTATTTGCTACGGTTCTAAATAAATATTCATATAAATCACCCAGCCTTGTGGTTAGAGAAACAAAATAAAAAACATTATACAATATCAGTCTTGGATGCCTGAGCTCTAAGATCTGAATGTACGCAGAAAGACATTCAAGCATGACACAGGTGCTGTAAGCGGACGACTATTTTGAAAAGCGAACAAAAGTCTATGCGTATCAATATCAAAAAGATAAATAAACTTCATGTAAACAAGGAACACAATCACAAAGTTCAAGTTGGCCCTTGTGAGTATATATGTATATTCCTGCGGGTTTTATTTATAAATTAGGTGTTTACAGTTTTGTACTGAAAAATATCTCGCCCGAGAAGCCTTATACAATATAGATGCATATCGTTCTGGAAATTTAAAGGTTTTAGGGAAGTAGAAATAGCGAGCACTTTAATGTCAACAGACATAATTTTCTAGTTTTATATTGAAATGTTTTTGTCCTGACACCTACACCTTTTCGTTCTTGTCTCCAAAAAGACTGGTCTAATAAATAGTTTTCTTCATTGGATGAAAAAACAGTGAAATGAATCTTCTGCAGTTAAAACATCGATTATGCAGGGAAACCTTGCATTTGTTTGGTGGTTGTACCCAACTTAGGCTATCAGTTAAATACATTTTTTCTGTGTTATTGTTTTTTAAAAAACTTTAAATGCATTTGGTTCAGAAAGCTATGGTGCTTTTAATTGATTGTTCTTATTATTTTTTAATGTTGATTTCTCTGGATCTCCTTAATTGACTAATTCCTGTTGTTTTAGTGGAACCACATACATTGTGGACGGACATAGTGGTAGAATGACCTCTGTAAGGCTATTCATGAATGCTTCAACAGTGAAGGCATAACGCAACCTGTATTGTGGCCAAGAACCTACAAGGGCAGAAGGTGGGACCAGGTAGGGCATATTTCAGGGGAAAAGTGTGTCCGGACCAGGTAGGATTTCTTAGGGCAAAAGTGTATCCTGACCAGATAGGCATATCTAAGGGCAATAGTGTATACAGACCAGGTAGGCATATCTAAGGGCAATAGTGTATACAGACCAGGTAGGCATATCTAAGGGCAATAGTGTATACAGACCAGGTAGGCATATCTAAGGGCAATAGTGTATACAGACCAGGTAGGCATATCTAAGGGCAATAGTGTATACAGACCAGGTAGGCATATCTAAGGGCAATAGTGTATACAGACCAGGTAGGCATATCTAAGGGCAATAGTGTATACAGACCAGGTAGGCATATCTAAGGGCAATAGTGTATAAAGACCAGGTAGGCATATCTAAGGGCAATAGTGTATACAGACCAGGTAGGCATATCTAAGGGCAATAGTGTATGCAGATCAGGTAGGCATATCTAAGGGCAATAGTGTATGCAGATCAGTAAGGGCATATCTAAAAGGCAAATAGTTATACAGACCAGGTAGGCAATATCTTAAGGGCAAATAGTAAATATACAGACCAGGTAGGATTTCTTAGGGCAAAAGTGTATCCCGACCAGGTAGGCGTATCTTTGGGGCCTATGGGTCTAGGAACAGACTAGGCGTGGCAATGATCTGTCGGTCCACCTGCAATGAGTACCAAATATTCTGTTTTTGATATAAAAGAGTTATCTGCTCTTGTGACGTCAATTTGTTTGATTTTTGGGTTGTTTTAGTTTTACCGTCCTATTAACAGCCAGGTCATGTAAGGACGTGCAGGTTTGTTGGTGAGGAAAGCCGGAGTACCGGATGAAAACCACCGGCCAGCGGCCAGTACCTGGAAACTGCCCCCTGGGAGAACCTTCTATATCTATATAACTAACTTTGGCTGAAAATATAACCAAAATCTTGGTAAGAGAGTTTGATGATCAACTGTTACCCATAGAGAAGCAATTAAGTTTTAAAACAAAAAAAGGGAAATAAAGATACGAGTAATTTAGTGTATTTTTCCATAATTTTCCCCTATATATCATACAGATAGAAGGAAGTTAAGTTACATAAATGCCCCCTATCCCCCGTATCCCATGGATTCAACAATGTTTTACAGCTGTGTGTTGCTTAAATATTGGCAAATAGCATCCCATATTATCATATATATGACGGTACTGAGTAGGGCTGGATCAATATGTCGATAATCCGATACTTATCGGTTTTCAGAAGCGTATCGAATATCGATACGCAAACATGCTATATATCGCTGTATCCTTTTAACAACTCAGCCTACTGTTTTCATTATAGAAAGACAAAATTCCAAACAAAACTTATTCTATAACATCATTCAAGTACGAGCATTTCAATCAAAAGGAAGTGTATTTAGCATCTGTGTCACCTAGATTAATTAGAAATGTTTCTTCATAGCTAAGAATACGAATTGACAGAAATAAATCAACACAGATGGTGAACCAAATCAGATGTTTGGTAGGGTTTTGCCAGGTTATAGAATGTTTTATCAAAATTGTCTTTTATCGTCACAATATTCAAAACACAATGGTCAACTGAATTTGAAAAAAGAGGTCCAGTATATCGTCAATACGTATCGTGTATTGTTTCAGTATATTGTCAATATGTATCGTATCGTTTTATACCTTCCATTACCCAGCCCTAGTACTGAGTATTTCATGTTGGTATGAACTTAAGTCTTTAATTCACATGCAAATCATGAGGCAATAATGTTTCTCAAAGGAAGGAATTAAGTCATATGCATGTTTACTTTGACAGATTAATGTACCATGAGTACCAAAAGTGATAAAATATGGCAGATTTTTTTTTGTCCATAACTTACATTTTGATTCCCTAAAAAAAGCGACCCCCTTTGTTCAAAGTTTCAATCATCTTAAAGATTTACTTCAAATTACTGTAATACATGTACATATCATATCCATTTACATGTAAGGGATGTAGAGGGCTTTATATATCTCCTTTAGCTCTGAAACTAAGCCAATGGATATTGTTCATATTTAAAATTTATTAACTTTAAGCATCTGTACATATATGTATGAGTTGAGGATGTAAAATTGATATAGTAGTAACTGTATAGTAATTGACGATCAGAAATGTTCGTGCATTTGTTAGGTTTTAACAGTAATAAGCAAATATACTTGTCATCCTTGCTATTTTTATTTGTATTGAATTTCACAGAAATCAACTTAACAGCGAATACAGCAAAATTTAATCACGAATAAAGCACCTACATATCTATATATGTATACATACATCTGTGAGAACTGGCCAGGTGTAAAATGCTGATGTCGAATTTATTTATCTGGAAAACTATTAATAGATTTTCCCAATTAAACCCTAATGTTGTGTAGGATAAATCCTGTGTATAATCTGTTAGTATTTTGCCGGGAAGTGAGAAATAAATTGTAATTAGCTCAGCCAATCCGGGGATAGCCCTGGTGATCAGTACATCCGAAGAGGACACAGAACTTGTGTCGACAGGAAACTAGTCTATTTAGATGCAATAATGTGATTATGGTGTGTCACAGTTTATTGGAAGTATATATAGGACTGTAACTTTATACAGTATATAGGTATCGGGTATTGGTGTATTATATATAGCTGATGCAGGACTATACCCTGGCCTAAATAGAAGCTCGCCAACGAAGGAAAAGCCGCTGAACTGTGTGTAGACTTAGTCTGTCCTTTAATTAAGATACTAAGAGTTTAAGACAGCAGCTTGTTAGAGAGATGGCTAGCAAAATTCAAGAACTGAAGGACATTGCTAACAAATTAAGGATTCATAGCATTAACAGTACTGATGCTGCAGGCACTGGGTGAGTTTTTATACACCTTTCGAATTCTGACAGGAGGGTTTTTTTTTTTTTTTTTTTTGACTGGTTTGAATTTATATAGCTATCAATAACTGAGGTCATTATATGGGCAACACAGCTCCCCATGCATTCATTTTACCTGGTATTGCCTGTGGTAAGGAAAGATATAATTTGGGAGACTGGTTAGTCTTAACTTCATGACGTTCATGTTAATTATGTGTCATCAGAATTGCCATAGGAGACACATTGCCCATATCATATAGTGCTATCTCACTGAAGCATTCTCATTACTGCCAAAGGAACTGAACATCAAAATATTTTATTTTCAAAGCTGTAATGAAAGTGTTATAGCACTAAAATTATGAAAATAACTACAAGCTGTTGGATGTTACAGATTAACTGGAAATCGAAAATGTCCATATAACTAGATTTGTTTGGTCTTGGTTTTAGTATTTACAAAAGTGTAGATGAAATTGGTGCATAATATATGAATATATTTTTATATTAGTATACAGTATATAAAATTATGCATCAAATGATGTATGGTTTACAAGGGGTTGGAGCTAGATCTGAAATTTACAAGATGTTTGTTTTCATCAAATACATACATATTTTTATGTCTGGTTAAAGTGGTAATGGTGACAAAACCATAAAGTAATTTATCATTTACATGTAATAGGTAGCAGGGTTTCACCTTTTAACAAGTATGAAACATTAACGAATCGAAGGAGGTTAAGATGTCGTCCTACTTAAAACACATAACATCAAACATTACGATACAGAGAGAGGAAATGTTGTTGTTGCCTTGATTTATATAACTCATGTAAGGTGTACATGTATATCCTTTGACAAGAACAACTGAATACTGAATGAAATTAGCTGTAAATTCATTTGCTGTAAAGAGTGATTGGAATATCAGAATAAATTATCTCATTCTATATATACAACTATTAGCCTATTACAATGAAGGTAAAGACTTAAATGAGACTGAAAGTAAATTATCATTGCAAAGTTATTACATTAAAGATTTAGCGAGGTCACAATGCATTAGCCTATTTAGTATTAGGTCAAGACTAAAAGAAGACTGAAAGTAAATTATCATTTCAATGATTTTTACTGACGTCACTATAAGATCCACATCTTGGTAACTTTGAGCTGTTTGTCAGGTGTGATGGTGTCTTTCAGATTGAATTCCCCTAACAAGAAATTTAAGATTCCATAGTAAATATTTGCGATACACTCCAGACAGTCTGTAGGTTGACGTGTTACTGATTAAAAATTGCTGTACAAGTCATTGATCACTGTAGCATGTTGTGTTCAAGTACAGATTATAAATCACCTGAGTTTTAGTTTGATGAATTGTTGTTTGAATATATAATTAATCCCATGATACCCTTGAAATTGAAAATAAAATTGTTGCCCATCTGCAACCTGCAGGTAGCTCAAATGGTTTTGTCTTTCTTAGTTTGGAACATAGGTGTTTAGCATGCTGGTAAGTCAAAGACCCACTATAGACTAATATATAGAAATATTATAAATAATTAGTCTATAGTAGGTCTTTGACTTACCATCATGCTGAACACCTATGGTTGGGAAGTCCTGGGGTTTTCCTTTACTGCAGCATGCTACATACAAAAAACCTAGATTCCTAATTTACAGCTGTCTTTCGTATCTAAATTTCTGAAAAACGATCAATCGACTTAAAATGAAAATATGATTATTTTGATGTAATGATGCTGAGTACTCTCTTCTAGTTTTCAAATTGAATTATCGCATCCTGTTCCATAAATAACTTATTGGTATTTAATGTAGCCAATATTTATATCCATAAGTAAGAAATATAACTAAGTAAAATGTTCCAGGTATTGAGCACCAATTAAGTGTTTTTATCAGTCATGCTGAACGATTTTACTTAAAATCACAGATCATTTGACAGATTTTAAATTAAGTTGTAAATTTTCTGTAGAAACATGTGCTATGATATGGGCTATAAAACTGGAAATATTTGTTAGCACTTAGCGATATACCTGAAATATTTGCTGTTTACCTGAGAGTGTTATTTACTGAGGAATAGCTATTCAGTAACAATATACCTGGTACATGTATTTTGGTGAGTCATTTACAAGGGTAAAGCTATATTATAGGTAGTCAAGCTATTTTTAACGTTATAATTTGTTCATGACATGACAATTTCAGTCTTGCGTAGGCGTTGGTTGGTGTAAAATTTTGCTTTCATAAACGCCTTGAAATCTTTGCATTGTAATCGATATGGGGGTCTTGATTTTCATGAAAACAATCTCGCTCGATCTCATTGGCTAATTCTGAAAGATTAAATCTTACATGTCCTGTTTTGGGACAAGAGGTTGTATTTACTGGAGGTTAAAGATGCTCCACCGCTGAAAAATGGTATTTATTCTCTAAGCAAAAGCAAACAAATAAACAAATCTCCATGATTACCATATAACTATTGTTTGATGGTTGGCAGCAGAACTTCAATATATTTATCTTTTGTCTTCCTTGCACATTTTTAGGTCACCTGAGACAAAGTTTCAATTAACCTATTCTAATCGCCCTTTTGTCCGTCGTTGTCCGTCTTGTGTCGTCCGTCGTGTGTTCGTAAACAATTTACATTTTCGACTTCTTCTCAAAAACCTGATGCAATTTCAATGAAATTTTGCACAAACCTTCTAAGGCATAATTATAGGCCAATCAAAATTGTGAATTATATAACCCCCACTCCCCAGGGGGCTGTGAGAGGGGCCAAAAGGAGTAAAATTGATTAAAATTTCCAAAATTTTCTTCTCCACTCACAGATGTGGTAAAATAAAATACTCTTCATAGATAGAAAGGTATGAGTCAAACTGGGTTAGAATTATTTGCCTGAAATAGCATTTTAACATCATATCCATCTTGGTCCTGGCTGACACACAGGGACCAGAGGGGCGGTGCCAAAATGGGTCAAAATGGCTAAAATTTCAAAAACCTGCTTCTGAATTCACAGGTTTGATGGAACCAAATTATCTTCATAGATTAAAAAGTGAAATTTATAAAATTACTGACACTGACTGACTTCTAGTTGGGTTTTGTTGTTTAACGTTGGCAAAGCAAATTAGAATTTTAAGCATAAGGTTGGGAACATAATACACTAACTATCTAAATGAAAAACAAAAAATAAAAATTCTAATGTGAAGTTTCAACTTTAAAGTTTATTCTAATTTGTAAATTTTTTACAGGTTTGAACCAACTTTGCAATGCTTTTTCTGTAGCAGCACTCAGGTGAATGTCAAGGCCTCTTGGGCCTCTTGTTTTGCACATTGTCAATTTTTAACTGTAGTACAAGTAACATCATTCTTGTCAATGTTTAACAATGGTTGTGTTCTCAGATATTTATAAAGTTCACAGAATTACCCACAAATACAGTGTAAAGCATAATTTAATCCCCCACAAATAAAGGCAACTACAGAATAAAATATTAAATAACCGTGGGTTAATAATATGATACTGTATGTCCTTTAAATTTTTTACTTGGATTTATGTTTATTCTGCATGATACAATCTAGAAACTTCCAACAGCAATATCCATATTGCCAAAAAATGTTGTGTAAGTGGTAGGTGGACGAAAAAAAAAATTGTTTCTATAAAGGTGGCCGGTACAATGTATATTACGACAATAACATCCGGATTCCTATAGTTTAATATATCACTTCCTTATGCATTTACATCATGTAATCTAGAAATATAAAGAAATTTTTTCCTTTTCCCTTTCGAATTCAAATTTAGTAAATCTGATAAAAAGTCTGTAGGATTTAGCTGTGTCATATGATAAGAAAGTTTGTCTATATAATTTCATGACCTGCGAAGAAAGGGAGATGTGTGCAATAGGTACAGTGGTGCTTAATGTGGTGATTACAGTACTATGTGGGTATTTATTCCCATACTCATGCATACATAGTTTACATAAAGTAATATAGCATGATGATAAAAGCATGGGATCCATAGACAGGAAAATTGTACAGAACAATTCAATCTGTTAGACGATGTCAGCCCTTCAGCACAGATTCAGACAGTAATTCATGTCAATGATTATATAGCCTGTGGCCTATGTACAAAGATATTAAACTTTCATCCATTTTAGATTGATTTTAGGCCTTTGCTGTGTTATATGGTTGATTTGCCCGGTTAGTGTCACACCATTAAATGATCGTTATACTCAGTAGACAAGTGGTTATTAGGAGTTGATGGTTGTAGTGTACCATCTCATCCCCACCCTACTCATGCTCTTTGTAAAATAAGATTTCCAAAAGGATTTTGTATTATTTTTGTTGTTTTCTGTTGGCAAGGCTGGTATGATTCTTCAGTGTGGCACTTTGTTATTTTTTTACCTCAATTCTGACCACCAATCTCTCATCCATACTTCCTTTTCTTCATTTAACTATACATCAAAACCTTGCTGAATTTCTAGTTTTATTCAAATACTATAGAGTTATAAAAGAAAGGTTGACATTTGGGATAAAATGGTAAAAAAAAAGATTTGATAGGAGTTACAAAGCCTGTTTTACAAATTCAATTTTCATGTGGTTTCTTCTTCACAAGTACTTGCTTGGCATTCATTGTCTTTCAAGGTCAAGGTAAAGCAGAACATCTATTACAGTGCAATAGATGATCTAAATTACTTTGATTCCCAAGTAAAGTGTAACTTGTCTAAAACGAATGCCACTCGGGCCAGACTAGTCAGGTTTCCAGATTACACAGGCTAGGATTACTAAAATATCATACAAGTATGTTAGAATACACAGGGATCCGGATTTGGAGAGGGCTGGTTTAAAAAAGTTATATTGTATACTTAATTAAATGATGCTTGACTTCTGAAAATCAAAATAGAGGTTCATTTAAGCATTGAACATCTTTCAGTTTGCATTCATAGCCAATATATATATATGAATGCCAACTGGACAGAGGCAAATTCTATAAAAAAGGTTCAATGCTTATTTTTACATTTGGTTACAATCTTATGATGAAATCCCAAGGGATTTTGCATCTATAATGAATTAATCATTCATTATCGTTATGGATGGAACAGGCGTTTTTCGTGATCGCTGGCACGACAATTGTGACGTCACAATGATAATGACGTCATAATAAGCGCTTGAAATTCATACACTATATGAATGCAAACTGCACTTGATAAGATTACATAGTGGGGCTGCAGTGAAAATGTAAATATATAGATAACAGTCACTTCAGTGGAATCATTGTTTCTTGACACATTTTTTTGCTCCAAATTGGTCTTGCAAGTTGAATTTTGCGACATTGAAAACCAATTGAAGCCAAAAGAAAGAAAAGATTAATTAAAATGACAAAAAAACAACTTGTAAAGACATTTTCATAATGCTATTTTCCTCTTTTCAGACATCCATCATCATGTATGTCTATGGCAGAGGTCATGTCCGTCCTGTTCTTCAACACCATGAGGTACAGTGTCGAACAGCCGAGAAGTCCCTCCAACGACCGTTTTATCCTGTCCAAGGTCAGTTCTGTCAGGATGAGCGTGTCATTCAAAAGTACACCTCTTATGTACATATTTCATAGTGTAACTTTCTGACTAAGATTATGGGACATTGCCAAGCAATATTTTCTTGTATTACAGGGCCATGCTGCTCCTATTCTGTATGCTGCTTGGGCTGAAGCGGGCCTTTTCCCTACAGAAGATTTGCTGAAACTAAGGAAAATTGACTCCGACCTTGAAGGCCATCCTACACCACGACTGAACTTTGTCGACGTGGCAACAGGTTCCTTGGGCCAGGGTCTAAGCGTTGCTGTGGGGATGGGCTACACAGGGAAGTACATAGATAAGGCTGACTACCGCGTGTACTGTGTGATTGGAGATGGCGAGAGTGCCGAGGGATCCATCTGGGAGGCTATGGCTTTCGCTAGCCATTACCATTTGGACAATGTGGTGGCCATTTTTGATGTGAATCGTCTTGGACAGAGTGAGCCGACCAGCTTACAACATCAGCTTGATGTCTATAAAGCAAGAGCTGAGAGCTTTGGGTAAGCTTTGTAGAATTTTTAGGGCAAGCGTGCTCTCGCCCTATTGTTTTGCTTGTCGGGTGTGGAGTCTGTACATACGCTATGTGCAGGTTCCAACTGTGCATGTGATACCAGAAATCACTGTCTTATACCGTTTAATAGATTTCGCCGTGATTTAGTGACACCAACCTTTCAAAAATAAGAGATATCTATCAGCGATGTTCTTCTGTAAATTTACAAAAGTGACATTAAACAGTGCTAAACACATTCGTTTTATGTAAACTTCAAGCAGTGTATCATACAAAATCTTGCATCAGTAACGATATTCTAGGCATCTGATCGACTTTAGAAAACCTCCGGTACAATATAATGTGAATCAGGTTTATGTAGTCAATTAAAGAAAGTGACGAAACGGATAACTTTTAGTACCGGCCAAATTACAGTGTTACTCAGTAGATTATATTTTTAGCCCACCATCATCAGATGGTGGGCTATTCAAATCGCCTGTGGTCCGTGGTTCGTCCGTCTGTCAGTCTTTCCATCCGTTACTTGTTACCGAAGGGATCTGTCTCAAATTTCATGTGCAGGTTCCCTTAGGGGTCTTGTTGTGCATATTGTATTTTTGGACTGATCCGTTAACAAGATGGCTGCCAGGCCGGAATCTTCGATTTTGATAGTTGAAGTTTGTTACCGCTATTTCTCAGAAAGTACTGAAGGTATCTGTCTCAAATTTCATGTACAGGTTCCCCTATGGCCCTAGTTGTGCATATTGCATTTTAGGACCGATCGGTGAACAAAATGGCCGCCAGGCCGCCATCTTGGATTTTGATAGTTGAAGTTTGTTACTGCTATTTCTCAGAAAGTACTGAAGGTATCTGTCTCAAATTTCATGTGCAGGTTCCCCTAGGGCCCTAGTGGTGCATTTTTCAATTTCAGACCCATCAGTGAACAAGACGGGGAACAGGCCGTAATTTTCGATTTTGATGGTTGAAGTTTGTTTCTGCTATTTCTCAGAAAGTATACTAAAGCAATCTGTCTGATATTGTATATGTAGGTTCCCCTAGGGTCCTAGTTGTGCATATTGCATTTTAGGACCGATCAGTGAACAAAATGGCCGACAGGACGCCATCTTGGATTTTGACAATTGATGTTTGTTACCGCTATTTCTCAGAAATTACTGAAGCATCTGTCTCAAATTGTATTTGTAGGTTCCCTTAGGTCCCTAGTTGTGCTTATTGCATTTTCGTACCGATCAACGACCAAGATGTTCACCAGGCCGCCATCTTGCATTTGGTAGTTGAAGTTTGTTACCGCTACCGGTATTTCTCAGAAAGTACTGAAGGGATCTTTCTCAAATTTATGTTCAGGTTTCCCCTAGGGGTTTATAGTTGTGCATTTTCAGACAGATCAGTAAGCAAGATGATCCACAGGTAGCCATCTTGGATTTTAATAAATGATGTTTATTACTGCTATATATCTTGGAGAGTACTGAAAGGATCTTTCTCAAATTTCATATATAGTATGTAGTAAAAGTTTGAAAAGCAGAGAAAAGATCCCTCTTTCTGTTGTCAGACATAGATCATTCTTTGGTGGGCGCCAAGATCCCTCTGGGATCTCTTGTATTTATTTCACATCATCCTAGGTCCTAGATATACATATACGTTGTACTATCGCTTACTAACCCCAGTGACCATACACCGTATTTGCTACGGTTCTAATAAATATTTATAAAATCACCCAGCCTTGTGTAAGAGAAACAGATTAAAAAAACATTATACAATATCAGTCCAGGTGCCTGAGCTCTTGATCTTATGTACCCAGAAAGATATTCAAGCACGACACAGGTAAATATAAGTGCACAGAGACTGGACAGTGCTGTAGCGGATGACTATTTTGAACAGCAAAACAAGTCTATTGTATCAATATCAATAAGATAACAAATAAACTTCAATGTAACAAAGAACACAATAAACAAAGTTCAAAGTAATTTCACATTTATAGTTCTGATGACGTAATTTAAAGGGAATTATTAATTACAATACATCAAAGACATAAACCATCTCCCAAGGATAATGAGCGATAGTGCTACATACGTACACCTGTTGTCGAGGATGATTTCATAAAGGCTTGTGAGTATATATGTATATCTGCGGGTTACCTATTTATAAATTAGGTGTTACAGTTTTGTACGTGAAAAATATCTCACCGCAGAAGCCTTATACATGTAGATGCATATCGTTCTGGAAGTTAAGGCTTTAGGAAGTAGTATAGCGAGCACTTAATGTCTAACAGACATATTTCTAGTTTTATATTGAATGTTTTTGTCCTGACACCTACACCTTCGTTCTTGTCTCAAAAGACAGGTCTATAAATAGTTTCTTCCATTGATGAAAAAACAGTGAAATGAATCTTCTCAGTTAACATCGATTATGCAGGGAAACTTGCATTTGTTTGGTGTTGTAACCCAACTTAGGCTATCAGTATACATTTTCTTGTGTTATTGTTTTTAAAAAACTTTAATCATTTGGTTCAGAAAGCTATGGTGCTTTAATTGATTGATTCTATTATTTAATGTTGATTTCTCTGATCTCCTTAATTGACTAATTACCTGTTGTTTTAGGTGGAACACATACATTGTGGACGGACATAGTGTAGATGACCTCTGTAAGGCATTCCATGATGCTTCAACAGTGAAAGGCAAACCAACCTGTATTGTGGCCAAGACCTACAAGGGCAGAGGTGGACCAGGTAGGCATATTTTAGGTGTATCCCGACCAGGTAGGATTTCATGGGGCAAAAGTGTATCCCGACCAGGTAGGATTTCTTAGGGCAAAAGTGTATCCCAACCAGGTAGGATTTCTTAGGGCAAAAGTGTATCCCGACCAGGTAGGATTTCATGGGGCAATAATATGTACAGACCAGCTAGGATTTCTTAGGGCAAAATTGTATTCCGACCAGGTAGGATTTCTTGGGGCAAAAGTGTATCCCGACCAGGTAGGATATCTTAGGGCAAAAGTGTATCCCGACTAGGTAGGATTTCATGGGGTAAAAGTGTATCCC
Source organism: Argopecten irradians irradians (assembly GCA_004382745.1). NCBI lineage: Eukaryota > Metazoa > Mollusca > Bivalvia > Pectinida > Pectinidae > Argopecten > Argopecten irradians. Next base: position 1,364,087 of record SAYR01052423.1, on the reverse strand, counting down.
GACCAGGTAGGATTTCATGGGGCAATAGTATATACAGACCAGCTAGGATTTCTTAGGGCAAAAGTGTATCCCAACCAGGTAGGATTTTATTAGGGCAAAAGTGTATCCCGACCAGGTAGGAAATCTAAAGGGCAATAGTGTATACAGACTAGGTAGGATTTCATGGGGCAAAAGTGTATCCGGACCAGGTAGGCATATCTTAGGGCAATAGTATATACAGACCAGGTAGGATTTCTTAGGACAAAAGTGTATCCCGACCAGGTAGGATTTCTTAGGGCAAAAGTATATTCAGACCAGGTAGGATTTCTTAGGGCAAAGTGTATATAGACTAGGTAGGATTTCTTAGGACAAAAGTGTATCCCCAACCAGGTAGGATTTCATGGGGCAATAGTATATACAGACCAGGTAGGATTTCTTAGGGCAAAAGTGTATCCCGACCAGGTAGGATATCTAAGGGCAATAGTATATACAGACCAGGTAGGATTTCTTAGGGCAAAAGTGTATCCCGACCAGGTAGGATATCTAAGGGCAATAGTATATACAGACCAGGTAGGCATATCTAAGGGCAAAAGTGTATCCCGACCAGGTAGGATATCTTAAGGCAAAAGTGTATCTGGACCAGGTAGGCATATCTTAGGGCAAAAGTGTATCTAGACCAAGTAGAATTTCTTAGGGCAAAAGTGTATCTGGACCAGTTAAGCATATCTTAGAGCAAAAGTGTTTCTGGACCAGGTAGGCGTATCTTAGGACCTATGGGTCTTAGGACAGACTAGGGTGGCATGAATTGTCGGTCCACCTGCATGAGTACCAATACATTGTATTCTGTTTTTGCATATTAAGGAGTTATCTGCTCTTGTGACGTCATGTGTTTGGGAATGTAACATCATACTTTAAAGAGAAAATTACATGAACTTTGCTCTCAAAACAATAAAGTCATAATGGATACCTACTCCTCAAGGTAGGTAACTGTGTAATATGCAAAGATGATATCCTAGATTTGGTTAGTTTAGTTATTCATTTTCCATCCTATTCCAATTTCACATACAGTGGATTCTGATTATATCTCTATTAAAAATCATACAGATTTCAATATATATCAAAGGAAAAAAGACAATGAATACATGCATGTAAAATGGATTATGGTTCAAATTAATTGAGCAGCAAAACATTATGGTTCAAATTAATTGAGCAGCATTTCATTGTCTAATTTCAAATTTATTCTACGACTATAGAGGTTGAAGACAAGGAAAACTGGCATGGTAAACCACTAGGCGCCCAGTCTCAGGCTTCTAGAGAGGCAATTTCCCAGCAAATTAAGAACAAAGGACCCCATAAAATCCAAATTTCCCAGCCAACTCCAGTCCCAGACGTTGACATCACTAACATCCAGTTGTCATCTCCCCCTGTCTATGAAAAGGGGGCAAAGGTATATATGATCTTAAACGATGAGCAAATTTAAAAACTTTGAGATGAGTTTCATTATATCTCATGTAAAATGAACACAAGTGTAAGATAGTGAAGGCGGCCTTTTTGACCCTTCACTCCTCAAATCCAGATATCAGTTTTTTGTTTCTTGACATTAGTTCATTGTTTTAGGGTCATTTCGTCTCAATAGATTTCCTGTCCAGCACAACCTATGGAAATCACTCCATGGCATATTACACTACTCTAGTGACATATGCAAATATATCACATGAGCTAAGTCACTGAATATCGAATGGATTTATCAATCTAATTAAAATAAGACTTGTATTTCTATGATGTTCTACGATACGCTCCAATACAAGATCTAACAAATCAGGGTCACCTCAGTATGACCCATGTGGTTAGCCAATCAGCATCTCACCTATGGAATCTATGGTGTGGTTGATTCTCTCAGAAGTATAAAAGACTAACAGTACATGCCGAGATGTTCCGATTCTAGGCCAGGGGTCAAGCTGAGGTGACCCCTAATGGGGAGTTATTATATCTTGTAATGGAGCTTATTGCAGAGCATCGTAGTGGAGCAGACTTACAAGTCTAATTTCATTTAGATCGAGTGGATTCTATGATAGAATGTGTTTCCTCCATCTAACATTCTGTAACTCATTTACCCCTGAAGATACATTTAGACTCTTCTAAATCAAAGACTAGACCAGTCCATTATAAAATTTCAGGGGTGAATGAGTTTACATCCATGCTGTAGATGTGAATATCTATTTTTATTGGGTAGCTATCCTGTCATATTTCTCTGTCAAATTCCTATCAATGTTTTAGAAGCAAGAAATACAAGGGTATAATACAGATAACAGTCTGTGCATTCCATTTGTGGGTTTGTTTCAGTTGTACTGAAATGACACTGCACCACCTAATGGAACACGTTTGATTCAAAGTTTATGTAGACAAAATAGATTGTCAATTTTTTAAGGCAGTCTGCTCCATTATTAAGACAGACATAAAATCTTGTGGTATATAATTAACTGTAGATGTTACAAGAAGACAGAAGAGACAAATACTGTAACAAATTTATTGCAATAAACCCATTTGTTAGTGGAGGCCAAAGACCAAATCTAGCGAGTTTAGAAGTGATAGCAATTCTAAAGATATGTATATTTTTTCTAACTAGGTTGCGACTAGGCAGGCTTATGGAAAAGCCCTGGTAAAGATCGGCGAGAATAACAGCCGTGTTGTTGCTATGGACGGTGACACCAAAAACTCTACATTTGCCATAGAGTTTAAGGTATGTTAACTTACGGGGTACATATACTGTAAACCAACTGTCTTTTGTGTGCAATCCTAAGGAAAATATGCGAAATCAGTGATTCGGATAGGAATTTTCAGACGATTTTGAAATCTGCAAATGTTTATCTTTGTGAACTTGTTTTAAAATGGAAATCGCGAAACTTAGTAACCGAAAGAAAGAAAGTTGGTTGAGCAGACGAATTACTATTTTTCTTCAGTTACAAAAGTTACTTTCTTCACACCATTACCACCAATCAAAATTTGCGCATTTCATTTTCATTCGTGATAAAAATATTAAAAATGATTAATTGCATCCGGAAAAAATTCTGTGGCACCATATCCTATATGGAATGAAGTAATGATTGCGCATGCACCAAAAGCGAAATAAATTATTTTATATTAGTTTTTGTGTTAATTAGACTTGTACATACACGATGAAACATCAATTATTGTTCAAATGATGAGTAACATTTATGCTCTGTCAGCAGTGGAGCATCTTTAAAGTGTATTTATAAATGTTATCATTTCTCGCATGCCTAACTAATATTCATTTAGAACGTGTATCTCTGAGCATTCTAAAACTTTTAAAAACCTCAGAAATACAGATAAATGGAGGAAGAATACTTAAACTTACTTAGATACTTAGATGGGCAAATGAACACAATTTTTAGTGCTTGTCTAAGGAGTTTTTGAAGGTCATGAATTCAGCGGAATCTAAAGGATTGAAAAACCTAGGGTCAGGTGAAATCCATAAACTGTATTCAACCCAATAGGCACCCACCAAGGGTGGATAAAATTGAAAAATGAAGGTCTACTTACTAGGACCTCATTTGGACTAACAATTTACAAAATCATTACACAGATTAATTCATTCAAAAGAAATCAAATAGAGAAATCTTCATGGTTTTCAGTCTATATTCAGGTTGATATAAGTGAAATTGAGGCATCAAAAGTGGGAAGGGGAGGTGGGCGCTCTTATTGGGTCAAATACGGTATTATCATGATCAGTAGATTTCTGATGTATGATTTAAGTTCTGAAACAGAGATATTTTCTTTTCAGTCTTGGAAAGCAGTTAGTTTAAATGATTTTTGCCTTCTCTGTTAACAGAAAGCATTCCCTGATCGTTTTATCGAATGCTACATTGCGGAGCAGAACCTTGTTGGTGTTGGTATCGGATGTGGCTGCCGTAATCGGACCGTTCCATTTATTAGTACTTTTGCCTGCTTCCTGACACGAGCCTTCGACCAGATCAGAATGGGCGCCATATCACAGACCAACGCTAACTTTGTGGGCTCGCACTGTGGCGTGTCCATTGGTGAGGACGGCCCTTCCCAGATGGCCTTGGAGGATATTGCCATGTTCCGTTCCATTCCCGGGTCAACGGTATTCTACCCTAGTGATGCGGTGTCATGTGAGCGAGCTATTGAACTAGCAGCAAACCAAAAGGGGATCTGCTTTGTAAGGACCAGTCGACCAGCAACCAGCATGTTGTACGACGAAACTACTAAATTGCAGATTGGAAAGGCTCAGGTACAAAACCAAAAAAACAGAAATCTACAAAATCAGTTCTTACAAGGTGTTTGATGTCAGAATATATGAAATTGAATTTATTTTTTTTAGCAAAATAACTAATTTCAGTAAATACCAAGCACATATACTTGTAGTATTACTCAGATATAGCTGGATATCTAGGCGGGTCAATCACTATTTAAACAAGGAACTTTAAAATTTTAGAGGTTTTGAATTTTCGTGATATGGTTTTAGGGTATATATGTATGAATTATTCATTTTTATCAATAAACTGTATTTTCGCAGATCAAATTTTCACAATCTTAGCAATGTCCTGTAAAATCGTGAAATTTTTCCTGCCAATGTAGGGCACTTTAAAATTTCTTTGGACAGACATATGTCCTATAGTCTTTATCCATCTTAAACTTGATTTTAGAATCACCTTTATGACGTAACTGGCCCATCCAGCCATGACATAAATATAGTAGGACACATGTGTAATAACACTATTATGACTTCACTTATAGATTTGACGTCATAATATATATACATGTATGAAGTCGCATGATTGTTTCAGTAGACGGAAACGTCATATCCGAGCCGGATTTCTACTGTTTTATATATTTAAAGTTTTGCTTATATTTCTATTACCTGGTAATAAAATTGATGTAATAAATAGAATCTTACATGAGTAACTATGTGATATGAAAGATATCAAACTCATTAAATAATTTGATACGCCACTCGCCTAAAGGATCGTGGCATATCATATTATTAAATTTGTTTGATAACTTTCATTATTAAATGCATCCCCCAGAATCCTATCTCGAACTTTGAACACAGATATTACCGACAAATGTTAAATCAAGAACTCTTCTGCTCTCTTCAGTGGCAAGGATCCATACATTTTAAGTTAAAATGAATGGTGTTTCAGGTTGTCCGCCAGTCTGACAAAGATAGTGTCACTGTGATAGGCTGTTGTGTAACTCTACATGAGGCCCTGAAGGCTGCTGATAAACTGGCAATAGACGGAATCAACATCAGAGTGATTGACCCGTTCACCATCAAACCCCTCGACACGGAGACGATCATCGCAAGTGCTCGGGCTACAGGTGGTCGTGTCATCACCGTGGAGGATCATTACGCATGGGGTAGGTACACTGGCAGATGGTTTCAGTAAAATAAAATAGGTTAATTTCAATAGTGCTTTAAGGGATAGTTTTGAATGAATTTTCTGCGATGAGGCCTATAGTAATATCATTGTACATTTGGAAACACAGACAGAAACAATTGATAAATTGATATTAGAAATTATCAGTATTATACACGTCTACTTTGATGAAACACTGACTTAGGCTCAAGCCCCCAGTTCAAATTATAAACAGGCTGATTTCATTGACATAAGGCCTTGCGTCCATTATAACGAAACGATTCTGTGAGTGTCAAAACCCACGACAACAGAGGGTCGTTGGAAACCACCAACATTTCAAATAGATATTTCTCTACTTACTTCATTTAGATTGTTAATTCTTAAACTCCAGTTGACAATGATATCACATTTCAGGAATAACACGGAAGTCTTCCAATGATCTGTGATTAAATCCCACATTTAACACAGTTTTAGCCCACCATCATCAGATGGTGGGCTATTCAAATCGCCCTGCGTCCGTGGTCCGTCGTCAGTAGTCCTTCGTCCGTCCGTAAACAATGCTTGTTATCACTATTTCTTAAAAACTGCTGCAGGGATTTTGTTCAAACTTCACATGGAGGTTACCCTTGGTCCCTAGTTGTGCCATACAGATTTTGAGGCTGATCGGAAAAACAAGATGGCCGCCAGGCAGTCATCTTTGATTTTGGCAGTTGAAGTTTGTTATCGATATTTCTTGAGAACTACTGAAGGAATTTTGTTCAACTTCACATGGAGGTTACCCTTGGTCCCTTTTTGTGCCATACAGATTTTGAGGCTGATAGGAAAAACAAGATGGCGGCCATCTTGGATTTTGATAGTTAAGGTTTGATATCCCCATTTCTCAAAAAGTGCTGAAGGGATCTTTCTCAAATTTAATATGTAGGTTCCCCTAGGGCCCTTGTTGTGCATATTGCATTTTTGGACCAATCGGTGAAGAAGATGGCCGCCAGGCCGCCATCTTGGATTTCGATAGTTAAAGTTTGTTATGGCTATTTCTCAGATAGTACTGAAGGGATCTGTCTCAAATTTCATATGTAGGTTCCCCTAGGGACCTAGTTGTGCATATTGCATTTTGGGACCGATCGGTTAACAAGATGGCCGCGAGGCAGCCATCTTGGAGTTTGTTATTCAAAGTTTATCGCTATTTCTCAGAAAGTACTGAAGGGATCTGTCTCAAAATTCATATGTAGGTTCCCCTAGGGCCCTAGTTGTGCATATTGTGATTTGGGACCGATCGGTCAACAAAATTGCTGCCAGGCAGCCATCTTGGATTTTTATATTCAAAGTTTGTTATCGCCTTTTCTCAGAAAGTATTGAATGGATCTTTCTCAAATTTCACATGTAGGTTCCCCTAGGGCCCTAGTTGTGCATACCGCTATCTCTCAAAAGGTACTGAAGCGATCTGTCTCAAATTTTATATGTAGTATGTTTGAAAAAGTTTGAAAAGTAGAGAAAAGATCCATCTTTTCTTTGTCAGATATAGATCATTTTTTGGTGGGCGCCAAGATCCCTCTGGGATCTCTTGTATTGAGCCCCAAAGCATGATTATTGGACTGCATCGCATACCATAGACACAGGAGTTGGGGTTCACACTAAGTTTAGTTAATAAATATTTAAATGTCAGCTGCAAATAATTATCAGACGGAAATACAACATTTATTTACATTCCACAATCATTGAAATCAAGTTTTAAAAGGTTTGATCATGTATAAATGATATAATAATAAAATACCAACTGCTTGGCATTTTCACCAATCGTCATTTTCTTTGAAACTGGACCCCTGCTAAATCGAGCAACTGGATCACACATTCAATGCACTGCCAATACTGTGCAGCACGTTTTCTGTTTGAAGAGACATAAGAATGATTTTGTGATAAAATTTGAACCAGTATTATTTATAAATGAAAACAACATTTCAGAATCGCCGTTTTTAATCGTAACAAATTCCAAAGAATGAAGCTATTTTCGGAACTATATTTTGTGTTGCCTTGGGTCGGGCATAGCCTCATGTTCTTCCCAATACGGGGGTTTAGAGATCCCAAAACGATGTGAGTAAAATTTGATTTACTGTCAATTAGTCCTACCTTCCGGTAATTATGATCAGGCTCTGATTTCTCGAAAAAAACTGAAGTCAAAAACTTACTTAAGTCGAAATATCTCACATAGAAAGACTTAAGTCTGTACTTTTGTTTCGAGAAATCAGATCCAAATGTCTCAAAAGTCATTTCAAAAAATTATGTCATTATCACTGGAAGTTGAGACTAATCAACAGTAAATGGTACTTTACCCAGGTCATTTTGGGATCTCAAAACCCTTGTATAATGACTCTTGAAGTAGAATGTCTGTATCCTTCATAGTGTCATATGAAAATCTTTAGGTAGTGATAAAAAAAAACCAAGAAAAATTCTTTGGAGTACAGAAATAATTTTAACATTTTGTTAAATATTTTACATCGTTACAGGTGGTCTTGGAGATGCGGTATGTGGAGAACTTGGTCCATATAAGGAATTTTCTGTGTACAAAATGGCAGTGACGGAGATTCCACGCAGTGGACCAAGTGCTGTGCTACTGGAGAAGTTTGGCATTAGTGCCAACTGTATTGTTAATAAGGTCCGAGAGATCTTGGCTTAGAATGCCAAACTGACTTACATTCAGCGTATTGCTAGAAACTTACTAACCTTCTTTTCGAAGATACATTTATGAGAAAAACAATATTGACGAAATTAGAGGTACATGAAAGTTTGTAAATGGTTTTTGTAGAAAGGTTGAAAAATTAGGAATTCAATGTTTTTTGATGAACCTCGAACTATTTGTTTGAATTCTGTTTTGAAGATACATTTATGAAAATATGACATTGATAAAATTAGAGGTACATGAAAGTTTGTAAATGGTATTTGTCAAAAAGTTGAAAAATAAGGAAATCGACTTGTGGGGAAACTTTAAAAAGAGTTACTTTCAACCTCTCATTGTTGTATTAAAAAGTCAAACTTAAGTTGTGGACAATATAATATGCAGTACATAAATCGTGATAGATTCAAGATGCAAGATGAGAGTGCTAGATCACCTAATAGAAAATCTACCTGTTACCATGGCATGTGTGTCTTAGCTGGACTGACAAAGTCCTGGAATGTATTTAGTGCTATTATTATTGTTTGTTATTGATGAAATTTTCAAAAGCTGTTTTACATGAGAGCTTGTGTTGACATGTACATTTAAAGAGTAATGCATTACCCAGTGTGTTGATTTTGATTCAATTTATAAATACATTCAGAGAAAACATAGATGAGGAAATTTATATGAAGCAAACATTTTCCCCATTCTATGATCAGAGTTACTTCCCTTTATTCCACTCTCCCAGTGCTACATTACCAAGGAGGTAATTAATATCTCATAGAGTAATTAAATTAACACTGGGATATTTTAGTAATGTTTCTTATATCATTGTAGATTTGTTTTTTGTGCTTCTCTCTTATTGCTTCATATACATGTATATCCAAGAGAAGCAAAAATAATGAGACTAATTCAGTTGGGTAATGTTTGGTGCATTTAATATTAAATACAGAATTGCATTTACTTAGTTAAATGGTTTATATAGGAACACTACATATTGGAGGCTTGTCAGTAAAAGTTGTTCCTGTCTGTGGTCAAGTGTTTGTGTCGTAAGAGTTATGGTTCCTAGCTGCCAGAGATATGCTGTAACACCTAATAACTTATCTATAGCCAAATTTATAGCTATTCATTAATTCTATCCTCTGAAATAAACATATACATTTTTTATAAAAAAAAATGTTTGTGGGTTTTTTTTCGGGTGAATTGTGTTTAGTTTGCCTTGACTTGGTCCTGTAGCATTATGCCAGACTTATCCGAAATAGATCAAGAGACACTGGTATTAAAATGACAAGGATGAAATGGCAACAACATGTTCTTGTGTGATAATTTATCCCTCACTCAGAAATTCCCCATACAGGTGAGGTAAATGTACAGATTGTTATAGCTTGAGATAGATTTATATTGGAAAGGAGAGAAAAAGCTTAATTACTTAAATGCATTTGATTATGCATGAAATTAATAAAATTCACATACAATTCTTTTGCAATACAGTTCTATTTTAGCAGAAAATGTTGCATTCTGGAATTATATTGTCAGCATATCAAACAAGTGGTAAACAATGACATTTAATGTTATGATACAAAACGTATAAGAAAACAAAAATTATGTATTGACATTATATTTACCTACCTGTAGTTATATTGAACAAACAACCCAGTAACGTTATCCTTTCTAAAAGGGTACTGAAAGATAAATAAAGACTAATTGCTTCATAATGTATGTAACTTGATAATTTGGATTGGCCAAAATTGAAATATGAAAATCAATGATACAACATGATCATTTTTTATCAATTATTTTGAACAATGAATTTCAAGTTGGCTGTACATCCATATCTGTTTATTTTAATAATCATAGAAAACACCAGCCAACCCTGGTTAAAGATGACGACCTGTCCTGTATGTCTAGGGATTAAGAATTGCACCTCCTGCTCAATTGCAGATTCATGGAAGGCACTGACTTATAAATATTTTCTTCTATAATTCTGAGAAGACCTACATTGTCTCCCTGAACACATCTCGTCTTTTGACTTTGAGTTGAGAGTTCGCCTCTGTGAGGGAACTTTTGAGTCCTGGTGTGTCTAAGACGCACATGGTCTATAAATCAGAGAAGTATATAGTGTCCCTTGGCTAGGGGAGAGAAAAATGTATCAAAGAAGACGTTAGGAAGAAGAAAGTCAGTTAGGAAGGATGGAAATGACATGATTAGGCATTGATTTGCCTGGTTTCAGTTCAATATGATTGGATGGTAGGCATTACTTGTACAAGTACCTCGAACATATGTTCCATTAAAGTAGCAATATAAAGATGACCTGAGTTCAGTTGCCATGACAAGACGATAGATTTTCCATTTCACTATACTTTAGCCCACTACCTTATTCATAGGTCCCCCTAGGACCGGTTATATAGTTGTGTATATTGCATTTTGGACTGATCTGCCAACAATATGACCGACTTCCCTATTGATAATTGAAGTTTGTTACAGCCACAGGGATCTGGCAATATACATATATATATATATATGTATACTGTTGGTTAAAAAAATCTTGCCATGTCCCTGTGGTTACGGCTATTTCGGGGAAATTGTCTCTATCAAAGTGTTTGCTAAATGAGATTGCCTGACCTCGATCAACATCGCAGCCAACGATGCTGGACTACATCCAGTAACTAGCCCAGAAGGTCAGGGGTGATGATTTATCTATTGTTATTTATACATCTGTAGATATAACCTGTTTCAGGGTCAGATATATTTAGTGTTTATATCAATCCTAATATCAAGCAAGATATTCAGGGAAAGCTATCACATCAATAATGTTCATAACAAAATAACACATGAAGTGGTTCAATTGTATTTCCTTCATCTATCTACAAAAGGTCGAAAGGCTGAAAAAAAAATGCCAAAGCCTTTGTACGATGTACCTAGCTCGAAAAAATATTTATTTTTACTTATTAAAGGCCCTGTTCCACTACTTTTCCGAAACTTATTTTTAAAATGGCAATGTAAAACGAGGATGATTATTTTGTAACATCGCAAAAGTTATGAACGTAACGTTAATATTACATTGATCATCACCTACTGAACAATTTAATTGAAATGAATTAAATGGTAATTTCCATAACGCGGGTCGTCTTATGTTTCTAGCAGTCCTCCTAAAAATCACGCGGTAGTTGACTATCACTGCGCCAGACGGCAAAACAGTAAAATAAATATTCAATGTTAACATACGATGATTATGCAGGAAATATTGGATTTGATTGGTGTTTAACCTAATCTTAGGCCATCGATATATATTTTCTTATGCTATTATTGTTTTTAAGAAACTTTTATTCTTTATTTCGGAAAGTAACTGAATCTTTAAAACTTAACTGGGGCATTCTTGTTAAAACTGTTTTAGAATATAGAAACCAAACCCATTACTTTTAAGTTCAATTATAAAATAACATGTATATAAATCGTATCCTACAATGGCGTAAACACTTCTTATCCCTATACACTTCACCAAGACATTGATATTTTTGTCATGAGTTTCCTTCAAAAACATTGTCAGCAGCTTCCGCCAAAGAGGTCGTGTTAACGTTTCATCAGGTGTTGTACAAATGTATATCGCCGCGACGATAGTTCGCGAAGGCGATACTATGGTGTTACTTTTCCGTCGGCGGCGGCAGTTGTCGTCAACGTTTCACTTTAAATTTTTGCGTTAATCGTTGCAGGATTCATTTTGGGGTGAAGGATTCAGAGGCTGTAAAACTTAGAGATGCTAAGCTATACTAACTTGGCTCTTTTTCTCAAAGTTTAATCCTAAACAATCTTGGAATATAGCTAAAGACAGTATGCTGTAGGACATAATGTAAAAATTCAACGGGCGATACTTATTATTAAAGATGCTCCACCGCTGACAAATGTTATTTTTACACTATCAAAAACAGGAGCAGACGATTTTGTATTTTTCTTCAGTTAAAAAAGTTACTTACTTTACACCATTACCACCATTGAAAAGTTTGAGCTTCTAATTTTACTTCAAGTTAAAAATATGAAAAATAATTAATTGCATCCCGAAAAATTCCGTGGCACTTTATCTTTTATAGAATGAAGTAATGATTGCGCATGCACCAAAGGCAAAACAAATTATTTTATGTCAGTTTTTGTGTTAATTAGGCATATATATACACGATTAAACACCAATTATTGTTCAAATGATGAATATCATTTATGCTCTGTCGGCGGTGGAGCATCTTTAAGCGTAATTCTTGTTATTCTGTCAACGTTTTGTTGGCACGAAATCCAACAGTTTTCCGTTTAAGTAATAAGTACACCCTAACGATTATATGACTACGAGACGAGTGGACAGACAAAAAAGTAGCTCGCTACTCGGCGTGGGTAGCTGTATTTAAGAGACTGGACAGTCGATATTACTAAACAATCATGGAATATAGCTAGTGGGATATTTTTATATCAAAATCCTCGATACTCCAGGGATAACTATTACTGTCGTTATATCTACCCCTGGACTACGTCGTAGTAAAACAATGCTCTGTGTGAACAGCAGATGAATTGGTATTTTGGTCATTTAAAGTACATGTACATCAAAAGCGTCGAATAAAGGTACACTGTAGTTAACTGTATGACATCACTGTCTTTGTATCCTTCAATAGAAATCTCTGTAGGAATGGGATTGGTCAGGTTTTTTCCTTGACTGTTTTTAGTTTTACATGTACTATGACATAGTCCGGGGTGGATATAACGACAGCGATAGTAAACCCTTGAGTACCGAGGATGCAGCTTCAAAGTGCTGCTCGTCAAAATCATTCTGGAACAAGTATCGCGAAAAATACATTTTACTCCAATTTCAATAATAAATACACACCGTGTCATAAATAAAGCTATGGCCAATATACACAAGAAGATGATCATAAATGAAGACTAGATACTAATCATCAGTGTGAATAAAAAACGTGACATTAAACTTATGACAGAACCCTTTAAAAAATTGTGCAATATTTGATATATTATACATATTCAAATATAGAAACGGTTTATTTTATATAATTTGACTTGCATATATATTTAACATATTACCGTATTTGCGCCTCAATATTGAAACCTAACGTATTAATGAAATGCAATTACGGCAGAAAATATTACATTTTCATTGAATACAAGAAAAGTTTAATGAACATTTCGTAAGGCGATTTTACTCTTAGTGACATCTTATATTGTATAAACTGAATCACATTAACATTTTGAATAATTCTTAGTTCACAATTTTTGTTGATGTTCGACAAGGTTTGAAATTTAAGGTTTTTTTTATATGCTTTTATCTAATCGTAGACCAACGCGAATAAAGCATTCATTAATTTAATACGTTTTCCACAAGTTTAAAAATCTTATTTAATTTTTCTTTTAAGAATTGTTGGTTTTACAAGAACATTTTTCAAATTAGCCTTTAGTCATTTATTGCGAAAGTTTCATGACAAAGATTTCAAGTTCCGTCAGACTCACTTCTTTGGCACTCGGGATATAGCTAAAACATTTCCGTTGCCCATTAATGGCCGAACATATTGTTAATTATCTTTCTTGACAGTTCCATTCGTTTCCTTGTGTTTAGAGGAGTCCTCAAAGTTCCAGTCGACAGGCGTAATCATCTGCTGCGTCTTCTTATAGGTCCAATATGGCGTCATCAGGAACGTGACCAGCGTGAGCTGCGTGTAGAGAGAAAGAAACATGGCGGTGGGCATGGCAGACCAGACTCGCTCCCAGTTCTGGTAGGTTAAATACCACAGGTAACACTCAATCACAGATCGAAGGTGGAAGGTATGCACCAAAAGGAACTGATTGGCTTTCCACAAGAGAGTGTGTGCCTTACCAGCTTTCAACAGCGTCCAACAGATACCAGAGAAAGGTGTGCTCATTTCCAGAACAATCCCCCTCGTGGCGAAATAATGCGTGCTGTCCAAACGCATCACCAAGATAAATCCCATCAATGCCAGCCAGTGATGAATATTCAACATAATGCTGAATTTTCTGTACACTATATCTGATATGAGCAAAGTTCCACATTCAAACGAGAAAAATCCGAGACTGCATGCCAGAGCGAAATGACTTGTTGGTGTTGTAGCAAATACCGGATCTTTCTCAAGCTCGGTGTCGATGTAAAGCGCCCATAACCCCATAATAGTGCAAAATGTTCCATACACACCACGCACAACTGCCAAATTCCAAAAGACTTTTTCCTTTTGCCGCAAACTCATGTACGTCTTCGTGAAAGATCCCAAAGCAGCAGAGGTTAAGTACACTGCACCAAAAAATATAAAAGATCCGCAGGCAAAGAATGCTTTTGTAGAATTCTTCCCGTAATCCTCTTTTCCCAAAAAGGGAAACATATTTTCTACGAAGTTCATCTTGATGGTGGAAGTGATGTGAACTGCACCAACGAATGAACGAGGATCATGAGTTGACGGCCATACTATCAAGTGGCTGATGAATAAAATGGGACACAATCATGCAATCTTGTCCAATCTTTCTAATCAAATATGCGAGTATTGGTTGTGTCGACTAAATCTGCAAGCCTGATAACTGTATCAACTATCCAGTACATTATTAACTGCCAGTACACACATTGTCCAGTATATTACGCTTGTTGTGTATGTTTAACACATCCTATCCTCTCCTTCAACCAAATATTGCATCCGATGTAATACTAAAGGTTGATCTTTATGCAGTAGTATATGAACACATATTTCAGATTCTAAGAAGTCCAAACAAGCAATTAGTGCAATAACATTCATGTGTAATTAAGTATATCTTTGAAATGTTCTATATATATGAATCATAGAAGCATAGTTGATTTCAAATGAGTGAAATAGTTTGATGTCTCTATAAATTTTCATATGTTTTATCTTCGAAAATAATTATGAAATAGTATTTATAATATAAATCCATCTTATGAGGTATATATATTGTGCTGTAAATTGTAATGAAGAGGGCGTTTGTAGGTAACTTGTGCCCGATCCTGCTGCTGATGCTCCACCGCCGATAGAGCAAATCATCACTTGAACAATAATTGGTGTTTAATCGTGTATATATATGCCTAATTAACACAAAAATGATATAAAATAATTTATTTCCCCTTTGGTGCATGCGCAATCATTACTTCATTCTATATAGGATATAGTGACACGGAATTTTTTCGGGATGCAATTAACTTGAAGTAAAATTAAAAGCTTAAACTTTTCAATGGTGGTAATGATGTAAAGTAAATAACTTTTGTATGTGAACAAAATACTTAATCGTCTGCTCCTGTTTTTGATGGTGAAAAAATATCATTTGTCAGCGGTAGAGCATCTTTAAATTAATCCCGGTTATATAAATTTTATATTATACATACAAAGCTGCGCAACCAAAATAGTTCTCTGAGATATGATTAATTTGGGTTGATCGTGTAAAGTGTTTATATGGCAGCCCTTGTGGGAATGCATTCCGCACTTTTTCTTTGAATGCCCTCGTTTTGATCTTGAGAGGCGTTTACTTACTGACAGACTAAGATTAGATTAAAACATGGATATTAATTTATTTCTTTTTGGAGATGAAAATCTGCCTATAGAATCTGATTAAAATATTGCAATTTTCAGAAATGTGCATTATCCCATTAAGACCAGCAATATATTTTAATATCCTTACTGAAAAGAATTGTAAATATTGGTATTTTGACTCGAAAAACAATGCTGCCACATTTATGATATTTTATATTGACCTTTATTTTTCTTTGCCATATATAATATATTGTACTTGTTTTGGGAGACGGCGTTGATAATTTTGTAATGACTTGTGCCCGATCATATTGCTGTTGATCATGGTAATAAATATGTTTATTTACATATGTACAAAAATTAAATCAATGCAATAATTTCTTTTTTGGAATTCTATTGTATTCGATGTCTGGAATACTTCGACCATTTTTTTCACGAACGATTTATTTTCACGTAAATCGCGCCCGCTAATTATTCGCGAAAAAAATTGCCGCGAAAATCAATTAACTTCAAGAAAAGTAGAGCTTTAAATGTAAAACGCGGAATTAAATCGCACTGAATATGTCGTCGGACATCAAAAGCCAAGATTTGCCTCTGCGCTAATAATTCGCGAAAAATGTCGCGAAAATCAATTAACTTCATAAACAATAGAGCTTTTAAATGTAAATCGCGGAATTAGATCTCACTGAAAATGTCGGCGGGTATCAAAACGTCAAGATAAGTATCCGCGAAAATACGTTGGTTTAACAGTATCTTACACTTATGACTGTGTACATGGTTATTGCACCCAAACTGTAGGTAATGTAATCTGATGACCAATGTCAACATCGATAACGTTACTGGTCACTAAAGAGACTGTACCTGTTTGACCGCGCAGCCTGGACCAGGAGTGGTTCACAGAGTAAACCCCATCCGATTTCAGTCGCGACTACAGATCAAAGTACCGATAGCACTTTAGCTAAATTTTCCTGAAGGGCGTGTGCACACCCCCCCCCCCCCCCTTCTCCCTTCAGCCGAATCAATGCTAATTTCAGACTACGTGGAATGCATTATGGTAAACAGACATGTTGAGATGCTCGAATGTTCGAATATCATTGAACATTATGAACATTAAAGTGGATTTTTTTTTGTCATTTTTGTCATATTCTAAGTTCAAGCAACTTATCAACTTTCATTTGAATTATTCCTTACATTTTGAAAAAAATCGCACGCGTTGTACTCTCTCTCACTCCTTAAGATGGTTCTTCGTTGCACCCTCTTCAGTTGATCGTTAACTTTGGTAAATTTGAGACTTTTGCTTTGGGTTCTACCTCTCCCTCTCTAAATTGATCACCTCATTAGAACGGATTTCGGTTTGCCTCTTTACCCATGTGAGGAAGGCCTTTGGGTCTTGCATCCTTGACGTCGCGTCTCTGAATTATTTAGCGCTTACCTTTTGAAATTATCCTTCACTTTGAATGACGTCCTCGCCCCCCGAATGAAGCGGTTTTCGGTCAACAGCCTTCGATTGAATATTTCATAATAATAATCTTTATTTCCTCCACATTGAAGTGTGACCACCTGTATCAACTATACTTGATCTGTGTCAAGATTACAAACAAAAATCAAACGTTAAATATCTTATTTCGAAATAGCCGAAAGGAAAACTTGATGATATTTTAAAGTTGCTCCACCGCAGACAAATAGTATTTTTTTCACTATCAAAAACAGGAGTAGACGATTTAGTATTTTTCTTCAGTTACAAAAGTTACTTACTTTACACCATTACCACCATTGAAAAGTTTGAGCTTCTAATTTTACTTCAAGTTAAAAAACATGAAAAATATTTAATTGCATCCCGAAAAAATTCCGTGTCACTATATCCTATATGGAATGAAGTACTGATTGCGCATGCACCAAAGGCGAAATAAATGATTTTATATTATTTTTTGTTTAATTAGACATATATATATACACGATTAAACACCAATTATTGTTCAAATGATGAAAATCATTTATGCTCTGTCGGCGGTGGTGGTGAATCCGTTTCTTATAGTCATCAGAAAACGAAATGAATAAAAAAAATAGTAGTGCGGTTTGTTTTCGAAATTTGATAAATATATCTAGAGCAATAACTCATTCCCCATTGAAAACTCATTTGGAACAGTTCATTATAAAATTTTAGGGTTAAATGAGTTAAGTAAAATGTAAGTACATTGCACTTAATAGGTTTTTTTGTAAAACAATACTAATCAAACTAGTTCCTCGATATGTTTAGTGTATGGGTATTTCCAATACACAGTGTATTGTTGTCACAATGCATCAAACATTCCTAGATAATGATGTGCCCTTTGTTCCTATCCGTTTGATAGTTAAATCAGGCAGGTAATCATATCAGCACCTTTAATAGATACTTGACCGAATTACAAGGCTGAGGAGATAATACCACAGCCGTTTGCCTCTATAGATATGTGTGTAGTATACTGTGGTTCTAATTGGTAGTATAAAACCACTTTAAATCGAAACTTTAGCTTCATATTGACAGTTGGGTATGTATTGGTAAGACGTGAACCTGTGGTTCAACATTATCAATATTATCGTATTATTATTATACTCACTTATTCCCTTAATATATACAGTCTTTGTATGCAACGAATAACACCCATCTATATTTATGTTTTAAGGCCAAAAAAATATACTGTTCAGGGTTACAATGGCAAAAAGTAGGGTCGGTAGGTCGGCATTTTTTTTTTTTTTTTAGTGTCTTTCACTCTAAAATAATGGCCGGAACCGGAGTCTGAGATCGAAATCGCGACTTTTGATTTTTTTCTCAGGGAAAAAAATTAGGGTCGGTCGGGTAACCCTAAATAGACATATTTTTTGTTTGGTCTATGTGTACAACTTTAGACCATTTTCAAGGATACTGTGTAATATGTCATTTTTTACAGAAAGAATTTCAACGAATATTTAATTTTTATACACTAGAATAGGTCCAAATAAATTGCTCTTCAAACATTGTGTTACATAAATTGAATTATGCTGCCATATTGTCAATGACAAAGCTCTTGGAAAAGCAATGCAGTCGAAGATATTTTACTGTATTATATTAACGTAACTTTCGAGTTGGTGCGGTGTGCTGCGCATGAAGTGGTGTTTTGGGACAGTGTAAAGTATAAGCGTATTATCTACTCAGTTCACATCAAAATAAATTCATAATATTCACAACAATATTGGAGTACATCTTTTCATACATATTTCATTTAAGTATGACATAAGGCAAACGTAGTTATTTTCACGAGAGGTTCCGAGATTTTCCTGTTCTATAAACTCGAACGACTGGATTTTACGTTAAGTTTACCTTGTTTAATTTCCCCCTACGTTTGCATTGCTACAAAGAGTACATTTTGGTCAAAAACTGCTATCGCGCCAAATCCTTAATGTCAATTCTTTGTTGTTGTAGGAAGCAAGCGACTTTCAAATCTGAAAGCGCTCGAGTTTTTGGTTTTTGTAAATGATTGATTAAAGGCCCAGAACCTTTCCGGAGAAAAATATAAAGGTTTCTTAAAAAACCATTAATAACATCAGAAAAGGCATACCAATGACCTAAAATAAGGTTACGACACCAAACATAAGCAAGATTTCCTGCGTAACATAGGAAAACAGTGGAGAGTCAATTCGCTGTTTTGCCGTCTGGCGCAGTGATAGTCAACTACCGCGCGGTAATTAGGACGACGGCGGGAAACATAATACGACCCGCGTTATGAAAATAAACATTTTATTTATTTTAAACAATTCGTTCAGAAGGTGATGATAAATGAAGTATTAACGTAAGTTAATAATTTTTAAGACTCTACAAAATTATCGATCTTGTTTTACATTCCCATTCTAAAGATTAAAAGCCGTTTCGGAAAGGTAGTGGGCCTTTAATCATGATTGCGTTTATATGCAATGGAAGTACCGTTAATAATAATGTTTGATATTAATTAACATAAGTTTTCTTCTTTTTTTTTAAATTTGTTTGAATGAATGTGTATTTGTGTGAAAAAAATCGACTAAAACTTTACAATATAACAATGTTTATTCCTGTCATTATGAATGTATTACATATTTGTTCTTGTCTCGTCGTATTGTTGTGAGAGCCATATGGAAGATTAGTACTCTACTAAATATGTAACCCTCGTAACATAAAGATTTTATTATTAGATATTATCTTTATTATTGTATTTTGTATTTCTATATCACTCCGTGAGGATGGAATGTTCTCATAATTGCTGTCCCTATGGCGTTCGTAGGTATTTAAACAGCTTTCTTGCTCGCTGGACCGTTCTGCGATTTGTTCGTTGGTGAGTGTGATGTAATTTGAAGAAGTGACATAATTAAGTTGATAAACAATATAAATACATATAATTTATAATCCTAATAGACGGATTTCATATGTTTACAAAAAAAATTATATCCAGGCTTCTATATCACGAACAGCCTTACAACTGTCTTAAGTTTAGACCTGGTCAAACAAAGATATGTATGATCGTTTCATGATCCTCGCTGAGACAGGTTTTCGGTTATGAGTAGATGAGATGCTACCTGTAATTACCATCATATCACAGGAAATAAACCAACTTATTGTCGCGTGCCGTTTATTTTCTTCGCGAATGACGATTCAATACCAATAAATCGCCAAATTAAATCTCCGTGACAATAACGATTCAATTCCAGTAAATCATCAAATAAATCTCCGTGACAATAACGATTCAATACCAGTAAATCGCCAAATTAAATCTCCGTGACAATAAGTTGGTTTATATTAGTCACAAAATCTTTTTGTCATCTTTTTCACAGTTCATCTAATATTAGGGACAATTAAGTCTAAGAGAACATTAAAATTTGTACATATATCGGAAAAACCAGTTCTTATGGAAATTAAATCATCAGTCGGTTTTACTGTGCTATGCCTGAAAAGCCCATGGCTGTGACATGTGTGTAGATGTTCAAACTCGCTCGCTGTCCGCCAACACACATTGTGGTCGAACTTCTTGTATGCCGAACCCTGTCCCTTGCTCCTAGAGTAATGCAACTTTTGTCTTGAACTGCTCAAATCGCTCAAACAGTAGTGTGTTTACCTTATTAGGTGAATTGTCTTGCCTAAAAATCATTTTATCACCTTCTCAGTGGTTATGTAGTTTATTTGTATAACGTGCGTGACTTTGGCTCGGGTATGGGTACAGCGTCCATATTGTACCTGCTTAATCGTATTGATCAACGATTTGATATTTCAACGATATTAATTAAAATACTAAACAATGACGTGGAATTTGTCAATATTTTATGTTATGTGTTTCATAAGAAATGTAGAACAATACATTTATGCCATATTTTGCTTCTTGGTTATGTAAAAGAATTAGCCAGAGCGAATTGTCCCTTTAAAGGCCAACTTCCATTCCGAAATAAACAAACAAACAAAATCAAAGCTTCCCTAAAACAATAACAGAATAAGAAAATTAATACATATAGCCTAAGATAAGGTTACAACACCAAACAAATGCAAGTTTCTATGTTAATTTGTGAAGTCAACTATAATGTGCGTCGGGAAACAAGATGATCCGCGTTATATGAATTAACATTTGAATCGGGTTTTTTAAATGAATTGTTCGGAGGGTATTGGTAAGTGTAGTAATAACGGTAAGCTAATAACTTTTGCGACTCTAAAAAATTATCAATCTCGTTTTATATTCCCATTTCTAAAAAAAAATAAACGCCGATTCGGAAAGGTAGTTGGCCTTTTATTACGAAATTGTAATCTAGCCAGGTTACCTTCCAATATGGAAGTTTAACCGTCAGTCGTTCTATATTATAACCTAAATCTCAATGCTTACATCAAATATCATTGGCTATTGACCAGATTCACAATAATTCACATCATTCTCACCCAAATTCATTTTAATATCGAATAACACTCGGCTTTATTTAGATTAACACGATACTGATCTAGTTGTTGAGTCATACACTCGCAAGTTACAAACAATACTTTTTCTGAAGACAGTTGTACAATTTCGTGTCAATTTTCATCTACTTCCAGACTTATACATTTCAAAATTGAGTTTCACATCTCTTAATTACAATAGGGTCTCTTGATTTTTAAAAATTACACATACAACATTAATCTCTCTCTCTTTCTCTCTCTCTCTCTCTCTCTCTACATACACCTATATCTATCCCTAGACACACACTTACAAATATTTCTAGATGCACACCTATAAATACTGGTATCAATCCCCAAATACACATTTATAAAAATCTATCTCTAGGTACACGTCTATAATTTTGCTATATTTTCACACAATTCCTTTTTTCATTCAGTTGAAAATATCATACTTCACAAGCATGATTCTACATCGACAGACTTGCATCAACAAATGTTTCTACCTCTCTCTCAGTCAGCTTTATATTCACGTACAAAACTTTAAAAAACGTTATCATACTCTATTCCAACTTCACTGGCCAAAATTAAGTATCAAATTGATTAACCTTGGCCAACGAAGTTATTTATTATTGGAATATTTAGCCTATTCGCTACGCTATTCCAGTTTTCAACAAACTTGGCTAACATCAAAATAAATTCATAATGCTCACAAAAACCTTGGAGTATTTCATTTAAGTATATCGTACGGCAGACGCAGTTATTATCACGAGATGTTCCGCCATTTTTCTGTTCCATAAACGCGAACGGTTGGATTTGACGCTGGTTTACCTTATTTAATTTTCCTCCCGTTTGCATTGCTACAAAGAGTCCACTTTAGTCAACAACTGCTATCGCATCAAATCGTTAATATCAAAAGTTTTTGTTGCAAGAAGCAAAAGGCTTTCAAATCAGAAAGTGCTGTCTGCTTACAACTCCTCGATGATGGAATGTTCTGATGGTTTTTAGTCTCTTCGATGTTTACTAACAACTCCTCGAAGATGGAATGTTCTCATGATTGTAGTCTCTTTGATGTTCCTACGTATCTAAACAGCTTTCTTGCTTGCTGACCCGTTCTGAAATTTATTCTTGTCCGAGTCCTCGAAATTCCAGTCGACTGGCGTAATCAGCTGCTGCGTCTTCTTGTAGGTCCAATATGGCGTCATCAGGAACGTGACTAGGACGAGCTGTGTGTAGAGAGAAACAAACATGGGGGTGGGCATGGCGGACCAAATTCGTTCCCAGTTCTGGTAGGTTAAATACCATAGGTAACATTCAGCCACAGATCTTAAGTGGAATGTGTGTACCAAGAAGAACTGGTTCGCCTTCCACAACAATGTATGTGCTTTACCAGCTTTCAGCAGTGTCCAGCAGATACCAGAGAAAGGTGTGCTCATTTCCAAGATGAGTCCCTTTGTACCGAAACAGTGTGTGCTATCCAGGTACAGGAGTAGAGAGTACCCACTTAACGACAGCCAATGATGGAGATTTAACAGGATGCTAGCTTTCCTATAAACTATGTCGGATATCAGTAGAGTTCCACATTCGAACACGAAGAATCCCACCGTCGTTGTTAAAGCAAAGTAACTCGTGGGAGTTGTAGAGAACACTGGATCTTTTACAAGTTCTGTATCATAGAATATAGCCCACATACCAACGACAATACAGAAAAGTCCATAGGCCCCCCGGACGACTGCTAGGTTCCAGAAGATCTTCTCCTTCTGCCTGAGGTTCCTGTATGTCTGCGTACATGATGCTAGGGTGGCAGAGACCAAGTAGAGGACGGAGAAAAATAAGAAGGATATGCCGACAAACTTCAGTTTGACGGTAGGGTTCGAGTAGTCCACGTCCACCAAAGCGGGATGAATATATTCCACCAAACCCATCCTGTTGTCCTACAAATGGAAAGTGAAAACTAACAATTAGCGCAAATTAAAGGACAAGTGGTAACGCTTAAATTAAAAGGCACATCCGGAAAACCATTCGGACCTTTCTGTCAAGCTTCGGAAATACGATGCTTTCCGGAAAGGTTGGTGTAGTTTTCCGGTTGTGTATGATGGACAAGGACATGATAACGGACAAACACATCAGCTACAAAGTTAGCAGAGCCTACCCATTAGGTCACTTGGATGACATCATACAGTAACGAACGTCTTCGTTGAAAAAAGAGCAGAATTTATCCTTGTGACCTAGGTCACTCTAGTAACTAGAATCTTACACAGTTATGAATTAATTAAAAGCAAAAAATGTATTTTCTTTTTATATATATTCTCTTTTGCATCGAGAGGAACATTATCTGAAACGGAATCTTATCCTCAAGTAACCCTACGCACGACTCATATGTGGATATGAAAGATAGCGATATTCTACCCGAAGGTCGATATGAGTGTATTGTATGGGATACTAAGTCAGTATTACACCAGTAGGTATGAGAGAACATTATACAAAAACTGTGGTGGAACACTTTCTATTATAATTTTGGTCAATCGATCACTTTGAGGTGTGTGCCATTATATGGAAATGTTAAATATTTAGAAAATTAACTTTATGTATAATTCAATGAATACACTTAGTCTATTATAGTTACATGTATAGCCTTAGACATCAGGTCGCAGTGACCAGACCGTTATAGACGGTTATTCATGTATATGCCTTGTAGCTATCATGACCAAGTCATCGGTTTCGATACACTATTACTTAAGTGCGTATTCGTGACAAGAAGTGGTCAGATTACTTAAGAATGATATGTACTCTGACATTTATTATAAAACTGATTGATGTTGAATGTCCATGTACCTCTAAATAAACCAAGATTTCACAAGTTAACGGGGTCGCTCTTAAGGACTCCACGAATAAACACCAGAAGCTACCAACACGTGTTTGAGTCCTACATATACACACCACTACAGAACATACCACCATACTACAGAACTTCTACATTTCATTGGAATTGGATATTGGAATGAAATTTGCTCAAGATTAATATGGAACTGGGAAATTTCTGTAGGAACATATTGCGTTATCAGAAGTAAAAACTGAATGTTGCAACATACTTCCAAGTTCAACCAAAACCACAACAACCCGAATTTGACGAATTATCCAAAACAATTAATATTAATGCAAATTTTAATTATAACCGTCGAATGTAACATTGTTTTGCGCTATAAGGCTTCGATTTACTGTGGTTAAATTGTATTATGGATTGTATTGATTTGTGTTTTGGTTCAGTGTTTACTTTTCAAATCTAATAATCAAACCTGTCTATAACAACCACCCAAAGAAGCAAGACAAACTGGCCTTATTACTATACGTGGTCTTTATACACAGACAAATATCCGTGGTCTTTATACACAGGACAAATTGAACTAAAATTGACCATTTGGGACCCATCCTCGATACTCTGCAAGGTTTATTTTCACAGTCGTTTTATTATTATTATCAAAGACAGTAAAAGTAACCCATGGAGTATCGATAATATTTGTGACCCCGAGAAAATGGTCTTGATAAGCAGGTAGTCTTTATACATAGGTGGTCGCTAAGGCAGGTTTCGATGTATCACGAAAGAAATGTTAAATTATATGATGCCTGAAGACAAAAGACCCCTGGAGTTACCAATCGACTAAGGATTTTACTTTTAGAAATAATGTATGTACTGTTAGAGGTTTAGCAGGATAATACATGTTTGAAGCATTACATCGTATCTAACGTACCATACCCATCACACGTTTCTTAACGTCGTTATCTAAAGCCATCGCGCTATTGCCCATGCATTGCAGACAGGTATCGGAGCATATCAAGCGATCAATCAATTAATGACAGACAAATTATCGGCTGCAGCAAATGTTACCTGTTGAAAACAACTCGATACTTGGTCCTATATAAAGTTTGATGTTATCACACATATTTGAGCAGTGTCCGAGAGTTGTGTACTTACCTTATGTTTGGTTAGTGTATCCAATGTCCAGTGCTGTACATCCGTATATCGTATGTGATCCGTTCCGTCCTGTCCCTATACAGCTGTATCAGTCACAAGGTCTAATCACGGGACGTAGGATTACCTGATAAGATAAATGCCGTTATAATATTGTATGATGTGTACAGCTTCAGTGGTTGATGATCAAGCAGTTTAGTATACATGTACTAAATACAATATTCAGTATTCAGTACGATACTCTCCATGAAGCCTCGCTTGCCAGGGGTATTTAGTACGATACTCTCAAACCTACGACGTAATGCAGTTTATCTCATACAATAACCCGTGTCGTATGGGGATGTAAATACATGGCTACCCATGCAATACAAATTTCCTGACTCACTGCGTCAACAAAATTACAATTTTCTCAGTAAAATTAGCCATTTTCAGGGAGAGCATCTTTCTGAATAGTCCGCTAAACCTGCCGATATTATTAGGCTTTTTTTATTTTATGTTTTTGCCTGATATATATTAGGAATTAAAAAGAAGAAAAAAAAAACTAAATATATAGGCAGGTTTAGCGGACTACGTTCTGAATATCAAGTCATGCATACGGGTGTAATACAGGTTTTTTGGATACCCCAGGGTCGTATTCCTGAACCTGTATTATATAAGAAACATATACAAAATATAAAAGCTAATAACAAACTGCAAACGTAGTTTAGAAACTAGACTGAGTTTACTATAAAAAATGCAAACAATGGAATTTGTGTTATCACGTAATTTTCATGTATGGAGAATTAATTGATTTGCAGTCGCAACTTTATTCGAACTTTAGGTAGGGTATCATAATTGCAAAATTCTAATTAAACGTCGAGGTAGGAGAGAAAAATACTCTTTCGACAAGTCTGAGGTTTTGTAGAAAATCCATATTCTTAGTCTTATTTAACAAACCGATCACCAAATTTTATAGCAATGCTATAGTAGCTGACTTCTTCCTCTCCACTGACACGCCTTCCCTCACAAACATCTTCATATTACCAAGATTTCAAGATTTCAAGATTTTATTTGTTACTCTCAGACACATGAAAATGTGTTACATGAGGACATAATGATATACATAGACATACCAGGTGTTGACATTGGGCGCTTCCTTCTTTTTTTTTCTCTACATTGATGGCCGGCTCGCTTAGGACCTTATCGTGACGCCATCTGTACCACCCCTCGGCCAACGATGTCCGACACCCTGACAGGATGTGTGCAATCGTTTCCTAGCTCCCACAGAGCTGACATGATGGGTCATCAGTAAGTCTCCACTGGTGAAGATTTGATGGGGACGGTAGTGTGTCGTATACCGCTCTAAACAGAAATGCGATCATATATTGGTCCTTTCTCCACACTTCTAACCAAGACGGTTTCCTGCTTCCCAGCTCAACAGATTTTGTATTCCTCTTATCTTTCTCTACCCGCCTGATCTCGCTCTGAATCATCCTGCGCCTATCTGACATTGATGCGTTCTTCCACTGTTGAAAGTGCTGCAACTCTAGTCCTTGCCTTGGACCGCTGAAAGTGTTTCCAACCACATCCCGTAGTTCCAGCATACTTTCAACCTGGTCTACAGATGTCGATGCTGACCACTTTCTTCCTGTCCTTGTCTGGAGACATGCTCCACTGACTTTTTGTATATAAGGAATCCCGCAATGTCATGACTAGACGACACTTTGCTACATTGAACTCCTCTACCAAGGATGAAAGATGTAAATGTAACTGGTTGAATTTCCCATACAGCTTTACGGAAGTAAAACCTGGTGGTACTCCAAACCATCGCCGCAGATAACTACTAACTGCTCTCTCCAACCCCTCAACTTTCGTCACTGGGACCTCGTAGATCAGCAACAGCCACATCAGCCTTGGCAAATCCCCATGTTGATGCGTCCAAGATTTGTACTTTCCAGGTAGTCCGCTTCCATCCACCTTTTTCATCCATGATCTTGCCTGTGATAGTGCCATCTTTATCGAGTTGTTATCTGAGTGATTCATCATACCACTCCCCTAAGCAATTGATTGAATTGTTGACTAGTGCTTTGTATGGCAAAACAAATTAGTAACGTGGCTGTGAAAGTATAAAAAATGACGATCGAGTGTCACTCTCGTGGTTCGAACCCTCATCCTCCGACCGCTTTTCGTGGCAAAAGTGATCTTGGCCTGTGAATTTAATATTAATCTCAAGAAAAACCATATGCTAAGATGTATATATATCCAAGCTTGATCAACCCGATGGTAAATAATTTGTGGATGAATACATTTCAGTGCCTTCTCCTTTTGACTACAACCCCAAGCAATCGCTTTCAGACCAATGTCTTGACACCAGACTTAAACATTATGACAGATAGATGTCTGGTTTAGCTAACCAGACATCTATCTATCATAATGTCTAAGTCTGGTGTCAGGGGCAGAGTATATCGGGCTACTTTGAAAACTGAAGAAATTTGATTATCGTACAAAACAAAATCTTCATTTCCAGTGTAGGTGGAATACCGGGGTTTTGTAGGGCAGTCTATGTGGAAGGCCCTACGAATCATCGGTATCATTGGATCAGATAGGAATAAGTTGACAGGGTACTTGTGCCGAGAGACAGAAATGGCTTCATTGTGGCTGTGGAAGAAACGAGATGAGATTTGCAACTGAAGACAGACCTATTGTTCTTTGGGAACATACCAAATGTGTTGCAACGATTCTAGATTGGCGATCGGTAGCGGGCTAGGATATTATCGTCCCAGTCAGAGCTCCCCTGGAGGTTGTAGTGGATAGCGTTGATACAATTGTGATGACTAGAGGGCCATTGATAAAATCAAGTATATGACAACCTCCAGAGCGAGCTCTTATGGACGATATGACAGCACAAAGACGGTAGTCGAAGGCTCGTGAACTGTTACAGATATTGAGAATATCTTCAGTTGAGCTCGGATTAAATTCAGCAAGTCTATGAGCCTATCGAGGAAGGAGGATCCACCTGATGACAGGACCCCGCGGCATCAACAACATCAACACGTATTTATGTACTACAGTTTGGGGAACCGGTGACCACCAGGTGAATAAAACAGTGACAACCTTGATAGACATGAGCAGCCTGGAGAGACAGGAATCCAAGGATGAAGGATCCAAAACCACAGTGCTCACAGCGTCCATGTGTCAAAGACTGAAGAGGACAATCAGAGTTATGATAAAACATCCAAACATATCAGCAGGATCAAGAGGTGCAGCAACATCAGCAAAGACGACAAAGGAAGACGACGATAACAAGAGGCCCAGAGGGCCTGTATCGCTCACCTGGTTTGTAATGCCAAGTACTGTTCTAAACACAGGTTCATTGTTTCTTTTCTGAAGGAATTTGAATATTAACCTCTAATTCCCCTATTGGGCCCCACCCCTCCTGCCCCCAGGGGATCAGAGCCAAAGTTTATACAAGCTCTGTTCCCCTTCCCTCAAGAATGTTTGTGGCCAAATTTGGTTACAATCCATGCAGAACTCTAGGACAAGAAGCGATTATAGGAATTACCTCTATTTCCCCTATTGGGTCCCGGCCCTCCTGCCCCAGGGAGTCAAGAGCCAAACTTTATACAAGTTCTGTTCCCCTTCATCCAAGGATGTTTGTGGCCAAATTTGGTTACAATCCATGCAGAACTCTATGACTAGTAGCGATTTAAAGGAAATGTTGACGGACGACGGACACAGCGCCATGACATCAGCTCACGGGCCCTTCGGGCCAGGTGAGCTAAAAATTGGCCATCAAATAGATGTAAAGCAGATGCAATTCAATCTTTAGCAGGCAACGTCGATAAGACGAAGAAAGGCATAGCAACAATTATATACAACATGGGTCTGGATAGATTTGGTACAAAGGAGACCAAAACAGTGATTTTTTTTCTGGCTATATCAGCAAAGATGATACCCTAATATATGCTGATCAATGAGTAAAAGACATCGCTTTGCAAAAAGAGGATGAAATGTGTGTGTCAGAATGCATAGAACACACAAGTACCATTACACAGATCATCAGAGAGGTCAAGGGAAGGAAAGGAGATCTGGCTGTTTTATGGTATGACCTGGCAAGTGCGTATGTCATATGCCACATAAGCTTTCCAAGCTGGAGAGGCACCATGTGCCGGAAAAGATACGCCATCTGCTAAAGAATTACCTTGACAGACTTTAAATGAGGTTTACAGCACAGGACTACACAATCACGTGACAGCGTTTAGAAGTTGGAATAGTCACAGGATGTACTGAGTCGGTGATCTTAATCGGATCTTAAGCGGAAAATCTGTGGAAAAAAACTCCTGTCTGAGCTTTCATGGACGACATGACAGTCAGCACAGAGACGGTAGTTGAAGCCATGAGAATACCATCTGCTTAGATCGAATGAAGATCAAACCCACAAAGTCCATGGGCATTATACTGAAGAAAGAAAGGGTTGCTAATCACATATTTGAGATAACAGAAGACTAATCCCAACAGCGAGAAGCCAGTGAAATTTCTTAGTAACTACTTCAACGACTCATTACACGACACCAAAAAGTGAGTGAGACACACCTGCAGCTGAAGAAGTGGATAGACGCCATAGACAGAAGTAGTCTGCCTGTGTTATACAAGGCCTGAATTTATAAACAAGGCGTGCTATCATGAATACTTTGGCCTCTATCAATGTACAAATTGCCAATGACGACAGTTTAGTTAAGTGTAACTGATAGAAGATTATGTCACAAATGCCAGACAGTTGCTTGTGGACAGCAAAGATGCTAAGGTGAAAGGAGCAAAGGTAGGCATTAGTTATGGGCGTGAGTCATGGTGGCATCGCGGACAGTGAATAGGTAAGAACTAGAGCAAGATGGAGAACAGCTATACAGACTAGGAGAAGAAACAGCTTGTTCAAAGGAAGAAATGACTTCATTGTAGCTGTGGAGGAAACGAGATGAGCTGTGGAAAGTGCAGCTCAATTATTATTATTTATGAACATCCCCTTGGAATATGCCAAATGTGTTGCAACAAGTCTAGATTGGAAGATAGCTGATCATGAGTGGTCCTGGGCTTGGATTTAATCCATTTAGTCAACCTCTGGAGATTGCAGTGGAAAGCGTCTAAACTATCAATGAAGGAGAATCTACCTGATGAAGGGAGCATGATACGTCAACTACATCAAAATGTATTAATGTAATTAAGAATAGTGATTCAAGTAAGTAATCTTTTCAAACTTATCACTTGTAGAATATGGAATACAGACTGCTTGCATGTGGTTGAAATATTTTATTTTCAACTTCAACATTTGACGAAGTGAACTATATCACGAAGTGTACAATTTCACTGAAATTGGGAAGACAAAATGAACAAGCTGTGTAATTAATTAAACAAAGCAATTAACAAAACAAAATCAATCTTAATATAATTTGGATTAAGCAACAAATCATTTATAAAGTATACATCTTATTGGAGGTTTGTAATTTTAAACTACATAGGATTACTATGTACAACATCATATAGCGAGGTAATGAAGGGAAGTAACTCTTTGATATTTTCCAGTCCGTGGGGAAATTGTTTAATATGTATCATCCATATTTATGATAGTCAACCTAAACTTTTACATTTTCTCTTTGTTTCTAGTACACAAATTTATCATGGCACAAATTTCATATGTATATACACTGGACCCTCATTTTGTCCCCAATCCAAACCGTCCTAATTGTAAAGTTTCTGACTGTTGGATTCTGTAAATAATCAAATCTGTTTCCTGATATTTCCGTCTAGATTGTGAGTTTTCTGGATTATCACTGGCCCGCTATATTAATACTTTACAAGTATGTAGAAACAAATAAATCTATCGGTATACATTATTATGATAATGGAATCTTACTTTCAGTGTAATACTTAACCATATTTTTTCATTTTATCAAAACATTTTTTCCCCGAAATTATACATACATGATATAATTAAATTATTTTAAATGTGTGAAAATACCAAATGGAGACAAAATAAAGAATATTTGTGGGGTGTTTTGAAATTCCGGGAGACTCTCGGAGAATCCGGAATGGTTGACAGGTATGTTTGTCTTTACATACAATTTGGACGAGATACCATTTCAACTTGTTGATTTAAAGATGGGTTAATTGTTTCCATGTACAAGGGAAAAAGTGTGAACTGTCCTAAGAAGTTTCTAGGTTTATTGTTTGATATTGAGGTATATCTATATGTCCACAAGCCAAAACGAATCATGCATGATCATACACTCTTTGCTTACAGGAATACATACTGAACTTAGAATTTAATTCAAAACAAAATTAAGCAAAAACTAACAGCAGAGACAAACAAAATCAAACAATTATTCGACTTCATTGCACATATTTGAAAGACTAATGGGTATATTTATAACCATGCGTAGTTAGCACAGCAAACAAGAGTACACCTTTATATGAACCCATATCAATAGCAAGACTCATCTGTTAATTACATGTATATATACATATGTAAAATATACTTTTCACACAAAATATATGGTATATTTAATACAGAGTTTGTGTAAATCGTTACTTTACATATTCATATCAACACTGATATTTCCCATTCACACATGCGTAAGCTTGGACAACTTAATTCATTCACCCCTGTAAATGCACAATGAACTGTACCATCCTTTGAGTTTGAAGAGCTCAAATGCGTCTTCAGGGTTGAATGAATTAAAGGTTTAACCAGAATAATTTAATAAGTTTGTGTCTTCCACTAACTAAACTAAATATGGGCACTTCAAACTCAAATTCCAAAGCTAACGCTTGTGTTGTGGCAATATCTCAGGATATCTAAAAGGGACAAGAGAATATTAACATTTGCACATATATTGGAAACAAACCAATTCTAATGGAAACTAGGCAAGTGGTGAAATGTGTGTAAAATGTTCAAACTGTCCACCATTAGACAATGTGGTCGGTCTTCTTGTGGAGTAATGCAGCTTTTGTCTAGAACTACTCAAATTGCTCTTACAGTAGTGTGTTTACCTTTTTAAGTAAACTTTCTTGCCTAAATATTCATTTCATTAACTCCTCAGTGGTTATGTATTTCATTTTTTAACGTATGTGATATTGGTTCGGGTATTGATACAGCGTACATATCTATATAATTACCTTCTTAGTTGTATTGCTATACCATATGGAATTTCAACGGTATCAATTAAAATACTTAACGATGACGTGGAATTTGTCAATATATTTATGTTATATGTTTCATAAAGAATGTAGAACAAAACATCTATGCTATATTTTGCTTAGTAGTTACGTAACAGAATTAGCCTCACTGAGTGAATTGTCCCTTTAACCACTTGGCCACTGTGGCACCTTTAATTACATATATTATATTGAGCTGGCAGATTCCCCATATGAGTTTTGTACTCACAGGTACTTCAGGTAGAGGGCTAAAGAGTGATAATATCTTATATGAGAACAACTTTTAAACCACTCAGCCACTGCTGCATCTGGTGTGGATAAAGATTTACTTTTGTGTGTATGTTTTTTGATTATATGATTTACATTGTACATACCTGGTACATGTGTGTTTACCTTATCTGACCCTTAGATCCATCTTTTACATCAGAACGACTGTTGGTCATATTAAATCAAAGTTTCCATGAGCTGTTCAATAAATTAGCTTAAAGAATTAATATATACTGGAAATTGTGAATAGTTTTGTAGGTTTACTTTTCATGGAGCAAGTCTCCTGATATTTTCCCCTTTTTATAGTGATTCAAGTACTGTATCACATTGTAAAGTTTTTAAAGCTCAAGGTATGTTGATAATGAGGTTCTAATTGAAGGTAAAATGCATTATATAATTCAATTGTTTTACAACTGTTTTACCAGACTGAAGAATAGACACCATAAGATATGTTCTTAAGACTTATTGCATTTGCTTGCATTGATGAACTTAAGGTATGAGTGAAAGGAAATTATAATAAGATACATAAAATGCACAAGATAATGACTATCAATCTAATAATTTTTTTCGTTTCATGGCTTTCTGATTGGCCTTTTCATTTTTTGCATTCCATGATGAAAAAAAAGAAAGTTGGGAATGGCGCAGAAATCTGATGTTAACATGACGTCACAATAGAAACATTTACGTTGCGTACTGATTTGGTAAAAATAATCCCTTGGAAAAATCATTGGAATGGTACGTGTAAACGTATTTCATTTTATAAAGTAGCCTGGAAAATTAATTATAAGCATTGAAGCCACTATTTTTTAACTTCATCGGGGTATGAAAGAAATTTTGTTTGCAAACTGTGTGAATCCGTGTAACCAATTAATTTGGAAAAACATTATCATTGATACACATATATATGTATGAGCATGGTAAAGAAGTGATTTTTTTTCCTTATGTTTTTTCTCATACATAACACTTTCCTATTGTCAAAATTTAGAAGTTAACACATTCACCCCCGAAATTTCATAATAGACTGATCTAGTCTGTGATTTAGAAGAGTCTAAATGTGTCTTCAGGGATGAATGACTTGAATTACCAAAAAGTCAATAATGAGAACAATTTGTAGTTCTGGTGATTTGCTATTTTCACAATACCCTTGAAATATACTGCGGTATAGTATTTAATGTAGTTTACTCATAAAAAAATACACAGTTTATGTACTAGCTCTCTCACAAGTCTCACAAACAAAACATCAGCATCTGAAGGATAACACATTATAGTTTATAATAAGCATATGTGCTGGAGATCGAGAATTTCTGAAATATATGAGAATGTTTTTATATGAAAAGGTTTGATAATGGCCACATCCCTTATGGCTTATGAAATTTTCTGTGAAACTGTCAAATGACAGTGTGAATCACCATTCACCACAACAAAGTTTACTATACATGCAGTATCATGTGTATTTGATAAATCATACCTGTATATTTTGAAGTATGCCAAGATTAATTTTCCCATTAACACTTTAAGATACCTTTGAAATTCTATCTCTACATATTCTATTTCTACATATTTAACAAAGATCAATGGATTTTGCAAACTAATGTATTCGACCAAATAAGCACCCAGGGCTAATTGAAGCAACTTGGGGGGTGATGGTTATTTTTACAAATAAAGCCATAAATTTAATTTGCAAAAGAAATCGGTAACTGAACCATCAAAGTTTTCATAATTTTTAATCTGCATTTAATTTTAAATAAGTGAAATTGAAGTCTAAAAAAGGGGACGGGGTGCTTATTAGGTCGAATAAGGTATCTGCTATAATTAACATCTTCTAGGACAAATTGATAATTAAGCATTAAGAAGACATATTCATCAACATTAAATTATCTGTCAATTCCTAATTTGATCAATCAGCGAGTAACATTTCAATTCTTCATTCAGGTTAGACAGCTGTATTCACACAAAAACTTCAGACAGTTAATATAAATATTTCAATACATATTTGAGACATTTATATTAAATCAATCATACATTTTGCCATTTTGGCCTGTTGATATAAAACACTAAACAATCATATAGCAATATCACATTTAGGGTACACATTATTTATGACATTTAACATGAAAATCACACATACACAGGTACACAAAGACGGTTAAATAGGAGGGACAATGATGTCACATGCATCAAGTTTATCAAATGACATACCTGAATCATCAATATGCTTACATTACCATTAGTCAATAGCCTACTTACATTGACGAAATGTATTTAATATTTTAATAAAATTTCTAATTATGGTATTCAACCTAGTAAGCACCCCGGCTTCTATAAGTGTCGAAAACCCCATTTGAGGCCACAATCTCGAGCTCACTCCCCTTGATTCAAAAGCAGAATGTAACTATGAAATCTGTACACTGTATATTTCTCTAATTATATTTCTTTTATGACCTACTTTGAGCAATAGTTTTATTAAAGGTTAGTCCAGATTTGGTTCTATTAAGCAACTCTTCATTCTTTTCTTCAATTTTGAAGTGCCCTGGCGCTTATTGGGTCAAATATGGTAGGTTTACAGTATTTACTGGACTTAAAAAAAGTTAAAAACATAACTTTAAGTACATTTTATTCTGGTATGATAAGGTAGTGGAAGAGCACTAAGGTTATGTCACTGATGGCAAAAATGAGACTAATTATATACAGTGGAACTTCCCTAAACCGATCATGGTCGGTGCATAGAATTTCGGTTTGTTTAGAGAGGGTAAGGTTTGGAGAAGTGAACCGAATATCGATCATTATGATCCGGATTTTACTGATCAGAAGTCGTATTCTACTCTACACTGACTGTCTAGTGTTCGTTATAACCGACAGATATTAATTGTTAATGTACGTTAAATGTTATCACAAAAGAGAAAATCATACGATTTAAAGGAATAGATTACAAGTCTTGACATTGTTATGGCTTATAAATGTAGTTAGATGCGTGAATGTTCTTGGGGATGTTCTTGTCTCAACTGACCTACATACGGCCAATCGCTTCCGGTTACGTCAAGAATCAAATTAGATATGGTCTAATCACACGATGACCAGTCGATGCCGGACATTATATGACAAAACAATACTTGGCTTCTGCTTATTCATATAGATAATTTACATTTTCCGACGACTACATAAGTAAATAAATAACCTGTGTGAGACTCTCAAAATTGAATATATGAAATTTTCTGTTTATTACTATCTCTGCTTGTTTTCCTACAGTAAACAAATCGCCAGTGTACGTGGTAGACCTTCATTAAAAATCTAAACAATTGACATGATTAAATCATTACACCACAATCTCTGGTATAATTACCGTGTACATATACCTATAGCCTTCACACCTGTATACATGCCCCAGGACATGGCATGCGACAACTATGGATACAAGTACGTGTATTTTACAGTCGGTTGATCAGACCTTAATACAAACTACCGGTGTCGCTCAGGTATGGCTGGTTGTCAGAAGTGTATTTTTAGTGACATTTGACTATTCCGATGTCAAAATCGGCCCGTTATTAGGAATGGGGAGGGATCGGTTTAAGGAAGTTTTATTTACTATCAATAAAGAGGAATTCATTCTGTATGTGACGTCCATGTTCGGTTTCTAGAGGTGATAGGTTTTCAGAAGGTTCGGTTTCGGGAAGTTACACTGTAATTAGTTTTATGCTATAAGATACTGCTAGTTTAAAGTATAAGGATGAAATTTTAGAAATGACCAATTGATTTTAACTTGAAGTATTCTGTACGTATGTTATATAATAATTCAATTTTGCTTGTTACAAGCATTTTTCATTGGTTTAAAAATTTACTTTATCAGCCTATAAAGGAAAAAATGGTGTCACCGTTTGTGACGTTGCTTCTAATTGGCTGAGATGACGGCGTAATGATTTCATAGACAAAAGAGTCCCAAAATGAATTTGGAGTATTGAAGAGATTATCTTTAGTAAATTGAATTATAAGGATATAACACAAAAATCTGAGTGTACTTTTATCATAAACAATTCACGGTTTATTTAGAGTACACTCAGATTTTTGTGTTATATCTCCATAACATAAAAAATGTATTCAAGTTAATCCTTAAGTATTTTTCAAAATGTATTTAATATCATAAATAATACCACGAAGAAATATTGAACTGATTATATATAGTTTTAGATGAAAATATGTTTTCAAATTTCCATTTTCTTTTCTATATGTTTTCAAGGCACAATTTGTGTTATATTTTCAAAATAGAAATATACATTATACGACATATTTTCTAGATGGGACATTCACAACCCTGTCTAGTCCATGTCCTGACATAATATATTCCTATCATACACTTCTATATATAACCATCTGCTACTCTGGCCACAAATTACAGAGTAGTCTGCTCTTGTGTATAGGAGGAATGTTTGTGAACATGATGTCCTATGCTGCGGAGAAAATGGTGCAAGATTTGCACACAAATTAATGTCATAAACCATTTCTATACCAAACACCAAGAGCAGATAACTCTGTAATATGTAAAGAGAGAACTCCAAAGGGAGATAACTTTCACTCACAACCCTTTTAAACTCGATACATACATAGAATAACCTCTCTCCACACATTCCAATGGGGTGTTAAACAATCCATTAGATTAACAAATACAGGCAACATGAGGGACAGAAAACATGAATATGCCCATAGTACCTTTCACTACTTTATAGAAAATCTTTATATCACAGATATAGCGAAGATTTCCACTTTTGAACACATGTGTTACTCATCAGAATCATCCATCAGGGCAATTATGAAGTCACCACATCGGATGGAACTGTAGAGCACTATTAGTGTGCACACCAGTTGGGTAGCACTTCCGAACACTCGGCACGATGATGTCATGAAGCTCTGCAGCACTACTGTAGATATGTTAACACCACTCAGGAACACTCGGTATGTGTAGTTACCATATTTCCCATTCTCTGTGTCACTGTTCTACATGTTCTGCCACCTGTAAAACATTAAAAATATTACTGCAACAGTCTTTCATTAATATGTGCTAATATCTAGGAATTAACACAATGGTATTCTCTATAGCCAATAAGCCATTCATTTTTTTGAGGGAGATGCAGTATGGATGTTGTCATACAAATCAAAATTTGATATTGAGTTCTCTTTTATTACAATGAAAGTCATGAAACTAGCGACTACTTCATAACAATAAGGAGAATAAGGTTAACAAATGCTCCAATTTCTACTCAAAATTGTTCCCATACAAAATATTACAAGGAATGCATATGCAAGTAATGGAAATTCTGGAAAACATCACATTTCAAGTTAACAAACTCAGTGTCTTAACAGAATAGCTTTTATATTGTCTTCATGTAGTGTTATAGGATGCTAGTATCATTAAAGAATGTGTCCGGTTTCAGGTTTTAAAGGTGGAGGAAAGCCAAAGTACTGGGAGAAAAAACACAAATGTTTAGTTATTTATGATTACATGGCAACTTCATCACCTTGTTTTCAAACTTATAAATATGTGGGGTGGGGTGGGGCCAAGTTGCTGAATATAGGGACATCTGAAACACTGTGGTCAAAATAAAGGTTCTTCTGGCAGACAAGACATAAACACATTACCTTGTGTGTAGCTGGAAGCGTGTGCCTGGGCATGGTTGTGGTGGGGATGGTGGTGGTGCATATTATGTGCTCTCTGATGATTTCTTTGGTTCATTTCATGATTAAATCTATGCATTTTTTGGTGTTGGTTATGGATATTCTGACGGTGATTAGACGCGTGGTCATACTGACTGTGATGGTGAAGGTTACCAAATAGGTCATCATCAAAATCAAATCCATCCTGATAAAAGTCATCGTCATCATCATCATGGAAAAAGTCATGGAAAAAGTGACTTCCATTATCATCGTCATCATCATCGTCTTCAAACAAATCGTCAAAATTAAAGAAACTCCCACCGTTGCCACCAAAAGAGAATTTGAAACCCTGTTGATGTTTGTGGTGTCCTTCCCTATGAGCACTGAAAGCGTCGTCAAATCCTTTGAAGAAATCACCGAAGTCAAAACTTTGAGATGGGAATCCGCCACCACCTCCTCCAAACTGCTGGTCATCAGTGTGGCCATATGTGTCATATTTTTTCTTCTTATCTGGGTCTCCCAGTACTTCGTAGGCTGTAATATCAAATATTTGTTTAAACTAATATGCTAATGAAGACTTTCCATGGAAGCTAACCAAGAATAATCATCTGAATAGATAAAGAAGTCTCAACTGTCAATGTAATTAGAAATACCCAATATGAAGATGTCTTTCACTACGTGTATCTGGCAATCCAAATTGATGAGCATGTATACATGGTAGTCTCCCTTGATAATGATTAATATCTCAAAACAATATTTGTCTTAAAAAAAGCTTACCTTAATTATATAACCTGGCAGTTCTCTTAATAACGACATGGCTAAAATATAATATACCGTGAATAAGTTCCACTTTCCGCTGATTGCGACGTCACATTTTAAGGATGTACTCCTCTGAGAAGTCAAAATTTTCTTGTATTAAACTTTTTTGCTCATATAGATTTTTGGAAATAGGAATTCATATCATAAAAGAAAAGGGAAGAAAAAATATACGTCCGTGTGCTCGTTTTTGAGCTATTGTCACTCAAAGATACCTAGTTGACAAAATATTGGATTTTATGGGAATTTTGTCGTTTTGACCATATACACAAGATATTAAAGCCATAATTTCCTAACGAGGTGTTTGATATGTATGGATGTTAGTAGAATTTATTTTCCAGTAGTCTTCTTTAAAAATATACCAGTTTTGATTAATAAGACTAATATTTTTCCTCAGAATAACAATATATGTTACCCTACCCCTTAATTTTGAGCTACAAAATGCACCATTTTCAGCCATTTTTGCTAAATTTAACCCTTTATAGAAAAAGTTCTGGTATTAAACTTTTGTTAATATTTTCCATATCAACAGGGAAAGGGTTGTTCTTTCTAAATCAGGCAGAAAAATGGGGGGTCTGTGTGCTTACTTTTTTGCCCCATTTGAATATTTGTTATTTTTCAGTATTTTAGAGTAAAAAATAAAAGTGCTCACATTACCATTAAATGTTAAAATAAAGTGACAAAAGTGTATCATTTCACACATTAATGCTCAATATTTTGATTATCATGAACCCAGTAAAGATTTACAGCAAAAATTAGCTCGATACAGCTAAAAATACTGGCGCAGTGATGATTTAAGTAAAAACAATTTCAGAAAAAAAATGGTAAAATTGTGGCTCTACTCAAAGCGAAAAAAAGACTCAATTTCAAAATGACCGCCAAATGGGTGATTTCTTAAAATCCCTTTATAAAAAAATCTACTTAAGATAGAAATGTAATTTTTTGACAAAATTTGCAACTGGCAATTTGCTACAGATATTGATAGATTTTATTTGAAAATCTCATAACTTCTTTGATCTATGTCGAAACGAGACTTCAACGGGACTGAAACATCAGCAGAATACAACCTTAATGTGAATTTTGTGATGTCATAATCACTTGAAGGTGGAGCTAATCAACCGTAAATTGTACTTTACTCATGTTGTTTTGGTATCTAAACCCCCTATTGTAATCACTGTAACATGACGCTACCCAAATTGGAACACTTTTTTAAGATAATTGTGAAAAACTTCTAATGTTTGCTTGAATAGATGCCTCCAGTTTTAGTTTCATGATTTGTATACTTGTCAGCAGTGCATATATTTATAAATAGAGATCTAGAGCTTTGAAGCATGCTCGGTTCAGCCCCGGGTTTCAGCATGTTCGAGTACCCAAAATTGAACACTTCCTAAATATAGTTTCATTAAAAATGTCTAGACATTATAAAAAATGTTTGAATTCATTTAAGGAATTTTCAAACATTTTTGGTTTATTTCAGGCATATAATGATCTATCTGTCATAAATATCCTGTTCAGTAATTGTTTTAATTGTTTAAATATCTAGTGTTTTTAGGATTGTCACATTGTTTCCCGGATTTGTTCACGATTTCATTATTTTCATGTTTAAATACAGATAATAGGCAAAAGGAAAGAAAATGACATCTAAAAATTGCCACAGTACTATTCAGCACCTTAATTTTTGTTCAGAAGAGTTATTGTTTGTTTAGATTGTAAACTGAGAATTCTGTATCACATATTTTAAAAGTGTTCCATTTGGGTAGCGTTTCGAATTGAGTAGTATCACGTTATATTTGAAACCGTATTATTGAACGAAAATAAAATCTCTTTTTACACCAATTTCCCTATTTTTATATAAATTAATTAACCATACCTTTAGCTATTTCTCTAAACTTCTCCTCTGCTCCCTTCTCCTTGTTTTTATCGGGATGGAACTTTAGTGCTAGTTTTCTGAATGCTCTTTTGATCTGTTTATCAGAAGCTCCTTTCTTCAGGCCCAGCACTTCATAGTAATCTGCTTGCTTGGCAAGTATGATACTGA
Organism: Argopecten irradians irradians; assembly: GCA_004382745.1. Lineage (NCBI taxonomy): Eukaryota > Metazoa > Mollusca > Bivalvia > Pectinida > Pectinidae > Argopecten > Argopecten irradians. Next base: position 1,322,712 of record SAYR01052423.1, on the reverse strand, counting down.
CAGTATAAATACTGCATAGAGCACTGAGATATAGTAGGTTCTCACACTTCATCTTGATACACTGGTATGTGAAGACTTGTATTCTAAAACAAAAACAACATGTTTTAAACATAATTTACAGGTATATAATAAGTGTCAAAAACGATAATTTGAACATAATTCATTTTTTATAGTAGAAATTTGAAATTCCTATATTCAATGTCTACAATTCAGAGTGCTCAAGCTCCCGGCAGTTTTGAAATTGATATGGCATCATGATCAAGTCATACCAGATAATAGTACATGACTAGTCACTACGTATATGGTAACATGTACAGTATTCTGTAACCTGCTTCATTGAATATGTATAATGAATATCTGACCCGATGATTAAGATTGTTTACTTTGTTATTCATGTATTAGTATTTTTGGAGGATTTTTGAAGATTTAAGATGGACTTAAAAAATAATCAAAAGAAGACATGCATGAATGTATGCAATTCCAAGATGATTTTCAACAATTGCACAGTTAATCATATCAAACCATGAATATTTATTAACAATAAATGTAAAATATTCAACAAATGTAAATTACACAGTTTTGATACAATGACATACTAATTATATAATATCATAATTACATGTATGTCATTGGTATATCAAACAGTTACCAATACACTGGCCTCAAATAATAAACTGAGGGAGACAGTCAGATTAATTAACCTTCACTCTTTTCTGTCAAGCTGTCATCATTTATCACTTCTGGTTAGCAGGTATTTAGCCACCAGGGACAGATTGACTTCCTCAGACTCCAGTTATACATGCAACCATTGGACAGAGATTTCTTTGATACACATGCACATGCATATGCATGTTCACCATGTACACCATGTACAATCTTGAGAAGCACTCTAAACCTTACAGACTCATCAATTATATAATGTACAGTGTATCATAGAATATTATTCATTAAGGTGTATTCCCAAATCCATTTTAATTATCTTATGTCCTGTATATTTTATAGATTATTTGATTATGTAGATGAATGTACGGTATAGAGAAATTAATGAAGTAATTTGAGTGACACTTTAATATATGTACTACACAGGGAAGCACATCACACTTTATAGATGACAATGAATAATCATGAGGATCAATTTTGATCTCAAATAAATATGTAGTTTACTGTGCAGCTTGCAAGAACTGGTTGAATGACTTTTTGGCACATACATTGTACAAAAATATGATTTGACCCCACATGTACAGTGTACAAATGTACATGAAGCTATCACTTTATGCCTATAAAACAATATAAACAATTCAAGACTAGCCTTTGAAAATACAAAATGTGAGATATCTGTATTAATAAAACAGCAAAACTTCAAAAAGCCAACATGATATATTTTAATTTCCATATTTAGCAACAGCTGGTGTCACTGTTTATTTTAGTGGTTCAGAGTTTCAACTCATATAAGACATGGACATATCTCAATAAAACAAGAAGACTGAACATCGGATGGTAGTGGTCCAAAGGTACTAAAGGATATGATGTGTGAATATCAAATGACAATATATGTAACGAATGTATCCTAATGTGAAAGTCAATATGCACATGGGGAAACCCCCCAACTTGTATCGAAAGTACAACACCGACACCAGCATAAAGTCGAACATTAAACGATACCTGCTAGACTTCTGTATCTGTTTCCCTTATTCAAACCGTCCAGTCGTAACTCTTCGGTCAATTCTTGCTGTATGATGACAGCTTGACGTCTCAGATTGACAGAAACACACGTCTGTCCAAAATAGAACCGGAAGTACACGACTGTTAATGCGATTGGTCGAAGCTGTGTCCACGTGACCTATTTCGGAAACCGGGAAAATTACCCAGCATTCTTCGATATAAACAAGAAATGGCTGAAGATTTGTTGCCTCTGTTAGGTGTAAATATGGATAACGGGGATGGAGATGATGAGGATGACGATGGTATGCACATTAAGGATTTTGAGGGATTAAGTATTTCTTTAAAAGTCAGAATTTCGATTTTCTGCGAATGTCTATTCGTGAAAGTTGCAATAAATAGTCTCTCATTGTTGTGTTACCAGTTTTGACGAATATGAAACAAAAAATTGCAAGTCGGCTAGAAAATATAATAATTATTACACTTACATGCATGAGTTCTAATCAGTTATTTTACAAAATTTTAAATCAGAAAAGGCGGTCCAATGAATAACTCTGATATGATATTGGATAAATGAGATACTGATGAGATACTCTTGCAACTTGCACTGAAAAAAGAAGATGACATCCGACTTTTGACTTCGAAAATAGGTGTTGCAGATTTAGACTTAACTACACACTTCCGACTCGGTAAATACGATGAAACTAAAACCAGACCATTGAAAGTAATTCTAGGAAATAAGCAACAGAGGAAAAAAATACTAGAAAACGTTATGAACATCTCCAAGAACTGTCCATCACACCTTAAAAAAGCTGCTATAAAGCGAGACCAAACTAAGCAACAACGTGAGGAATTCAAAGAAAAAAAGATTAAGAAGACTCCACTTCCTATCACTAGTCAAACAATACCAAAGGAGCTTCATCACACCCATTTAGAAATGGACACAGAAAGTACAACAGACTCGTCCTCAACAAGGCACAGTCTCCCGATTTTCAGTCCTATTGGGATAAATCACCATCTTCAGGATAACAATTTTTATTCTGAGTCTCACTATTATAATCTTGATACCTGTCACGACATCGACCCTGATCAGACTATCCTTGGGAATGCTCCAAACATGCAACTGTTTGCTACCGCAGGGCAACCTAGCAATACAGTATAGGAGACTAGTTTTACCACTGTACATAGTGATTCTTTTAACGACTCCTCGTATTTTATTCAAATGTAGATATTTTATCTACTAGTAAGATGGATGAACTTCAGGAACTTGTAGAAAAATCGTTATCCAGTATAATCCTACTCAATGAAATCCACCAAAAGAACAAGATACTACCTCTGGACAACAGTTTCTATAAAATACATGGATTTAGATGCTTCACCAACAACAACGAAGGACGTGGAGTAGCTATTTATATCTCGGAACAAATGACAGTCCAGCAAGTAAAATTTACAACAACCTTTGAAGAGTACCTAGCTGTTGAAATCAAGTTGAGTAATGGTGACAAGCTACTTATTGCAAATATCTACCGTAGCCCCAACAGTACAGCTGAAAATTTCACCTACCTATCAAATTTAATGGGAGAAGTGTCAAGTAGAAATGTAAAACACGTTCTGATCACTGGAGATTTCAACTTTCCTGAAATAAATTGGACTGACTGGACAACAAGTACGTCAGAAAACCATATATATCTACTCGTTTCTCCGAGTGTGTTCCAGACACTTTTTTATATCAACATATCCAAAAGCCTACCAGATATAGGGAAGGTCAAAATCCATATGTACTGGATCTAGTTTTTAGCAACGACGAACAGATTGTCAACGATGTTAACTATCTTCCAAGTATTGGAAGGAGTGACCATATTTTATTGTCTTTTAAACTGAGTGTATCACATTGTGACCATCATACTAAACAGGAGAGGAGAAATTATCACAAAGGGCATTACGACGCTATATGCGAAGAACTAACCTCTGTCAACTGGCTAAACATCATTCAGGTTGAGGACATGTCAACGAACCAAGCATGGAATGTTCTTGTTGAAACCATAACTAAACTAATTGAAGATAAAATACCCGTGAACAAGACATCCCCAGCTAGGAAGAGTTGGAAGCCCCATCTTGACAACGAAGCCAAGCAGTCCATCCGACAAAAAAGGCGGCAGTGGGTCCGATACCTTCACTGTAAAACAGAAAGCAACTTTAATGTGTATCAGAGAGCCAGGAACACTGCAACACGACAGATTCGACGTTCACACTATCATTATGAAAAGAAACTAGTGCAAGACATTAAAGATAACAGCAAGCTCTTTTGGAAATATGTAGGAGAAAAAACATGAACAGGAATGTCTATAACCAACGTGGTAAAAGCGGATGGTACTAACACCACTAACCACTATGATACCGCCAACGAGCTGAATAACTACTTTGGATCAGTCTTTAACCCACCAGAAAGTGAAGACCCGCCACACTTCCAAGAGAGACCATATCCAACAGAACTTGATGATATCGAATTCGACAGCAGTTTAATTGAAAAAAAAATCATCTCTTCACAGAACATCAACATGGCTTTAGATCTGGTAAATCCTGTACTACTAATCTATTGGAGTCCTTGAACACTGGGCAGAAGCCATAGACAAAGGGAGTAATGTCGATTCGATTTATATAGACTTCAGTAAAGCTTTCAACAAAGTCCCTCACAAACATCTACTTAAAAAACTAAAGGGTTACGGTATCACTGGAAAAGTACTGAAGTGGATAGAAGACTTCTTATCCAACCTACAACAACGAGTTGCTATTCATGGGGAAACTTCTGGACTTGCAGATGTGACTAGTGGTGTACCACAAAGTAGTGTCTTAGGTCCTGTTCTATTTCTGATATATATCAATGACCTACCCAAAGTAGTCCAACATAGCACAATAAAATTATTTGCTGACGACTCTAAAATTTTTAGAAACAACAATAACCCTACTGAGTCTCAAGAACTTCAAGCAGACATAGACAGTGTAGTCACTTGGACTACAGACTGGAAAATGGCCTTGAACACTAAAAAATGTAAACACCTCAATATAGGTAATCTAGAACAAGATACGCATTATTCCTTCCCACAAAATGAACAAATAGAGAAAGTACAGTGTGAGAAAGATTTAGGTGTACTTTTTGACAACAAACTTAAATTTAGTCAGCATGTTAGTCAAGCAGTTAACAAAGGAAATCGCATACTGGGGCTAATATTCAGGACATTTGTCAATATAGATATAACTATGTTCTTAACCCTGTACAAAAGCCTAATTAGACCTAACTTAGAATATGCAACCCAGGTATGGTCTCCACTGCTAAAAAAAGATCAGATTGCTCTTGAAAACGTCCAACGAAGAGCTACTAAAAGAGTTCACTCTATTGAAGAACTACCATACCATTCAAGACTTAAAAAATTGGGACTTCCCACCTTAGAATATAGACATAAAAGGAACAATGTGATCGAAGTCTATAAAATGCTGAATGGAATAGATAAACTAGATAAAAACAAGCTATTTACAATGTCTTCAGCTAATACTAGAGGTAATAGTTTAAAACTCTTTAAGAAACAGAGCAGGACTAAAGTCACACAAAGTATATTTAGTCGGGGAGTGGTAGATTCGTGGAACTCCCTTCCAAACTTCGTAGTAGAAGCCCCTACTCTGAACTCGTTTAAAAACCGACTGAACACTCACTGGAATTCAGTACCATGTAAATTTTACCCCAGTTTTTATATGGCACAACCGGACAATAACTTAGTAAATGAACAAAACGCGCCACAACTAGCTGGAACCAGCTAACTACAGTGTCTAAGAAGAGGTAACAGGTAACAGGTTGTGCTGCCTACTTGTTATGCTGCATCTCCAGTTTTGACGAATCACAGGATGTTTCGCCCTATTTTAAAAGTTTATAGCAATTCAATGTATTATAATCTATACACCTATAAGGCCCTGTTGCTAAGACTTGGACAAATACCGGTAATTCAGGTAAATAAGTACGTACATCATACATGACAAGCATACAAATTGGAGACGAGAAAATGTAGCTGCCAGACCAGAATTCAAATGTGGGACTTCCGAACAGGCTATAGGCTACCTGGTCACCAATGATCCATCCACTAGACCAATCCTGTAATAGTACATTGATCTTCCCACCCTTTTCTTTGCTCACGAAGACATATAATTAAGACCCTTTTATCATCACAGATGATCACTGTGGGTATAATTAGTTTAACATGTGATCATGTGGGTGCCAAATTTGTAACAGGAGAGGAGAAAATGTAGCAGCCAGACCTTGATTTGAACCCAGGACCTCCAAATGGATGTTGATGTTCCAATTGAACTACACCTGGTCACCAATGATATATACATATATATATATATATACATGACTATAAAACAGTTTTTTCCTCCCTAGCGCTTTCTCGGCTCATGCCGGTCTTCAGGGGTTTGAATTCTTTTATTTGTAAAACATGACGTCATATTTACAAATAAAAGAATTCAAACCCCTGAAGACCGGCATGAGCCGAGAAAGCGCTAGGGAGGAAAAAACTGTTTTATAGTTGTGTTTTCTTTTTATGTATATGGAAACCATCACATGGACACGGTTCTTTTTTACTTATATATACATGTATATATGAATTTGGGTCTATAAATCAAGGCTGAATACATGAAACTTCTGGTTCTGCTTAAGGAAATATATACATATATTATTGAAATTTAGGGAAAGAAAGTTGTCCATTTAATAAAAGAAGAAAACACTTAGAAAAATTTAAATATATAAAATCATAAAATAGCGGTCAAGTGGCTGTATGGGATAAAAATGCACTATTTCGCTCATTTCGATGAGTGACTTCAATGAGTGGTTTCAGTGGAATCTTTCGTAGCAACCACCTGTGGATAGAGAATACCTGCTTATCAAGACCACTTCCTTGGGGTCCAATGTGGTCAATTCATACAGAATTTGACCTGTGAATAAAGACCACTTAAAAATGGCTATAAAAAATACAATTTATTTTCTTTGTCTCTTGCATTTGATAGGACTTTATATACAGGTTATATACAGCAGATACAAGACTACAAGTCAAGTTTGATTTAATATTGTTATTTTGTAGTACTTGCAGTTCTTAACAGATGCTATTATCTTATTTACATTTAAATATTAGTAATGAAGTTTGACAAACTTTGTCTATTTATTTTGTAGATGGAGATGATGACGAAAATCTAATGGATGATGTTGAGATTGAATTTAACATTAACAATGAGGATGAAGACATACCAGAAAACAGTCAAGCCAAGAATCAAGAATCAAAGAAATCTGCCAAAAAACCAGAACGCCAGCAATCAATACCGATTACATTTGACTCATCTCTTCCAATGTCACATTCGGTAAATATGTACTTAATATCTACATGTACATGTACCTCAATGGTTTGTGTACTTTATAAACTCTTATACCGATGTAGAATTAGACATATGTGCTTAAATGCTAGATTAATGTTTTAGTAATATGTATATAATTGATCAGAGACAATTTCTTTTTACATTTAGTATTTAGGAAATGACCTTGAGGAGGTGAGAGGTCGAACCATCCATGATGATGAATCACTGATCACTCTGCCCATCATCCAGTTACCAGGGATAGTTTTGATCCCGGGTCAAACCATCCCACTCCACTTATTTCATCAGCACACTGTGGCCATGATCAAGGGTGTGGTGGACACTGACAAAACATTTGGAGTTGTGGCTTACAGGTAAGACACAACAGTGGGAGTGTAGCTTACAGGTAAGACACAACAGTGGGATATGTAGCTTACAGGTAAGACACAACAGTAGCTATAGGAGTGTAGCTTACAGGTAAGACACAACAGTGGGAGTTTAGCTTACAGGTGAAACACAACAGTGGGAGTGTAGCTTACAGGTAAAACACAGCAGCATGAGTTGTAGCTTACAGGTAAGACACAACAGTGGGAGTGTAGCTTACATGTGAGACGCAACAGTATGAATTGTAGCTTACAGGTGAGACACAACAGTGGGAGTGTAGCTTACAGATAAGACACAGCAGTGGGAGTGTAGCTTTCAGGTAAAACACAGCAGCATGAGTTGTAGCTTACAGGTAAGACACAACAGTGGGAGTGTAGCTTACAGGTGAGACACTACAGTAGGAATGGTAGCTTACAGGTGAGACACAAAAGTACAATGTAGAACTTGTAGCTTACAGGTGAGACACAAAAGTACAATGTAGATTACAGGTGATACACAAAAGTACAATGTAGGAGTTGTAGATAACAGGTGAGACACAACAGTACAAGGAATTGTAGCTTACAGATGAGACACAAAAGTACAATTTATGAGTTGTAGCTTACAGGTGAGACACAACAGTAGGAGTTGTATCTTACAGGTGAGACACAAAAGTACAATATAGGAGTTGTAGCTTACATGTGAGACACAATAGTAGGAACTGTAGCTTACAGGTGAGACACAACAGTAGGAATTATAGCTTATAGGTAAGACACAACGGTATGAGTTGTAGCTTACAGGTGAGACACAAAAGTACAATGTAGGAATTGTAGCTTACAGGTATTTAAGACCTGAGTATAGATGTTTAAAGTTCAAATGATTTGATTCTTTATAAAAGTGTAATAGTTTGATAAATTGATCATCCGCCGCCATGTAAATACTAAGACAGCATCATGAGTCACGACCCAACTTCATTATCATAATTTTTAAGCTGCAATTTGATTGGTTAATATTGGTTCATGCAAAGGTTATCCAAGCAGAACCTCTCATTAGTGACTGTCAGATTTAAATTTGGGATTTCATATCTACCTATCGAGAAATAAAATTTAGAGTTGTCATTCAGTATTAGTTGTAAGCACAACTTTTGTGTTAAATTGAGACTGTGTAGAACATCAGATTTGATGAATAGAGCCAAGTTATATGTAAAAGTTGAGATTACTCAATATTATAAAATTATATAATGTCATTGATGGTGTCCTCAAACATTGTAGTCATGATGACGGTGCCCACACCATGGCAACCATAGGAACTACAGCCGAGATATTCTCTGCACGAGATGAGACAGATGACGACACTGGACTGTCAACAATAAGGGTCAAGGCCAAAGGTCGGCAGCGCTTCCAGATTGTTGAGACAGAGAGATCCCCTACTGGGTAATTTTAAGTTGTAATTTTTCCAGCTGGTTTGTATATGAAATTCATTTGATTGATCATGCTTTACCTGTAAAATTTGGCTAGATATATAATTTTCAATAAGCTTTTTTATCCCCCGCCCAATGAAGTTGGCGGGGGATATACAAATGGGTTCCGTCCGTCCGTCCATCCGTCCGTCCGTCCGTCTGTCCGTCCGTCCGTACGTCCGTCCGTACGAATGGTTTCCGGAGCATAACTCTAAAACCAGTAGAGATATTTCCACGAAACTTCATACACACATTTGGCTTTTATGGTCTAGTGGTTGCCTTTTGCTATTTTTAGGTTTTCCATTTTTTGCATTTTTTTTCCGTAACCATGGAAACATTGCTGAAAATGGCAGATTTTTGTGTAAGAATCGTTTCCGGAGCAACAACTCTAAAACCAGCAGAGATATTTTCCATGAACTTCATAGACACATTGTTTTTATGGTCTTGTAGTGCCTTTTGCTATTTTTAGGTTTTCATTTTTTGCACTTTTTCCGTAACCATAGAAAACATTGCTGAAAATATCATATTTTTTTACCAGGTTCGTTTCCGCAGCATAACTGGAAAACCGGTTGAGTATATGCACAGAACTCCATAGGCACATTAGTTCTTATGGTCTAGTAGTGCCTTTTGCTATTTTAAGGTTTTTCACTTTTTGTATTTTTTTCTGTATACCATGGAACATTGCTGAAAATGGCAGATTTTTGTATAAGAATGTTTCCGGAGCACAACTCTAAAAACCAGCAGGATATTTCCATGAAACTTCATAGACACATTGTTCTTATGGTCTAGTAGTGCCTTTTGCTATTTTTAAATTTTCCACTTTTTGTTGCTTTTTTCTGTAACCTATAGAAAACATTGCTGAAAATCATCATATTTTTGTAGCAGGTTCATTTCCGGAGCATAACTCTAAAACCAGCAGCAGATATTTCCATGAAACTTCATAGACACATTGTTCTTATGGGTCTAGTAGTGCCTTTTGCTATTTTTAAATTTCACTTTTGTGCTTTTTTCCTGTAACCATAGAAAATTGCTGAAAATATCATATTTTTGTAGCAGGTTCATTTCCGGAGCATAACTCTAAAACCAGAAGAGATATTTCATGAAACTTCATAGACACATTGTTTTAGCTCACCCTGGCCCGAAGGGCCGGTGAGCTTATGTCATGGCGCGGCGTCCGTCGTCCGTCCGTCCGTCCGTCGTCCGCGTCGTCCGTCCGTCAACATTTCCTTTAAATCGCCTACTAGGCATAGAGTTCTGCATGGATTGTAACCAAATTTGGCCACAAACATCCTTGGGGAAGGGGAGGAACAGAACTTATAAATTTTGGCTCTGTCCCCCCCGGGCAGGAGGGGCGGGGCCCAATAGGGGAAATAGAGGTAAATCTATAAATCGCTACTTGTCCTAGAGTTCTGCATGGATTGTAACCAAATTTGACCACAAACATCCTTGGGGGAGGGGAAACAGAATTGTATGAATTTGGCTCTGGTCCCCCAGGGCAGGAGGGGCGGGGCCCCAATTAGGGGAAATAGAGGTAAATCCTTTTAAATCGCTACTAGTCATTAGAGTTTCTACATGAATTGTAACCAAATTTGGTCACAAACATCCTTGGGGTAAGGGGAAACAGAACTTGTATAATTTTGGCTCTGACCCCCCGGGGGCAGGAGGGGCGGGGCCAATAGGGGTAATAGAGGTAAATCCTTTAAATTGCTACTAGTCATAGAGTTCTGAATGGAATGTAACCAAATTGGCCCACAAACATCCTTGGGGAAGGGGAACAGAACTTGTATAAATTTTGACTCTGGTCCCCTGGGGCAGGAGGGGCGGCCCAATAGGGGAAATAGAGGTTAATCCTTTAAATCGCTACTAGTCATAGAGTTCTTGAATGGAATGTAACCCAAATTTGGCCACAAACATCCTTGGGGGAAGGGAACAGAACTTGTATAAATTGGCTCTGATTCCCCCGGGTCAGGATGGGCGGGGCCCAATAGGGAAATAGAGGTAAATCCTTTAATCACTACTAGTCATAGAGTTCTGTAATGGATGTAACTAAATTTGGCCACAAACATCCTTGGGGGAAGGGGAACAGAACTTGTATAAATTTTGGCTCTGATCCCCGGGTTCAGGATGGCGCCAATAGGGGAAATAGAGGTTAATCCCTTTAAATCGCTACTAGTCATAGAGTTCTGCACGATTGTAACCAAATTTTGGCCACAAACATCCTTGGGGGAGGGGGAACAGACATTGTATAAATTTTGGCTCTGACCCCCCGGGGGCAGGAGGGCGGGCCCAATAGGGGAAAATAGAGGTAAATCCTTTAAATTTCTACTTGTCCTAGAGCTCTACATGAATTGTAACCAAATTTGGCCACAAAACATCCTTGGGGAAGGGGAACAGAAATTGTATAAATTTTGGCTCTAATCCCCAGGGGCAGGAGGGGGGGCCCAATGGGGTAATAGAAGGTAAATCCTTTTAAATCGCTACTAGTTCATAGAGCTCGAATGGAATGTTACAAATTTGACCACAAACATCCTTTGGGGAAGGGGAACAGAACTTGTATAAATTTTGGCTCTGGTTCTCCGGGGGCAGGAGGGGCGGGGCCCAATAGGGGAAATAGAGTATCCTTTAAATCGCTACTAGTCAAAGAGTTCTGAATGGAATGTAACCGAATTTGGCCACAAGCATCCTTTGGGGAAGGGGAACAGAACTTGTATAAATTTTGGCTCTGACCCCCCGGGGGCAGGAGGGGCGGGGCCCAATAGGGGAAATAGAGGTAAATCCTTTAAATCGCTACTAGTCATAGAGTTCTGCATGGATTGTAACCAAATTTGGCCACAAACATCCTTGGGGGAAGGGGAACACAACTTTTATAAATTTTGACTCTGGCCCCCTGAGGACAGAACGGGTGGGGAATAGGGGAAATAGAGGTAAATCCTATAAATCACTTCTTGTCCTAGAGTTTTGCTTGGATTGTGACCAAATTTGGCCATAAACATCCTTGGGGGAAGGGGAACAGAACTTGTATAAATTTTGGCTCTGACCCCCTGGGGGCGGGAGGGGTGGGGCCCAATAGGGGATTTAGAGGTTAATATTAAAATTCCTTCAGAAAAGGAACAATGAACCTGTATTCAGAACATTACTTGGCATTACAAACCAGGTGAGCGATACAGGCCCTATGGGCCTCTTGTTATGGTCTAGTAGTACCTTTTGCTATTTTTAGGTTTTCATTTTTTGCACCTTTTCCGTTACCATGGAAACATTGCTGAAAATATCATGGTAAATGGTAAATGTTACTTTGGAAAACTCCATCCATCTTTGTGTATATAGTCTAATATAAATGTCAAGGCTGTATATCTGATTCAACAATTGCAGCCCCGCTCTACTTGAATTATACTCCATCTTTCTTTAGCTCAACTTCCTTTTTCCTAGGTTTTTTTCATACACATAAGTCTCCACAATCAAACTTACTTCAGCTTTGATATCTCCATTGGTGGGGGATCTGAATGACTATTTCCTTGTTGAAATAACCATAGCTACCATAATGATCATAGCAAACATTTAATGGAAACAAGTGAGGTTTATATCAGGAAATATCTGTTCCTCCCAAATTCTGTAAAATTTTATCAAGAGATTTCGCTTATCATTTTCGTCACACAATCTACTTGGAATTTCTAAAGATGAAATCATTCCACTTATGTTTATCTTTGTTGTCTTGTGATTCCTACTTTCGACAAACCCAAATATCATTTCGTAATTTTGAAATTAAAGATATTTCTCTGTTTAGGATATTAATTGGTAAAGTGAGGATATTACCAGAGAAGATATTACCCGACTGCCTTGAAGGTGCGCGACCTCTGTCTCACTGTAAATTCTGTTGTCCTCCTGACCAGGACAGTATGGTCAGGACATGTACAGCAGTGGACAGACAAGGCAAGGTACTGACCAGTGTGGCCATGAGCAGGAACAGACAGGTATGGTAGTCATGTTACTGTAAATACAAGTCTTAGTGGTGACCGTATGATATTCCTCCACAAAACAATTTTGTTTTTGATTGATTCTGTATACATGTACAGTACTCCTCTTTCATTCCAAATTTAAGATAAAGCAAACATTTTGCCATTTTAAATTTACGGAATGTAAAGTTTCCATAATGCATTTATCTTTAATAACGCTAAAAGTAAATAATAAGTATGACATTCTCCATTAACTCATTCATCCCTGAAGACACATTTAGACTCTTCTAAATCAAAGACTAGACCAGTCCATTATGAAAGTTCAGGGTGAATGAGTTTAGTTAAAATTCTGAGCTATGGCAGTGATAAAACCTGGGTATGATTGAAAGATCTTTTTTTAAATTTTGATTCTCAATAAAAACAAATAACCACACTCATTTACTTGTTTACTTCTAGATCAAAATAACCACACTCATTTACTTGTTTAATTCTAGATCAAAATAACCACACTCATTTACTTGTTTACTTCTAGATCAAAATAACCACACTCATTTACTTGTTTACTTCTAGATCAACAGGTTTACTGCTGCTTGCTATACATGGTGGCCACCGTGGGTGTACAAAATGTATGATGCTGTAAGTACATATTAAAAGTTTAGTCAGTGTTTCCTATTAAAATATCATCTGATTTGATATCCAAATCAGTGGTATTATCAAGGTTTTGTTCCCGTGCTCAGTGTCATGCGTCTATTGAAAAAAATCTGCTTATAAAAACTGTTCAGGGAAAGAATGCATATCAAATACAATTCATATTAGTTGATGACTTCTTTATTTGAAATTGTACAACCTCAATTAGCCAATAGGATGAAGAAATCACATTGATCCGATTGTAAGTACATGTACATTGAAATTATTGAGTGTTTTAGAAGTTTTGAGTAGACTAGAAGCAAACAAAGCTACTCTAAACAAGTTAACATTGTAATGGTGTTGACACATTGCTGCAGGATCTGGTGATGCAAAGGACTAAACAGGAGCTACACAAGTGGAATGAAACTCTGCGACCAGAGAACATGCCACAAGATCCAATTGAGCTGTCCTACTGGGTAACACAGAACCTGCCTCTGGACGACGGTCTCCGAGTCAACCTTCTTAGTATAGACAGTGCAGTACAGAGGCTACGCTGTGCCCTCAGCATCATAGAAAAGGTAAAGACCCTGGGGAAACTACTGGTATATATATTAGACCTAACTGGAATAAAATCAAACATGTCCTAAGGCTCTTTGACTTGGGGAATATTATTGAAAAACAATAGAGAAAGACTCCCTGGTGTTATTTAAAGGCCACATTGCAGTCTTTAGTTTAAGGAATCTATAACATTTAAAAAGAGGAATAAAAAGGCCTTGGGTTACCAAGAGAATCAAAAATGACTTAAGAGGCCGTGCCAATAAGCATCAAGCTTTAGGTGGAAAGTTAAAAAAATAGAAATTCAAAATATATACTTTAAAGTAACCCCCTTTGGATATTAAAGAATTAAGTTGTTTGGAAGGCCATTTTTACTGATTGTCTAAGGAAATGAAAATTGTTTTTGATAGTGGTATAATTAGATCTCCTTCATACACTGTAACTTCAGAATTACATGTATTTTTAGCCCATCATCATCAGATGGTGTGCTATTCAAATCGCCTTTCGTCCATCCTTCCGTGTCAGTCTGTCCATTAACAATTCTTGTTACTGCTATTTCTCAGAAAGTACTGAAGGGATCTTTTTCAAATTTCATATGTAGGTTCCCATAGGAGTTTAGTTGTGCATATTGCATTTTGGGACTGATCAATGAACAAGATGGCCGACAGACTGCCATCTTGGATTTTGATAGTTGAAGCTTGTTACCACTTTTCTCAGAAAGTACTGAAGTGATCTGTCTCAAATTTTATATGTAAGTTTCCCTAGGACCTTAGTTGTGCATATTGTATATTCGGACTGAGGGGTCAAAAAGATGGACGACAAGTAGCCATCTTTGATTTTTGATAATTGAAGTTTGTTACTGTTACCGTATTTGACCCAATAAGCGCCCAGGGCGTATACAAATTGAAAAGAATGAAAAGGTGCTAATAGGACGAAATTGTATTGGAAATCTATACAGTTTTGTGTAGTTTTGGTCTTTATTTATGCCTTGGCAATTGAAATCGAGGCCTCGAAAACGGGGAGGGGCGCTTAAAGGGACATGGGCACTTATTAAGTCGAATACGGTATATATCTCCGAAAGTACTCAAAGGATCTTTCTCAAATTTCATATGTAGTAATATGTAGTAAAAGTTTGAAAAGCAGAGAAAAGATCCCTCTTTCCTTTGTCAGTTATAGATCAGTCTTCGATGGGTGCCAAGATCCTTAACCTATCGTATTTGTCGTTCTTTCGTCCGTCCCTGGCCCCTTTATACTTTGTCGTCGTTCGTCAGTCTGATAAGTTCACCGCCCCGACCTATTTCTAGGCATCCCATAGTAAGGAAATGGTGACGGATTCCTTATCGCCTATCCCTCTGGGATCTCTTGTATAGAAATTTTAATTACAGAATTTTAGATTACTTATAAGTAATGCTTTCATGGCTATTACTCCTTAGATAATTATGAAATCTAATAATGTATTATTATAATACTGTACCTAAAAATGAAAATCTCTTGAAATTACAATACATATGGACCAGATTAAATTGAATCTATATAACTCACAGACTCTAATTAGGTATGATGTTGGTTCTGAACAAAATTGATCACTGTTGGAAATATTTTATACATGTCTTTAAAAGTTTTTGGGGATGCCTCACTTCCTCAAGCCATATATTCTGTTATACACAAAATGTAAATTCTTATACACTAACTCTTATAATCAGATAACTAAAAAAAATGTTGATTTTGGTTCCGCCAACTTGGTAGTTACCAAGGTTACATTTATCCATTAATATTTACAGTCAGTGGTGAATTGATAGTATAAACCCCGTTGATTTCAACCAAAGGCTACTCAACTTTATTTCTTGATAGATTGAGTATGTCACGCGCAATTTGGAGCCGCGCGGATGAATTTATGGTGGTCCAAATCAGAAACTTTTGGTGTTTTCAGCACCGAACGTACATTCGATGAACATGTAAGCTTACATGTATCAAAATAGGTTTGAACAAATATACATGTACGTGTGTAAATACAAATGTAGAAAAGTTACATTGTTTATGTTACTACCGTACCTCTTTGAGCAATGCTTCCGTGCGTATGATAAATAAACAATGTTGTACAATGTACAGTTTTGCACATTCCGATGACGTCGCAATGTTTACATGTTGTGTGTCGGTGAGTCTGTGTTGTTCGCTACAACATGTAGCCTAGATCTACATCCTATTTGTATTTTTAACATCTTTGGTTGTACGCGAATGGATAAGATATGTAAGGACATCATCAGTCTTTGAGTTGGTTAAGTTTAACTAAAACGACCTAGCACAACAACGCATTTTTGTTCATCTCGGGGGACAGACAAGTCCTGTACGTTATCTACTGTGAATCGGCGAGAGTAGGCCTTACAATGTACGTTTGGGTGTTTCGAAATATCAATGAAACGGAATCCTACAATTGTAGCTTTACAATACTTGTAATAGATATCTCTAATATTTATTGAAGTGTTTGAAACAACAATATAAATATAAGCTAACATTTTGAGAGCGGTAAACGTTTACAGTAGTGGGCCTACCTGTGTTTGTACATGTTCCTCGAAACGACGTCCGATACATTTGAATCTCCAAAATCCGGAAATAATGACATGGAACTATGTAAACATCTGTATTTTCAAGAAATTTCAAACGTTAACTGATTAAGTAGAACTCAAGTGATCACAAAATTGAAGAAACTCTCTGTTTGTCACACTTCCTTGACACAGGCGGTTTGAATCGGACGCCGCATCACAACTACGTTAAATATCCTGCCACGTTATGAATTGTGTAAGCGTGTGTAATCATACGAAGCAAAAGATTAAAACCAAACCGCTTTGCATCATGGTGTTTTTAACAACAGGTAAATAAAACAATTTATAGTTCCATACCGGGAAAACCCCAGATATATGCTTCATCAGACGGAACTCATTTTATTTGTATGTTCATTGATAAATTGGCGGGAATTTCCGCCACTTCGAGTGGCTGTTCCAAATGCCTGTCGGAACCAAACGATATAATTCAATTTTAGTCTTATAAATGCCACAAACACTATTAAGGGTAAATTTTGAGCTATGAAAATAATAGTTAAGACTGTAAATATAAGGATTAAAGTCTCTTTCTGGTGGTTCTATCGAAGGATAAAGTTGAGTAGGGTATCGATATTTGTTTCATGGACCGCTTCGCGGTCCATTCCAAATATCGATACCCTACTCAACTTTATCCTTTGATAGAACCACCAGAAAGAGACTTTAATCCTTAATTAGCTCGCCTATTCAAAGAATAGGGGGAGATAATGTTGTCACCCCGGCGTTGGCGTCAGCGTCCCATTTCACGTTAAAGTTTTTGAGCAAGTTTCTGTTTCGTCAATTGTTTAAGCTTAAGTCATCATAAATGTTTATGATTTTATTTTCCTAATGTGTATGGATGCTGAACGTGATAATACAACCAATTTGGGGCCCTTTTATTTTCCTAATGTGTATGGATGCTGAACGTGATAATACAACCAATTTGGGGCCCTTTAGGGTTTTTTTGCGTCTGTGAATTTGTCATATTTCCATGTTAAAGTTTTTGAGCAAGTTTCTATTTTGTCTATTGTTTAAGCTTAAGTCATCATAAATATTTATGATTTTATTTTCCTAATGTGTATGGATGATGAACGTGATAATACAACCAATTTGGGGCCCTTTAGGTGTTTTTTGACTGAGGGCACTGCTTGATATTTTTAAATTGTAAATACTTGAACATCAACTTCTTCTGAATAGGCGAGCTTTGCTGTTCTCCAACAGCTCTTGTATTGATATATATTGTCATTCTTCAGTGTTCTATATTGTGCTGTAAGGGATGTGGAAGCCAAGTGGCTAACAAGAAGGATGTGTTCAGTCTCTCCATTGAAGGACCCCTTGGGGCCTATGTCAACCCAGGGGGCTATGTACACGAAACTATGACAGTACATAAAGCCCAAAATCTTAATCTTATCGGACGACCATCTACAGAACACAGTTGGTTTCCAGGGTAAGTACTTTGAATAAATTCTGTTCCAATACTTTGTATATTACTGTAACAAGAGAAGAGAAAATGTATTAGACAGATTGGAGTTTGATCTGGGACCTCCAAACACTAGCCGGATATTCTATAGATTGAGTTACATTTACCTGGTTGCTGATGATCAACCAAGTCTAGTACCACAACGCTCCTCCCTCCTTTCTCAAAGTCTTTGGATTCAAAGACAAACAAGATCCTTATACCACCACTGTGGGTATGTTGTGACAAGAGAGGAGACATTGTAGCAGTCGATCGCGTCAGACCGAGATTGTATTATGGGATCTCCAAACACTAACTGATGGCTTTCCAATTGAGCTACATATGCCTTGTCACAGATGATGGTCTCAGTCCAGTGCCACTGTAGTGTTCTTATTCTTGATTCATTTACATAGATTAGAAAACATTCATAAAGTCATTTATATAGATAACCTTTGTAGTATATATTTCAATGTGTAGCACAGAAAAACCAAAAGTCTTGACTAAGGAAATATCTATACATTAATACTTATGTCTTTGTACTTATTCTGGAGCATACAACCTTGTGTGAGTTAAACATCAGAAATTCATTCGAAATTTAATCAAATTTGTCAAAGGGTATCAAATTTTCTTTAGAGGTTGATAAAAATGTTTTCTGACATCTAGAAATGATGAATACATCTCCTTTTTTGTTCTATATTTTGTTGTCTTCTATAGCTATGCCTGGACGATTGCTCAGTGTCGACGCTGTAACTCACATATGGGCTGGAAATTCACCTCCACTATGAAGGAACTGAAGCCACAAAAATTTTGGGGACTCACAAGGTCATCAGTAGTTCCAGGCCTCCATGATCTGGACGAGGGCGACGCTGAGTGGATGCCGGTCATGTGAACAGATCTTGACAAGGGCGATGCTGAGTGGATGCCAGTCATGTGATCAGATGTGGACGATGGTGACGATGAGTAGATGCCAGTCATGTGATCAGAACTGGACGAGTGTGACGCTGAGTGGATACCGGTCATGTGATCAGATGTGGACGAGGGCGACTGATCATGTGAACAGAAATGTGCTATATTTAGGATGCAAAAGAGTCTTGGTAAAAATGATCATTTGAACATTTACAAAGCGTTTTTCTCCCAAGCTTACTCAATTGTCGGTGTCAATAGTTAACCATTTTTGTATCTGCACTTCAAGTGCTAACTCTTATATTATATATTAAAGTTGTCATAGAAGAAATGTATTGAAATCATCAACTACTAGCAGGCCTAAGTATGGTTGACACTGATTCAGTAAGTTATAAGGGTACTCCTAATAAATGAGGGACCTAACAAGACATTGAGATGTGCTAAATATAGATTATTAATCATGTGATTTGAAATGCTTTCTAAAGACTAATACAATTTTCTTGTATGGCTATTTGATCATGGCTTATAACTACATATAAAATCATGTGACTTTGAATGAGTGTGTACGGTCAGATCTTGTGAAACAAGATACCCGATAGAAGTTTTTAATTCAAGCTGAGCTTGTCTTTGTACGATAATCAATGTTATATGACGCTATAACGTTGGTGTAAGATGAGCAGATGTTTGTTATAGTATGTGATATCCAGACTGTGATACTGTCAATAATGTTACCTAAATTGTATGTTGGATTCTTCTTCACGATGTGGGGATGAGGTCTGGCAAATTGTTAATGTCATCACAAAAGAAGGCTTGAGGTAGCCAGGTACTGGCGCTGTTCGGTGGTTTTTCTCGGGTATCTCCGGCTTTCCTCCACAACAAACCTGGCACGTCCTTAAATGACCTGGCTGTTAATAGGACGTTAAACTAATCAAACCAAATATAACATTGATTATCATACAAAGACAAGCTCAGCTTGAATTAAAAACATCTATGGGGTATCTTGTTTCACAAGATCTGACCGTACACACTCATTCAAAGTCACATGATTTTATATGTAGTTATAAGCCATGATCAAATAGCCATACAAGAAAATTGTATTAGTCTTTAGAAAGCATTTCAAATACATGATTAATAATCTATATTTAGCACATCTCAATGTCTTGTTAGGTCCTCATTTATTAGGAGTACCTTATAACTTTACTGAATCAGTGTCAACCATACTTAGGCCTGCTAGTAGTTGATGATTTTCAATACATTTCTTCTATGACAACTTTAATATATAATATAAGAGTTAGCACTTGAAGTTGCAGATACAAAAATGGTTAACTATTGACACCGACAATTGAGTAAGCTTGGAGAAAAACGCTTTTGTAATGTTCAAATGATCATTTTACCAAGACTCTTTTGCATCCTAAATATAGCACATTTCTGTTCACATGTAG
>SAYR01052423.1:1265044-1302312 GCA_004382745.1 Argopecten irradians irradians | reverse complement strand
AACTGCCCCACATGGGATTCGAACTCGCGACCCAGAGGTGGAGGGCATGTGGTAATATGTCGGTACATCTTAACCACTCGGCCACCGATGTTATATGACGCTATAACGTTGGTGTAAGATGAGCAGATGTTTGTTGTAGTATGTGATACCCAGACTGTGATACTGTCAATAATGTTACCTAAATTGTATGTTGGATTCTTCTTCACGATGTGGGGATGAGGTCTGGCAAATTGTTAATGTCATCACAAAAGAAGGCTTGAGGTAATTTGCTGTGATCGACTGGGGAAAAGCATTGGGTCCTTTTTCTGATCATTTGCAATTTTTACCAGTTTTTTTTAAGACCCCAATATGCTGCACCCACCAAAACCCCTCCAATCTTTTATGTGCATTGAATCGTTTGGCTTGCAATAAAACCATAGAAATATGTATGTAATCATGGTAAAAGTGAATAAATCACTGGTATTATAATATATAAGCCAAAAAATTAAGTTTAATAGTACATATGACTATTATGTATATGTATTTACCAAATGAACTTATTCAAGCTTTTATTAAATTTTCACCTTTTAAACCTGGCATGTTTATGGGATGTAAATAGTAATAAACCCAGACCTGACATAGTCCGTGCGTTCCATTTGCAGATTCGTACCAGTTGTATCGATACGAATCTGCTATATCTCAAATGGAACGCGCCGTACCAGCAGAACTGTACCGGTACAAGTGGTTCGTTTTCAGCAGCGTACCACTTGTATCCAAGATGGAGGACCTGAGATTTTTCATTTGTCATTGGAATGTTATCTTTGTTGAAAACAAGGCAGAGCGTATTTATATCCGATAAAATTGCATGGATCATTTATTTCAATGTATGCCGAAACTTTTAAGGTATTGCTGTTATATCCATTTTATTGTTAACACCGAAAAGAATCAGTTTTTATATATGCGAAAAGTATCTTTCATATGGGTGCCGCCATCATGGAAAAATCCAAATGCGTTCCATTTAGCGGTGCCGTATCATTTTAGTACAACTGGTACGAATCCGCCAATGGAATGCACAGTATGTAATGTTTGCTGTGTAACAACTGTGCATATGTGCTCATTAAACTTTTTCACAATGTCATAATATTTGTATTTTAAATACCAAATGTTTATTAATGCTTGTTTAGTGTTCAACTTTAATGAGATTTCCTTCCCTTAGAATGAATAATGCCAACAGAAAATTAAGATTTTGCATACAGACCATGAGATAGAACTTCTTAGCAATGTTTTAGGTAAACAAGTTATTGGAATGAACACTGCTCTGGATGTAAAAAAAAAGTTCCCAATACAAATGTAGTCTGAAGTGATTTTGTGTGCCATGTATATTTATTCAACCATTGTGTACTTTTTGGGTCAAAATTGCTCACTTGATAAAGGGGATAATTTGTCATACAGGATGAAGAAAATTAAAGTATGTGTACAATATACCTATTTCTTGTCTTTGCATATTGTAGACCATACATCTAAAGATCAGTCAATGTTTCGATTAGTTTTAATTCTATGAATGCTTACCGAAGAAAATTACTTTTAAATAATCTTAACATCAATTGCCATGATTACTGTTTAGGTGAAAATCTAATTGGGGTTTATGTCATAATTTTCTTTTAAGGTGTGAAATAAAGTTATGTCATAATCTACAACATTTGGATGCTTTCCCTCAATCCTCATTAAAACAGTTCATTATATCTCTTTCTTGTCACTGTAAGCCAGTGTTTGTTGAGCCTTGATGCGTTTGATAAATTGCTATTGTTATGTTTGCTGAAAAATAAAGGTGGCCAATGTTACAAAAAAGGATTTATTTTGTTTGTTTTCATGGCAATCACAATCATTCAATATTACCAATATGAAACCAAATGTTTAACTGTTTAAGAATAAACTTTAAAATGCTTCTTGGCTTTGAATAATATCGTAACCTAGTTTTTTTTTTTTAAAGGCCCACTACCTTTCTGAAACGGCTGTAAGATGAGATTGACAATTTTCAAGAGTTACAAAAGCTTAACGTTAGTACTACACTTATGATCACCTTCTGAACAATTTAATTAAAATAGATTAAAACTGTTTCCCGCTGTTATCCTAATTACCGTGCATTAGTTGACTATCATTGCTCCAGACGGCAAAACAGCGAAATGAATCTTCAGTGTTACATTACCTAATTATGCAGGAAAACTTGCGTTTGTTTGCTGTTGTAATTCATTTTATACCATCGATTTACATTTTTTGATGTCATTGTTTTGAAGAAACTTTTATTTCTTTTTTTGGAAAGGTAGTGGGCCTTTAACATACTGTCAACCAACTTTTTTTCATGGCTATTAATGATGATTAACATTCACAGATTTAAATATTGAATGGAAATTCATATCATTTGAGATTTTTTTTGTCCACATGGTTAGAATTACTTCTTTATCCCATATCTCTTTAAGATATATAGATATTAATTTGCAGTTATAAACCTTCGTAATTTTATATGCACTGAATTGCAAAAGTAAATCTTATAGGATGGAAAGTTGGTTTATGTAAACAAATGAATAACTGTTCACAATATCACTTAGTCATTTTGATCTTCTGTGCAGGATTTTCATACTCTTAGGAAGAGGAATAAAATGACTTGCTCAATATACAGAAACAACTTGGATATAAATTTCAGGTTCATTTGTCTTTATTTCCAAGACATATTAGATACATGTACATAGTTTACATATGGAAAGATATTCCCCACAATCTGTAAAGAAAATTCACAACAATAGTTTGTTAACACTTTGTGCTTAAAAAACATCATAACACAAGGGCATTGAATGATAAAATATATACCTGGATACGCGACGTAATAATAAAAGATGTCTCATTGTGCAATACTTCTAACATTGTTGTAGTAACAAGGGGAGATAACTGACTGAACATTGTGTATGAAGGGACACCAGTATTTAAACATCTTAGTGTAACTACTTGGTCAACAAGTTATGTACTGTGATGACCGCCAAATGATAACCGAAAGCAGAAATTGATTGTATTTTGCCCTAAGTTTTAGCAGATATACATGTATACAAGTTTCAAAGCAACATAAAGTGTAGCAGGATGCTGAAGAATGTTTTCAGTACATGGACATGTCAACTTGTCACGTCAAAATGGCTGTTCAATTTTATGGATTTATCAATGTTAATATATAATTGATAAAAGGTTATCTTGGTCTAACCTCAACAACTCTAAAGTGTAAACCCCCAAAAACTTAAGGTCAATATAGATGCTTTGCAGACAATAATTTCATAATATGCTAGCAGACAATCAATCTATAATGCACGCTAAATATTTGCAAATTAAGCTCTGGCATTCATATAAACCAAAGATTTCATAAAAAGATAATTAAATACTTGTCTATAGAGTGAAGATTACCAAGAGATACCACATCAGTAACATATTAGTTATTTTAGATGTTAAAATAGCCAAGTATTTTTCAATTATTGAAATATGATATTGTTTTATGCATAGCAACAGATAGTCAGAAGGATAATGAAGACGAAAGATAGGTAATAAGATAAATTCAGTTTTCTTTTTCATTTATAAATCTACATCTATACATACCACAAGTGAAACAGTAAACAATCAATATAATTGATGTCACATGGCACATTTTGATATTAAAATATATAAAATGTCAATAAATATATAAACCATAGGATTAAGAAATCATACATATCGGTACTAACAATTAATATAATTATGCAGATGCATTAATAATGTCAATTATTCCCAATAATTAAGCTATTTGAATTTCATTAATGCAAATACAACATAAAGCAAATATGAGGAAAATGATGCTAGCAGGAACACCTGGCCTAGCTTCCAAACTTACAGTATTGTATACAGGTAAGTGTAATTTGAAGATTGTATTTTAATGCTATTAATACAGGAGTTTTGTGATCCTAAACTGACGTTGGCAAAATATAATTTGTCCAACCTTTTGTATGATGCCACAAAATTGCATAAAAAATAACGACACAATCACCGGAAGGTGGAACTAAATGGCGGTAAATTTTACTTTACAAATGTTTTTTTGATATCTTAATACAAATATAATGAATAACCAGTGTGTATGTTAATACACAAACACTTAAAATTAGAATTAAAATGTAACTTGATATACAAACATTGTACAAAAGATGATAATTACAGTATCAAATTGAACATTTCAACAGCATTTAATTATCATGAAACCCTGTAAAGTGGACCATTTGTAAACCAATCTCCATAAATCCAGTAGACCCTCGCTATCAAGCCATCTATTTTTAAAATGTCTTAATTCACTTTGAAATAACATCTTTATTCCAGTCTCTTGCTATCCAGGCACTTTTACCTGAAGGTGAATGGATAAATGAGGCTCTACTGTACAGCATTAACATGTTGATATTGATAACATCAGACTATTTAATAGATAAACTTTCATAACAAATGTAACACAACATCACCTTCAGTGTAACAGCCAATTCTATCCCCCATGCTGAAATTTCTTCAGGGAAAAAATTAGCTAGCTTGATTCTTTTCCCTTCCCTGTCTAATTATTTCTACGGGAAAAACTCTCTGCTAGACACTTTTTTCTCTGAATGACTTTTACATTGGTATTTATAACACAGATATACTTTGAATGAAGACTATGTCCATCTGGTCATCAAAACACTAAACAATAACTGATTTAGAAAGATTAAATTAAACATGAAAAGGAAAATCACTTACAGTCTTGAAGCTCAGTTGCACTTGTCAAAAGTATGTGTATATGTTGTATGCATTCCCAAGAAATTAAAGCAAGAAACGCTGTCTTCAATACCTATACTGATGAGTTTAAGCCATATTTAATAAGACACTCAACTTCATTACTGAATTTAAATTTCCCCAGTTATTCACAAAATGAATTTGAAAGAATGTTGGCTCTATTGAGAAATTAAGCAATAGACAATGTCAACATTTGAATAAGTATACTAATACATACAATGTAAGCTACAATGATGCTTCATACCCAAAATGTCATCAATATGATTACATTAGATACAGTAAAACCTGTCTAAGTGATCACCTCTGTATAAAGACCACCTGCATGATAAGACCCCTTTATTAGGGTCCCAAATGACCATTTAAAACACAATTTGACCAGTGTATGAAAACCACTTGGCAACAGAGATTGCATTTACCCTTGTCCCAGGTATCACTTAAACTGTATTATTATGTGAAATTGTCATTGGTCCAACAACAATACCAGTAATATTTACCTCCCAGTTATACTATATGTACAATAAGAGAAGAATAGAAAACAGCCTGACTACCATCACTCTTGTCTATGAAAGGCACACTTTCTTCAATTCAATATACTTATCTGTATAACAAAAAATGATTTATTATCTAATAGCAAATAGTAAACCTACACGATACACCAGCAAATGAAAACCAAAGGCTTCCTATGTTACTCAATACGTAACATATATCACAATATTGCATTGAATTTGTCTTTTTGTGGATCCATCCTCATCCCAGACACTGAATCTGTATCATATAACTGTTTTTAGCTTTTCTAGTGATACATTGAGTCCAGCACATAATTATATACCTGTAGGAAATAGTAATTTAAATTATGTATCTCAAGTTGTCTTAGTATCAATCAAAATGTAACTTTCCACTTTTCATGGTGACATAATCTGTTTTATCCATTAAAATAACTAAAAATGTTTATCAACTGTTAATCTCACATTCCTTTTAATATCATATTTTGCATGATAAATGGAACATGACATTAAGAGGATTCCACTGCACCTGTGAATCTCTGTGTACATGTGAATCTGAAGGTATCTTTGTGTATCAGTAGATATCTCTATGTATTTGTTGGGTATCTTTAGTGGTCAATACAGTCCAGTACATGTATCTGTAGGAAATAGTATCTAGGTGTATCAGTAGGTATCTTTATGTATAAGTAGGGTATCTTTAGTGGTCAATACAATCCAGTACATGTATCTGTAGGGTATCCACATCAGGGCATGGTACATTACACTTTGGACAACACAAAGGTTGGTAGTCTCCATCCTCTGGGTGACTTCCACTTCCCCTTGATGCCGACTGTCGAGAGAAATAGATTCAGATTAGCCTATTTAACAATAAACAATGCATTTACATTACACATTTTTACATTTACATTTAATGCACAATTTTAAATAATTCAATGATGAAATACTAAGAAAAACATTTTCAGATACCACATTGACATTTTCTGGCCTTGCCCTTGAAGCTCCTTCAGAATTGCAATTTCAGTCAAAACATTCTCACAATTTCTCAAAATTAATGCTACTGTTAAATATGAATCTTGAGAGCAATTCTGTAGTTCTTTTGTTTCTTCCTCTCTTGCTATCAATTATGCCATTTTATGAATAAATCAACACCCTTTTAATATTTCATCTTTTTTTTGAGTTAGTTTTAGATAAATAGAATGTAGAAAAAATGACATGAATTCAATATATAGGCCTTGTAGGCAGAGAAATAATTCAGCCATAATTTATGGTGATTGGGTTGGTTGAGGCTCATTCAGTTATTAATCAATTCTTGCTGATCATACAGCACCGAACATCACCACTAGGAATCCTTATACATCAATACACTATACTAGTCTAGCTACTACCTAGTATGTGGGCCTAAATACATTTGTATGTCTGAAAGAACAACATCAATACAGAAACTTAAGTCATACACCCCTGAAGACGCACTTGAACTCTACCAATTCTAAAGCTAGAAGAACACACTATAAAATTTCAGGGGTGCATGAGTTAAACTAAACAATGGAACTTAATACCAAAATTACAAATGAATAAGATGATAAAACTTAATTAAAACAGTGTGAAATAAAATGATACCATCTGATTAAATATGACTGTGAAGTAAAGCGATGTCTGGAGTTACAGTATTGTGTTAGGTATGGTTACCAATGACAAAGCATTACTGAAGCATGATGGGAGTGGAGAAAGCTGTACCGTAAACCCTGATCCTTAAAAGGGGACTGGAAAATAAAGGGACTTGGTCCCAAGGTACCCGGTAGTTTGTGTGCTACATGCTTTTAATGTGTAAACATTTGTGTTCAGATTATCAATTTTAGACTTCAGAACCGGTATTCACCAAGGTAAGGATTTTGTGGTGAAAGATTTCCCGTGTCAAAAATATTTCACAAAAATAACACCGAATATGAAGTCCAAGAATGGGATTACTGTCAAATTTACAACAGAAAGAATTAACTGATTTATCAATGAAAATTTTTTGTTTATCTTCAGAGATCCACAGTTGATTGCTATACTGATAAGTGACATAGAAAAGTGCAATCTACAATGGGTCTCTGACTATGCTAATGTGAGTGCTGATCGAGCAGTTAAACAATTTAAGTGACAACATCTTGTGAACAGGGACGCTGTGATAGATTGGAAGAAAATGAATGCTACAGCACAATAAAGGGAGATATTCATGATCACAAACCGATGATTTGAAACTACTGAAGATGGTACAACAGCAATGACCACACCCACGCAGGTAGGACATGCATGCTCATTTACCTGTGCGTGGCCTTGGTCCACCCCACCTGGGTATTGTTGTGGGGGGTAGGGATAGTTTACATATGAGTGAGTGGACTGAAAACAAAATCATAAAGCAATAACCTACAAGTCTGCTGCCGGCAAAAAGTTAGCCATAACACAATATCCTATGAACATTAATCACGTATAGCTTCATTGTTGTGAACTAATATCTTCATCTACTTCGAGTTGAAGCAGCACATTAAATTTTTGTAAACTACAGAAGATATGTATAAAGGCTTACAAAACTAAGGCAAGGTGCTGTATCTTGTTAATAACAGTCCCCATCAGCAATTATTTGAGAGAAAAGCTTTGACAAGTTTTTTGATGTAGGTCAATGATCAAAATGTAGGTTGCAGTGACCCCATCATGACATACTTTCTTACCTAGGTGAACTTGCAATCCAAATATGAAATTCCAATGACAAGTATAGTTACCAAGATATTGAGATAATATGCAAAGGAATAGATTACTGGACATAGTAATCTATTGTAACATTTCATAGCATAGAACACACTCGAAGTTGCTTCTTATTTTTCTCAAATATCATGTACTGCTAAATGTGACCACCTTGTGATAAACACCATTCGAGTGGTCTTTATAGACAGGTTTGACTGTATATATGGCACATTAACAGAAAAAGCTGTTCTAGCAAAATGAATTCCTTCTTCTGTAACTAAAAGCACTTTTTAAATAATATCATATAAGAACAGGATCAGGGTCGCTAATACATATCAAAATAAAGGGAGACAACTTCAGACATGATTATGGCCATGTCTTCAACCACAAAAAGCAAAATAAATAGAAAGCTGACTTCAACATTTTCATACAAAAGGGATCAGCATTAATTTGCATGAAAGACAAAAGTAGCCAATTTTCATTCTCAAACAATCTGTGAAATGATGCTTGTCAATCGCATGACAATCAAACTTTAAAGCTCTGTCTATGCCTACCTGTGGTATGTGTGGTGCTGGGGGTGTCATATTGATATTGTCCTGGTAGGGGTACTGTATCGGTGGTCTGTGGACGACAGGTGTCTGCTGACTTCCCACCTGTAGTAAGTTGTGCATCTGTTGTTGGTGTGACCCGACGCCACCATGTTTGCGCTGCATCTCAGCGAACTGTCCCTTTGACAGAGTCTCCAGCTCATCCAGGAGCTGCTGGTTCTGTATCTGTAGACTGTGAAGTTCCTGCTTCATCTGCTGATTCTCAGCGTGCTGTCTTTCTCTGGAATTTCTTTCAGCGTCAAAGTCCATCTTCCAGACATCAGCCTAATAAAAAAAACCATCAAGATCCCACATTGATGACAAAAACTTTATTTAAGTGTTAAGATAATCTGGAGTTATTTACTGTAGCAATCCAAAATCATTACCATACTGTGTTTGACAGACATGTGTTCAGTAACTTTATTTTTTTTCTAATTTATTATAGGTAAATGTAAATTGAAAGAAGGCAATGCCATGTAAGTATAGCAATATGTATTATCTGATTTGTATTTTAAAGAACAAATGATTCATATCTTATAAGTAATCACACCCATTACCTGAGCTCTTAGAACTGGAATGGTTTCATTTTCTGCTTTAAGCTGCTCTATCTCTTCCTTGAATCTTTTTATCTGTGTCTCCCGGTATTTCCCAGCCTCTTCTCCTGACACCATTTCAGCAGTAAGCTGACCAATCTGGTCCAGTAATCGCTGTTTTTCGCACGGGTCAACATACATTTTCTGGAAAAACAACAGAAAGATGATGTTTTGTTTTGTTTTATTACGTTAATGTCTTCTTAACAGCTAGGTCATTTAAAGGATTTGTGCAGCCAAAATTTTTTTTTGATAATATGTCAGGATATTGCTTTGGATGAATGAAAAATCAAGTCCCACCCAACGATTCGACTAGCTTTTACCGCTATAGGTTGGTTTTGGTCGTGATTTACAAGTAGCGTCGACTACGGTTCAGAGATAATGAGCTAGGCGGTCACGTGGTCTTGTGATGTCAGAGTAGTCCGCGGCTACACAAGGTAAGCCTAGTACTATACATCTATACAGCACATATACGTATACGTTAGATCAACAATTTGAGTTTTTCGAGTAAATGGTTATTCTAGCTTTATGATGTAGATATTTTCAGTTTCAAAACATCCTATTTACACCATTTCAAACATTCAAACAAGTATATATCTAACTTTAGATTAGATAATCAGCCCAATTTAATAGATGTATCAAAATGATGTTCGGATCAGTCTGGACTGAGATTTAGATAGAATATTATGTAAATTTCTGTGTAATAAAAAACAGTATAATGTAACACTATCTTTTTACGAGTAAAATCACAAAAATAAGCATGAATATATCTATAATGCGTGTTTTTATTTCAAACTTCTGCCATAACGATGCAAAAATGGCACAGTTTTTGAGTAAAAATAAAATGTGGACGGTTGTCAGTTATGTGATATTGGTAACAGTACCGATCTTATACCGAAAATGATATGAATATCTATAATGTTGCCTTTGAAACTTTATCCATAACGTACACGTTTACTAAAAAGCAGAAATACATCGATGATATTTCTGATAAAGGTTTTATAATTACAGTATAAGTGTAGATTAAAAAAAAACCAAAAAACATTATTTGAAAATTATACTTATCCTTAAAATAGCCTATTCTTTGTCGATTCTTTTGTATATCAAACAGAGATTTTAATAGTGTGATATATGAACATACTTAGTGATATTTAAATAAGTATGTTTAGTGTGGTAATGCTGTAACCCTTCTTATATGACTATACATGTAGATTCGAAACGGTGAATATACATGCTTAGAATTCTTACTTAAACCTTAGAAATTACGGAAGATTACTATATATGCCACGATTCCGTTATTACAGTACTTGACTGGAAGAATTTTTGAGGTTAAACCTTTAGTTTAAATAGTTCTTAGAACCATTTTTGTTTCTGAATAAGTCAACTTCCATTATTATTTTATCTGTGTACGGCATATATATATGTGTGTGTGTTTGTGATATATATTCCTAGGTATGATCAGGGATATTTTATTTCCATTTGTTTTTACATCTTCATTTTAAAAATGGAAGTGACAATAAAATACCTAGAGCATAGATGTACACGTTTCCATAATTCAAATCACAATCCAATTAACGGATGTCCTAACCTGATTGACAGTAAGACAATACCGAATACCCGATATAGTCCACCGAATAGCAAATTGCCCGCGGCCAGGTAATTACAGGTGAGTTCGATGAATGGCATTGTATACAGGTAAACAACATCCTGGTCCAGGTATTACATAACCATCAAACCAAAGGCATGGCTAATTATATATCTATTCGTATATCGATTAAAGATTGAACGCGACCGCACTGTCTTGAAAAAATAGTTTATTTTGCTCAATATTTCAATATTTTGATCTTTTATACTATCAAAAATAAATTCTTTCTACCATATGTTGAAACGTATTACGGTATTGTAATAAATGTATCTCAATTTATTTGGTTAGAAACACAACACAATGTTTGTAATGATCAATCATCGGTGTGTACGTACGTCAAGCATCATATCCTCGATGCTTTAATCAAGGATTTCTTTACTTGTTACGTAAAACTTCATATTACAGTCACAAACTTTGCAATTCAAAATGTATCAAAGATACAGACTACAGGAAAATATTATCTAATTTAAGCGTATTTGTTGCTGAACTCCTCGACAAAAAAAAAATCCGAAACTTTTATTTCTGTGCGGGTTTTCTTTCATAATTACACGAAGATACCTGCTATTAGAGCATAAATCAGAGTATTTGAAACATCGAATTTCACTCTTTTAGTTACTTATATTCGAGCCAAAGTTATTGTACGATTAACTTCACTCAAAAGTAATCATAAAAATTGTTGATCGGCTTTTCCTGTGACCGTCGATATAAGTGATAGCACATCAGTTATAGTACAGTTATTAGCCACGAACTATTATGATGTCACACGCTTTAGAGCTAGAAAATATGCATAATCGGGTGGTCAGAAAATTTTACCTCGATATCAACGGCTTACGGGTTATTCCGGTCGCGCGCGGTACGGAGAGGTTTCTACACGTGCTAATAAAGCCATTTCCAGCATAAACTGAAAGTATCATTTTTAACTGCACAAATCCTTTAAGGATGTGACAGGTTTAGATGGTCAGGGAAAGCCAGAATATCCAAAGGAAGACCATCGACTAGCGGTCAGTACCTGCATGGCAACTACCTCATAAGGGATTCGAACTCACGACTCAAAAGTGAAGGACTTGTGGTAATATGTTCCGACATCTTACCCACTCAGCCACCGCGGAATAAAGGTAAATAAGATGCATGAACCACATCAGAAAAGAACAGGAACTGAATTTTAATCAGTAACATCCTGTGGCTGGTTAGCTGATTATATAGATTTACATCCCATTAACAGCCCTGTGAATTCTTCTGTAGATAATCATCAAATATTATTGTAGAGAATCTAACCAAAAAATAAATTATCAAAATATATCTAACTTCATGAATAATCTAAGCCAAAACAATACATGTACATGTAATTGGGAAAGTACAGATGGTTAAAATCAGTGAATTCTATGAATGTTACATCAATATCTCTGACATATACCTGTTGTTTCATACTGTTTTCCTTGAAGGATTCAAAATTGTTCAGGATACTTTTATAGTCCGCAGTCAGACTATTGAACGTTTGTTTCAGTTCCATTAGCTGTTTTCTGAAAAGTAAAATATCACAATCATATATCATGTAAAAGGAAAAGAGATGCCAAAATCCCTAAAATAAAGGTTACTTATCACATCCTTATAGTTGACCTTTACATATAAATATACCTCCTGCTATCCTTTGAACTCTGAAATGAATTAAAAATAGCCTTGGTAGGCACTGAACAGCTTATAAAAATATAAGATCTCTGCATCTCAAGGTCATTGAAAAGATGTAAAGAAACCAATTTCAGTATGTTAGACCCATTGTAAGAACTAGAAAATATGTTGCTACCATTTTTAAGTTGTGGTTATCTTCTTTTAAAAGTCTGAACTACATACTTGGTGTTCTGGTGTTCCCGACGTTCTGCGTTCAGGGCCTCCTCGTATCCTTTCAGAGACAGACGGAGAGAATCCATTATAGCGGTGTCCTCCTTCCTCTGAGCCTGCATGTCATCACTGATCCTCAGTCTGTCTTCAAGCTCGGAAATTCTGTAACAAAAATACCTCCGTCACTTACCTGTATGTTCCATCTTAAGGAGGAATGTGTATTTTGCACATTTATTTGATACCTAATACAGGTACATGTACTGTAATCCAAATAATTTTCATGGCAAATTAATTTCACGTTTTCATGTCCCGCAACATTTTCACAGTGATTTGAAATTTACAGGTAAAACACTTCTTTGTTGTGACAATTTATTTTTGAGAAATCTAATCTGCCGTGAAATCTGAACAAGAGATCCCAGAGGGATCTTGGCACGCCACCAAAGAATGATCTATGTCTGACAAACGAAAGAGATATATTTTCTCTGCTTTTCAAATTTTTACTACATATATAACTACATATGAAATTTGAGAAAAATCATTTGAGTACTTTCTAAGATACATAACAGTAACAAACTTCAATTATCAAAATCCAAGATGGCTACCTGTTGGCCATCTTTTTGACTGATCAGTCCAAAAATGCAATATGCACAACTAAGGTCCTAGGGGAACTTACATATATTTCTGAGAAATAGTGGTCACAAGCTACAACTATCAAAATCCAAGATGGCAGCCTGTCAGCTATCTTGTTCTTCAATCAGTCCCAAAATGCAATATGCACAACTAGGTCCCTAGGTAAACCTGCACATGCAATTTGAGACAGATCCCTTCAGTACTTTTTGAGAATTAGCGGTAACAAAATTCAATTGTCAAAATCCAAGATGGCTGCCTGTCGGCCATTTTGTTGACCGATTGGTCCCAAAATGTGATATGCACACTTAGGGCATAAGGGGAACCTACATGTGAAATTTAAGAAAGATCCTTTCAGAAGTTTCTGAGAAAGAGCGGTAACAAGAATTGTTAATAGACGGAAGGACAGACAGATGGACGGACGGATGCAAGGACAGACGACGGACCAGGGATGAAAAGTGATTTGAATAGCCCACCATCTGATGATGGTAGGCTAAAAACTAAATCGCACATGAAAAAGTTTGTTGACAGTAATCATATTTTGTCGAATCATGTTTGATGGTAAAAATAATATTCAGACTAAGTTTAATTAACCAAAGTTGGAGACATGGCTAGTCTGTACTTGGTTTTATAAAAAGTTCTTATCTTTTGCTTACTTGGTGGTTTTCCTTTCCAGGGCAAGCTTAGTTGATTCTAACTTGGAGCTGGTGTCTTTGATTTCTGACATCAGTGCGACATTCTGAGACATCAGGCTCTGTACATCTCCAGTAAATGTAGGGGACTGCAACAGAGGTTACATAAGATATCCAGGGTTTCCTTATCTAACTGAACAAGAATTTACTGAAATGTTATTTTATGATCTGCCAGGTATTTGTTCCCTAGATATTCCTCTTGGCTTCCCCTTTATTACCCTAGTTCCATCCATAAGGGCTACCAATTGTCATAAAAGTGATTTAGTTTTTAAAGTTGGCTTCCAAATTGTTGCAAATAAAAAAGAGAAAAAATCAATCAGGAAAAAAATGAAGATTACCAATATCCATTTTTATGCTTCTTTGTTCAGTATTGGCCAAATGGGCCTGTATAACTCACCTGCTACCTATTGTTAAAGTATATTATACTTAAATGTAGAGAATATTCTTCGTCAATATCAGGTCTTAAAAGGTTCTTTGTCATTGACCTTTGTGTCCTTACAAGACACTAAAGGTCATTCATTTGAACAAAGTCTGTAGCACTTCATCCCAGTATAATACAAGTCCAACATCAGGTCTTGAACAGACGATAGCCAGTTTATAAGTTAAGCTCTTGGTCATTGATCTCTGTGACCTTACATATGACACTAAAGGTCATTCATTTGAACAAAGTCTGTAGCACTTCACCCAAGTATGATACAAATCCAATATCGGGTCTAGAACAAACCATAGCCAGCTTATAGTGAGTGCCTACCTGAGTCTGTTTGCTGTTAGAATCTCTGAGGTGGTTTAGTTCCTGATCCTTCTGGTGTAACTCCATCACAAGCTCATCCATCTATAGTATAACATTAGGCAAACATTTTCACTAAGGCAATTAACATGTCAATTTCAAACAGGAAGTTCAGACTCATAAACAGTTATTTTGTAATTTCAGTTAATTCAAATTACTATGACACTATGACTAAGTCCCCTTTCAACCTTCTATATGAAGTGACAAGGTGTCAATGAGAATAATTCATGTACCATGTGATACCTGATAAGGTTTGTGCGGGACTATTGTTTCTATTGTTGATTGATTGACGTCAAAAGGTGATATCCCGCGCTAACGTTATTGGGTATCTTGTGGCACTTGAATTAGTCCCATTGGCTTACCATATCATGTCAATAAACATGACAAAACCACATACAGCATATACCCACAAGCAAATTCTTTTACTATTCATGCTTTTTGAAGTCATTTAAGATAATAACAGAAAGGAAAGAGCTAATCGGCGGTATTTTAGCTAAAGTATCATGCTTCTTTGTACACATATACTTGGCTTGAACACTAAGGGAGGAGGCTGACTTAAATATGGTAAGGGGCTCATTTAAGGATGAATACTGTATATGTCACCTGTTTTTCCTTCTGTGACAGTTGCCGTTGGAGATGTTCCACCTTGCTGTTGTCTTGGATTTGAACCATGACCTCTGAGGGTGTAGCCACACGCATGCCTTGCCTCTGTAGCTGGTCCTCCTCGCGAGATGATCCCATGGATAGAGATGGGAACTCCCCTGAATGATCACATCAAATCATAATGTCAGTAAAATCACTGCAACTTAACACTACACATGGAGCTCATACTGGTTCTGTTTTCAGTACGATTAAAAAATCATTTGGATCCAGTTAGTGTAAGGGATTACAACAGGCATGGTTTGAAGATTGATTATATACCTGGTCAGTAAATTTTAATGAAGTCAGGTATTCAACATTTTGTATATATTATAAATAAGATTACACGGAAACATATTTTTTTTTTCAATACAAGCAAATAAATTCTTAAGGCAGATTAGGTTTTGTATTCATAAATGTTATGATGGTAAGGATGTTCTACATGAAACAAACCTTGATTAATTTACCAATTTATGTCTATGTAAGTATATGTGGTTAATCAAGTACAGTACCTGAACCGTTTAACGTTCTCAAATTTGCGTTTCGTTTGCTTTTGCGTTATTTCCGTTAGCAATTGTTAGTGTTAGCAATCGTTTATCGTTATCATTTGCGTTAGCAATCGTTAATCGTTAGTTGCGTTAGCAATCGTTTGCGTTAGAAATTGTTTGTGTTAATCGTTAGCAGGATCCACTTCCGCTAACGTTAACCACTAAAAATAGAACCAAATACCGGTGAGACGCTTTGACGATCCGGATTTGTTGTTCATTTTTATTCTTCGAAGATATTACGTTTACCGCTTCGTGTAGAAGCGATCATAAAAAAAATAAAGTATATTGTATTTTATATCTCTTTTGGGTGTATATATGTTTGTTAGATGTGGTTGAAATAGAAATATGTAACAAGATCGTATACATGACGTTCCGATCCGTGAAATCGTTCTGAAATACTTCGTATTTAAATGACAGACCATTTTTTATTCAGTCAATTTACAGAAATAATAAATGTATTAATTATCAAAACTACAAAACTTATCTGATTTTCACTTTTTTATCATTATCAGAAACATATATCATATATGTATATATGTTTCTGTTATTATTATTATTTCTGCGAAAGCAATTCAAATATTAACGAAACTGTCTTACAGAATATTAATGTCAAAGGCATTATTTTTGAAAGAATCCACGACAACTAAAAGATTACACAAGAAAATAGCTAAAACAAATAATAAAAATATTAAAATGTTATTACAAACACGCTGCATAATATTGTTCTTGTTATGTTAAATATTATCAATGTACGAAGAACGCAAAAAAAAAAAAAAAAAGACTCGGGAGATTTGTAAATAAATTTGTGAAGTTTAAAAATCATTAACATGACGAGTTTAAACACGGGGAAGAAGTGAGATTTGGCATTTATATGTACATATTTTTAAAACGCAAAAAATATGTATTTAATGGAAAAGGGAATGAAAAGATGTAAACGTTTGCATTACTTCACATACAAGAATGTGCGTAATGTACGAGTATACCTACATCTACATGTAGAACACATGAACAGAATTCGAACTGTGCAGGCCTTCACACGTACTGTACGCGTGTCAAATCAGACACGGATATACGTTTCTGCTCTATCAATAAAAACTGTACAATCACCTTCTCACATGTGTTCGTTGTTATTTGTACCTGGAATTTCTTCAATTCCCAGCGTGACGTGTACGGGTATTTTACCTGTACAGGTATGTAGGTCACGACAGGTGTTACCCTGTGTCGACCCCCTGGCGAAGTTCACCTGTAATTAACACCTTCTTGGGAGGGAGATTAACTTTATACCCAACTTACCTGTGCCCCGTACAACATGTGTCCTATTTGAAAGTTTTGGTGTTTACAATATGCTTTCCTATATATTACGTTGGAATGAATTAGCTTACACCTACACATTGTATGAACAATTAATTTGTTTATAACTGTAAATTGAAGAGTTGCTTGATGTGAAATGTGATCAAATAACTTTATTTCTTACACCAGTTACAAATATACGTAGAAAATTTGTCGTAATGCAATTTTACAATCTTCAATGTACATACATGTATGCATGTGCATCACTATCTTCATTGTCGTTGTCATCAATGATTATACATTATTGACTGAATGTGAAAATAAATAACTGAAAGTGAAATATTTTCATTCTTTATATCTTTACTATATGCATGAACTACGTGTATATAATGAGAGAACTGCAAATGACAAAACATGAATTCAAATGTTTAATCTTTATTACAGTAGCTGTGACCAGAAACATATATTTTTCTGCTGTGACGTATTTAAGTACATTTGTAAATGTACGTCCCTAAAATGGATGCCTAGTTATATGTAAGCAATGAGCTTTTATATACACATATACTGTATATACATTATCATGAATGCACACCCTAGTAATATAATCCGTTGTGAAAAAATATTCCGAGAATAGATTTTTCATGGTACAATGTAAGCGGAAGAGCCTTTCGACAATCTGAAAAATAAAACAAACTGAAACTTGTGATTGATGCGGGAAACACTGTAAAATGTAACTTATTAAAATTGTTGGGTTATGAAATATCGATAATAGAAATCAAGCATATCATATAGACAGCGACGTATAGTATTTATTATATCTAAGTCTCTGATATAGATGGAAATTTGATTTACTGCATTTTAAATATGTATGTGTGAAAATCTTTTATTTGTCATGTTTGACTTCATTGTGCTATTAACAGTAAAGAGTTGTTGTAACAATTTGTTATTTCTTAAAATATCGGGCAAATATGACACTTAAGAATAATACCATTCTTTCTTATACATACAGTTGCACATGTAATTCATTTTGTAAATGTACATTTTGTACATGTAAAGTGGAAACTTCGCATTGAGTACAGTCGTCTTTGACTTCATCGTATCCATATTGTTTTCATAGGCAAAAAATCCTGAACATACTCCCGTATTTCAGAACATCAAGATCCGTAATTTATTTACCGTCAAGCCGTGTCAGTGATTATAACAATAGTACTTCCAGTTTATCCTAGCCGATCGTTTTGCGTTTTGCGTTAATCGTTAGCAGGTATTGCGTTAATCGTTGATCGTTAATCGTTAGCGTTAGCAATTGTTAGCGTTAGCTAATGGACAAATTTTTTGCGTTGCGTTTGCGTTAGGCTGGGAACGTTAAACGGTTCAGGTACTGTAACTGGTATTGAATAAATATAAGGTGTGCCAAAAATTGTTAAAATCTAATCTAATGGAATAGTGCAAGAAGCTGCAGTATTGAATCAGAAATCTTTGAACATATAAAAAAAATATTTAAAATATCAGATTAAAATTACTGAACATATACTAGTAGAAGGTACATATACTACCAAAGAATAATGAAAGATGTACAAGAACATTTTCAAATTAAAGAATATCAATATTCGATTTTCCAAGATTCTTTATTTCTATATGACTATTTCCTCTATCTAATTATATTTCTATTTCTACTATCTAATATTTCTACTATCTAGTTCTATTTCTACTATCTAGTTCTATTTCTACTATCTCATTCTATTTTGAAACAGTCAAGAGTCCTAATTTGGCGTAGAACTATAAAATGCTAATTATCGCATGTTATTGTGACTCAGGTAGTGCTATCGAAAGCTAATTAGTACATGAGAAGCTAAATTTTTCGTCTTTTTATTGTATTAATTAGCAACAATTCAACTCTTATATATCCTTCGTTTATTTTTTAACGGATGCTCTCTACAGTAAAACATGAGAACAAATGAAAGTGCTTCATAACAAGAGATCCCAGAGGGATCTTGGCGCCCACCAAAGAATGATCTATGTCTGACAAACAAAAGAGGGATCTTTTCTCTGCTTTTCAAACTTTTCGTACAGCTGTACATATTACTACATATGAAATTTGAGAAAGATCCTTCTAGTACTTTCTGAGAAACAAACTTTATTATTAAATTCCAAGATTGCTACCTGTCGGCCATCTTTTTGACTGATCAGCTGAAAATGCAATAGGCACAAATAAGGTCCTATGGGAACTTACATATAAAATTTGAGACAGATCACTTCAGTACTTTCTGAGCAAAAGTGGTAACAAGTTTCAACTATCAAAATCCAAGATGGAGTCCTGTCTGCCATCTTGTTCATTGATCGGTCCCAAAATGCAATATGCACAACAAGACTCCTAGGGGAACCTACATGTAAAATTTGAGAGCAATCCCTTCAGCACTTTCTGAGAAATAGTGGTAATAAGCTTCAACTATCAAAATCCAAGATGGCGGCCTGTCAGCCATCTTGTTCATCGATCAGTCCGAAAATGTGATATGCACAACTGTACGCCAAGGGAAACCTGTACATGCAATTTGAGACAGATCCCTTCAGTACTTTCTGAGAAATAGCGGTAACAAACTTCATTGTCAAAATCCAAGATGGCTTCCTGTTGGCCATCTTGTTAACCGATCGGTACCAAAATGCAACATGCATAACCAGGGACCTAGGGGACCATGCACTTGAAATTTGAGACAGATCCCTTCAGTACATTCTGAGAAATAGTAGTAACAAACTTCAATTGTCAAAATCCAAGATGGCGTCTTGGCACACCCTTATATTTATTCAATACCAGTTACATTGATTAACCACATATACTTACATAGACATAAATTGGTAAATTAATCAAGGTTTGTTTCATGTAGAAACATCCTTACCATCATAACATTATGAATACAAAACCTCATCTGCCTTAAGATTTTTTTGCTTGTATTGAAAAAAAAGATATGTTTCCGTGTAATTTATTTATAATATATACAAAATGTTGAATACCTGACTTCATTAAAATTTACTGACCAGGTTATATAAATCAATCTTCAAAACCATGCCTGTTGTAATCCCTTACACTAACTGATCCAAATGATTTTTTAATCGTACTGAAAACAGAACCAGTATGAGCTCCATGTGTAGGTTAAGTTGCAGTGATTTTACTGACATTATGATTTGATGTGATCATTCAGGGGAGTTCCCATCTCTATCCATGGGATCATCTCGCGAGGAGGACCAGCTACAGAGGCAAGGCATGCGTGTGGCTACACCCTCAGAGGTCATGGTTCAAATCCAAGACAACAGCAAGGTGGAACATCTCCAACGGCAACTGTCACAGAAGGAAAAACAGGTGACATATACATCATTTATATAGCCTTTCAGTCTACAGTATTCATCCTTAAATGAGCCCCTTACCATATTTAAGTCAGCCTCCTCCCTTAGTGTTCAAGCCAAGTACTATGTGTACAAAGAAGCATGATACTTTAGCTAAAATACCGCCGATTGCTCTTTCCTTTCTGTTATTATCTTAAATGACTTCAAAAAAGCATGAATAGTAAAAGAATTTGCTTGTGGGTATATGCTGTATGTGGTTTTGTCATGTTTATTGACATGATATGGTAAGCCAATGGGACTAATTCACGTGCCACAAGATACCCAATAAACGTTAGCGGCGGGATATCACCTTTTGACGTCAATCAATCAACAATAGAAACAATAGTCCCCACAAACCTTATCAGGTATCACATGGTACATGAATTATTCTCATTGATCCTTGTCACTTCATATAGAAGGTTGAA
Organism: Argopecten irradians irradians; assembly: GCA_004382745.1. NCBI lineage: Eukaryota > Metazoa > Mollusca > Bivalvia > Pectinida > Pectinidae > Argopecten > Argopecten irradians. Next base: position 1,281,250 of record SAYR01052423.1, on the reverse strand, counting down.
AGGGGACTTAGTCATAGTGTCGTAGTAATTTGAATTAACTGAAATTACAAAATACTGTTTATGAGTCTGAACTTCCTGTTTGAAATTGACATGTTAATTGCCTTAGTGAAAATGTTTGCCTAATGTTATACTATAGATGGATGAGCTTGTGATGGAGTTACACCAGAAGGGATCAGGAACTAAACCACCTCAGAGATTCTAACAGCAAACAGACTCAGGTAGGCACTCACTATAAGCTGGCTATGGTTTGTTCTAGACCCGATATTGGATTTGTATCATACTTGGGTGAAGTGCTACAGACTTTGTTCAAATGAATGACCTTTTAGTGTCATATGTAAGGTCACAGAGATCAATGACCAAGAGCTTAACTTATAAACTGGCTATCGTCTGTTCAAGACCTGATGTTGGACTTGTATTATACTGGAAGAAGTGCTACAGACTTTGTTCAAATGAATGACCTTTAGTGTCTTGTAAGGACAACAAGGTCAATGACAAAGAACCTTTTAAGACCTGATATTGACGAGAGTATATTCTCTCATTTTATGTATAATATACTTTTAACAATAGGTAGCAGGTGAGTTATCAGGCCCATTTGGCCAATACTGAACAAAGAAGCATAAAAATGGATATTGGTAATCTTCATTTTTTTTCCTGATTGATTTTTTCTCTTTTTATTTGCAACAATATGGAAGCCAACTTTAAAACTAAATCACTTTTATCACAATTGGTAGCCTCTTATGGATGGAACTAGGGTAATAAAGGGGAAGCCAAGAGGAATATCTAGGGATAAATACCTGGCAGATTATAAAATAACATTTCAGTAAATTCTTGTTCAGTTAGATAAGGAAACCCTGGATATCTTATTGTAACCTCTGTTGCAGTCCCTACATTTACTGGAGATGTACAGAGCCTGATGTCTCAGAATGTCGCACTGATGTCAGAAATCAAAGACACCAGCTCCAAGTTAGAATCAACTAAGCTTGCCCTGGAAAGGAAACCACCAAGTAAGCAAAAGATAAGAATTTTTTATAAAACCAAGTACAGACTAGCCATGTCTCCAACTTTGGTTAATTAAGCTTAGTCTGAATATTATTTTTACCATCAAACATGATTCGACAAAATATGATTACTGTCAACAAACTTTTTCATGTGCGATTTAGTTTTTTAGCCTACCATCATCAGATGGTGGGCTATTCAAATCGCTTTTCATCCTGGCCGTCGTCTGTCCTTGCATCCGTCCGTCCGTCTGTCTGTTCTTCCGTCTATTAACAATTCTTGTTACCAGCTCTTTCTCAGAAACTTTTGAAAGGATCTTCTTAAATTTCACATGTAGGTTCCCCTTATGCCCTAAGTGTGCATATCAACATTTTGGGACCAATCGGTCAACAAAATGGCCGACAGGCAGCCATCTTGGATTTTGACAATTGAATTTTAGTTACCGCTAATTTCTCAAAAGTACTAGAAGGGATCTGTCTCAAATTGCATGTGCAGGTTTACCTTAGGGACCTAGTTGTTGCATATTGCATTTTGGGACTGATGAAGAACAAAGATAGCTGACAGGCTGCCATCTTGGATTTTGATAGTTGTAAGCTTGTGACCACTATTTCTCAGAAATATATGTAAGTTCGCCCTAGGACCTTAGTTTGTGCATATTGCATTTTTGGACTGATCAGTCAAAAAGATTGCCAACAGGTAGCCATCTTGGATTTTGATAATTGAAGTTTGTTACTGTTATGTATCACAGAAAGTACTCAAATGATTTTTCTCAAATTTCATATGTAGTTGTATATGTAGTAAAAGTTTGAAAAGCAGAGAAAAGATATCTCTTTCGTTTGTCATACATAGATCATTCTTTGGTGGCGTGCCAAGATCCCTCTGGGATCTCTTGTTCAGATTTCACGGCAGATTAGATTTCTCAAAAATAATTGTCACAACAAAGAAGTGTTTTAACCTGTAAATTTCAAATCACTGTGAAAAGTTGCGGGACATGAAAACGTGAAATTAATTTGCCATGAAAATTATTTGGATTACAGTACATGTACTTGTATTAGGTATCAAATAAATGTGCAAAATACACATTCCTCCTTAAGATGGAACATACAGGTAAGTGACGGAGGTATTTTTGTTACAGAATTTTCCGAGCTTGAAGACAGACTGAGGATCAGTGATGACATGCAGGCTCAGAGGAAGGAGGACACCGCTATAATGATTCTCTCCGTCTGTCTCTGAAAGGATACGAGGAGGCCCTGAACGCAGAACGTCGGGACCAGAACACCAAGTATGTAGTTCAGACTTTTAAAAGAGAGATAACACACACTTAAAAATGGTAGCAACATATTTTCTAAGTTCTTACAATGGGTCTAACATACTGAAATTGGTTCTTTACATCTTTTCAATGACCTTGAGATGCAGAGATCTTATATTTTTAATAAGCTGTTTCAGTGCCTACCAAGGCTATTTTTAATTCATTTCAGAGTTCAAGGATAGCAGGAGGTTTATTTTATATGTAAAGGTCAACTAATAAGGATGTGATAAGTAACCTTTATTTTAGGGATTTTGGCATCTCTTTCCTTTTACATGATATATGATTGTGATATTTTACTTTTCAGAAAACAGCTAATGGAACTGAAACAAACGTTCAATAGTCTGACTGGCGGACTATAAAAGTATCCTGAACAATTTTGAATCCTTCAAGGAAAACAGTATGAAACAACAGGTATATGTCAGAGATATTGATGTAACATTTCATAGAATTCACTGATTTTAACCATCTGTACTTTCCCATTACATGTACATGTATTGTTTTGGCTTAGATTATTCAAGAAGTTAGATATATTTTGATAATTTATTTTTTTGTTAGATCTCTACAATAATATTTGATGATTATCTACAGAAGAATTCACAGGGCTGTTAATGGATGTAAATCTATATAATCAGCTAACAGCCACAGGATGTTACTGATTAAAATTCAGTTCCTGTTCTTTTCTGATGTGGTTCATGCATCTTATTTACCTTTATTCCGCGGTGCTGAGTGGGTAAGATGTCGGAACATATTACCACAAGTCTTCACTTTTGAGTCGTGAGTTCGAATCCCTTATGAGGTAGTTGCCATGCAGGTACTGACCGCTAGTCGATGGTCTTCCTTTGGATATTCTGGCTTTCCTGACCATCTAAACCTGTCACATCCTTAAAGGATTTGTGCAGTAAAAAATGATACTTTTCAGTTTATGCTGGAAATGGCTTTTATTAGCACGTGTAGAAACTTCTCCGTACGTGCGCGCGACCGGAATAACCCGTAAGCCGTTGATATCGAGGTAAAATTTTCTGACCACCCGATTATGCATATTTTTCTAGCTCTAAAGCGTGTGACATCATAATAGTTCGTGGCTAATAACTGTACTATAACTGATGTGCTATGTGCTATCACTTATATCGACGGTCACAGGAAAAGCCGATCAACAATTTTTATGATTACTTTTGAGTGAAGCTAATCGTACAATAACTTTGGCTCGAATATAAGTAACTAAAAGAGTGAAATTCGATGTTTCAAATACTCTAATTTATGCTCTAATAGCAGGTATCTTCGTGTAATTATGAAAGAAAATCCGCACAGAAATAAAAGTTTTGGATTTTTTTTTTGTCGAGGAGTTCAGCAACGAATACGCTTTAATCAGATAATATTTTCCTGTAGTCTGTATCTTTGATACATTGTGAATTGCAAAGTTTGTGACTGTAAAATGAAATTTTAAATAACAAGTAAAGAAATCCTTGATTAAAGCATCGTGGATATGATGCTTGATGTACGTACACACCGATGATTGATCATTACAAACATTGTGTTGTGTTTCTAACCAAATAAATTGAGATACATTTATTACAATCCGTAATACGTTTCAACATATGGTAGAAAGAATTTATTTTTGATAGTAACAAAGATCAAAATATTGAAATATTGAGCAAAATAAACTATTTTTTCAAGACAGTGCGGTCGCGTTCAATCTTTAATCGATATACGAATAGATATATAATTAGCCATGCCTTTGGTTTGATGGTTTATGTAATACCTGGACCAGGATGTTGTTTACCTGTATACAATGCCATTCATCGAACTCACCTGTAATTACCTGGCCGCGGGCAATTTGCTATTCGGTGGACTATATCGGGTATTCGGTATTGTCTTACCTGTCAATCAGGTTAGGAACAGTCCGTTAATTGGATTGTGATTTGAATTATGGAAACGTGTACATCTATGCTCTAGGTTTTTTATTGTCACTTCCATTTTTAAAATGAAGATGTAAAAACAAATGAAAATAAATATCCCTGATCATACCTAGGAATATATATCACAAACACACACACATATATATATGCCGTACACAGATAAAATAATAATGGAAGTTGACTTATTCAGAAACAAAAATGGTTCTAAAGAACTATTTAAACTAAAGGTTTAACCTCAAAATTCTTCCAGTCAAGTACTGTATAACGGAATCGTGGCATATATAGTAATCTTCCGTAATTTCTAAGTTTTAAGTAAGAATTTCTAAGCATGTATATTCACCGTTTCGAATCTACATGTATAGTCATTATAAGAAGGGTTACAGCATTACCACACTAAACATACTTATTTAAATATCACTAAGTATGTTCATATATCACACTATTAAAATCTCTGTTTGATATACAAAAGATCGACAAAGAATAGGCCTATTAAGGATAAGTATAATTTCAAATAATGTTTTTTGGGTTTTTTTTTTAATCTACACTTATACTGTAATTATAAAACCTTTATCAGAAATATCATCGATGTATTTCTGCTTTTTAGTAAACGTGTACGTTATGGATAAAGTTTCAAGGCAACATTATAGATATTCATATCAATTTTCGGTAATAGATCGGTACTGTTACCAATATCACATAACTGACAACCGTCCACATTTTATTTTTACTCAAAAACTGTGCCATTTTTTGCATCGTTATGGCAGAAGTTTGAAATAAAAACACGCATTATAGATATATTCATGCTTATTTTTTTGTGATTTTCTCGTAAAAAGTATGTGTTACATTATACTGTTTTTTTATTACACAGAAATTTTACATAATATTCTATCTAAATTTCCTCGACCAGAGCATCGAAATCCGAACATCATTTTTGATACATCTATTAAATTGGGCTGATTATCTAATCTAAAGTTAGATAATATACTTTGTTTGAATGTTTGAAATGGTGTAAATAGGATGTTTTGAAACTGAAAATATCTACATCATAAAGCTAGAATAACCATTTACTCGAAAAACTATCAAATTGTTGATCTAACGTATACGTATATGTTGCTGTATAGATGTATAGTACTAGGCTTACCTTGTGTAGCCGCGGACTACTCTGACTCATCACAAGACCACGTGACCGCTAGCTCATTATCTTCTGAACCGTAGTCGACGCTACTTTGTAAATCACGACCAAAACCAACCTATAGTGCGGTAAAAGCTAGTCGAATCGTTGGGTGGGACTTGATTTTTCATTCAATCCAAAGCAATATCCTGACATATTATCAAAAAAAATTTTGGCTGCACAAATCCTTTAAATGACCTAGCTGTTAAGAAGACATTAACGTAATAAAACAAAACAAAACATCATCTTTCTGTTGTTTTTCCAGAAAATGTATGTTGACCCGTGCGAAAAACAGCGATTACTGGACCAGATTGGTCAGCTTACTGCTGAAATGGTGTTCAGGAGAAGAGGCTGGGAAATAACCGGGAGACACAGATAAAAAGATTCAAGGAAGAGATAGAGCAGCTTAAAGCAGAAAATGAAACCATTCCAGTTCTAAGAGCTCAGGTAATGGGTGTGATTACTTATAAGATATGAATCATTTGTTCTTTAAAATACAAATCAGATAATACATATTGCTATACTTACATGGCTTGGCCTACTTTCAATTTACATTTACCTATAATAAATTAGAAAAAAATAACGTTACTGAACACATGTCTGTCAAACACAGTATGGTAATGATTTTGGATTGCTACAGTATTTTAATCATCTTGTTGCAGTCAATAACTCCAGATTATCTTAACACTTAAATAAAGTTTAAGATCTTGATATATTTTTTTATTAGGCTGATGTCTGGAAGATGGACTTTGACGCTGAAAGAAATTCCAGAGAAAGACAGCACGCTGAGAATTCAGCAGATGAAGCAGGAACTTCACAGTCTACAGTTCAGAACCAGCAGCTCCTGGATGAGGCTGGAGACTCTGTCAAAGGACAGTTCGCTGAGATGCAGCGCAAACATGGTGGCGTCGGGTCACACCAACAACAGATGCACAACTTACTACAGGTGGGAAGTCAGCAGACACCTGCGTCGACGCCCCTGACAGTACGCCCTACAGGAGCTTATCTTCGAGTTATCATATTGATTAGAAAGCGTAGTGTAGTCACTTGCAAACATCTGAGACGTGATACTGTGGGATATGGGAGTCGCTTTTGGGTCTTGCATACAGCCGTGTATACTAGCGGAAGCGGGATAGTTGCGGCGTCATGAGATGTAGGTGAGTTGGGTTGCATATTGTAGGTGATCCGTTGGTCGGAGTTAAGCGGTAATAGTATTGATAGTATTGTGAGTATGACGCGAGTCCCTAGGCAGTCGAAGACGCGCTGAAGTGTGCGGCAGGCGGGTTTTAGAGCTGGCGTCATTAGCATAGGCTAGGTCAATTGTTATCGAGACCTACACTATAGTGCCTCGCGAGTAATGATTGCGTTGAGCATTTCAGTTAATGGGACTTTTCTTGAGACGGTCTGCATTAGTGATATGGCGGGTATACGGCTCTTGATAGCTAGTCGACTTCATGAGTATGTATGTTGATTCATGAGCTTGGCGAATTATAGATGTACATGGGATGTGGCGTTCGTGCGTGTTGTGTACGACGACGACGACTTGGTATGTAGGCTGTGGGTTGAATGATGTCTATCGTTCAAGGCTCGAGGGCAGGCGAGGCGTCGTAGGGGGCTGGTTAGACCGGGACAGTAACTGGGTGATTCTGGTTTGATCGTTGGTTGTCGAAATTCTCGGTGAGTCAATTAGTTGTGTCTGGGTAGAAGGAGCGTACTTCCTCGGTAGTTCATAGGTAAAGTGAGATGTGTTCAATTGAGACTGGGCCGGTAGAGTCGGAGGCTAAGAGGATAGACGGGGCATGAACGCCGCGGATTCAGCGAAGGGATATGTCGCTCTGCGTATCTGCCTGTTATTATCTACTATATGATGGCGGAGCGGCGCGAGGACATGTATTGTAAGACGAGTGAAATCTGTTAGCATTAGCCGTTGGTGTGACGCTCTGCTCTAGACTTTGCCCAATAGTATCGGAGGACATGGATGGAGTTCGAAGATTAGTTGAGGACTAGGGAGGTGTGGACGTAATCGATGTCGCAATATCAGCGTGTAATTGCGCAGGGTGTAACCTCGAGTGTAGTCACTGACCGTTGATAGAGGAAGATGCCAGGTGAATGATAAGGTGAAGGTTTCGTGTTGATTACATTGAGGAGTTGACAGTGAGCTCGCATGGATTGTTTTTTTGTGTCTGGTTGGCACAGGCGTGGCCCAGGTTCTCTTCCACTTTTGGCAAATAATTACCATGAACGGTTTGCAGTAAACATTCCAATTCAAGCGTGTAGCATACAGGCGGTCACGAGATGTGGGGGGTTCGTTTTATGAGTTGGGGATTTAGGCTGAGTCGCCCACTCGCTCCCACACTCACTCTGTCTCGGAAATAACGATAAGAAGTCGCACAGATGTTAGTTTTTCACAAAGTCTGTATCAAGCAACAACAAATCGGGTGAGTACACGCACGCACGCATGGTTTGAAAGCAAATTCCAGCGGACTTTCTGTCGAGCGAATATATCGGTAGTGGTTTTGCAGAAAGTATTTTGTACATTCAATCATATCCGCACGTGACTCGCTGGGTGGTGGAAAGGTTTCGTGCGAGGTGTTACGCGAAGCGAATCCGTTCTGTATTTAGAAGTTAAGGTGAGGTTGGCCCAAAGTCTTGAGGAGACTGGCAGCTTTGCTTTGTGATTTGGCTCGACGTTGAACGTTTTTCTATTGGTTTGTATATAATAGATATATATACCAAAGTAGCGGAACCGGCACCAGATGGCTTCGGATGACAGCAAATATTTGTAACTCAAGTGGGTGAGCCCAAAAAAAAGAGCTCGCTGTTCCAATGTTGTGCGCAACATCTTCCCATGGGAGTATGGAATGTTGTCGTTTCTTTGTTGACCTTTTCCACATTATAGTTGTGTCAAAGGTGAAGTTTTATCATCCTATCGGTGTACATCCGAAATATCTTGCTCCGAGTCAACTAAATTTTAAAAAATTGGGCATTTTCCTTCAGTCTGTATTCCATATTTTTAGTTGTATTTGCAAATATCCAATCGCATCATTTTAGCCATTTGTCTGGGTGGAAGGCAGTAGTTTCGCCAGAATATCTGACCGATTGGGCTTTAAATGAATATTATCATGTTGTATATATTTTGGCAATCCTCTTCATTAGATTATAAGCTTTCGTATCATGTCGCATACAGATAGGTGTCTGTCCCGGTACTTGTTACATTCGGGCATAATCATTTATATAGAGAACAAAGGAGAAGTGGTCCCAAGCAGCAGATCCTTGTGGTATCCCGCTTAAAAAAACTGGATTCCACTCCGACGTTTTGCCATTCACTACAACTCTTTGTTTTCTTCCACAGAAAGGCTTGGATCCAGATTGAAAACTGGACCAACCGATGCATATTTTGCGAGTTATGTACTGAGTCGGCCATGAGGTACTTTGTCGAAAAGCCCTTTCATAAAGTCACAGGTATAAAATTTAAATTTAATCCCCCCCGCAACCCGCAGTCCAAAAGATTGGCTTCCTTTCCCATTTTAAAAAGAACATCCCAGCACACACAATTAACTTGAGGTCCGATGTGATGCATAGAAAGCCGAAGGTGAAGTGTGAAGAACCGTGGATCTAACTGTTCTAATAACCAAACTGCAGCGTAACCTAAATAGCTTATGTATTCTTGCTTTTCATGTGACTCATTATTTTATCGCCTTATTATGTGATCTATATTTGCAAACAACACTGGTCAGGCTTACTGGCTCTGTAGTTTGAAGCCTCCTTCCGAGTCTCCTTTCTTAAATATTGCGTTATATTAGCGCATTTTGCAGTCCGCAGGTAATTTCCCAGTGTCGATTGATGTTTGAAATATTAATGTTTTAGAGGAAATTGGCAATAATAATTCCGCTTGTTCTCTTTAAGAACTCCAGGATTGGATCATTATCCGGGTCCAGGTGGATTCTCCTGAAAGTTTTTCAACTTCATTAGGCTTCTTCTGCACGACTTCTGTGAAATAATTTACATTGAGTGATCGGGTTTCTCACTCAAATGTTTTCAATATCCAGCGTAGTGAGGTTTCATATCTTTTATCTGTGAGGTAAACACATGTCTGGAAAAAATTGCTAGACATTTGCTTTTTCATCATTCTGTTTTGTGTGATAGATGTTCCTCTTGTGGAGTGTGTTTATTTTTTGTATCGCAGATTTGAAATCCGAGGTGTAGATTGTAGTTGTTGTCTTAGATTTCGGCGGTATCCCCAGAACTGATTTTAGGAATTGTTCCCTCTTACTTTTGTTCGTTGCGCGTAATTCTGTTTCTCTAAACGTAATTTTACCGCCTTCCTTGTGAGTAGACCTTAGCTTGGATTCTATACTGTTACAATATTTCTGCGTGAGACTTCTGCTGATTTCCGCGAAGTGGAGCGATTTACTCTGTTTATCGCCATCAATCTCGCCTTATTTTGTGTGATCTTTAGAACAATGTCTTTTTATTAGACTTAACCTATTTTGTGGTTAAGCTTGAGAATTTGCGCGATGCGTATTTATTTGTTGTACTGGGAACGTGGTTGTCCCTGATTGAGGTTTTTCAATGTATTCTTTCTTTAGTATTTTGGTTGAAGAGGCACAGCTTCGTTCCACATCTCTTTACAATCCAAAAAACTAATTTTTGTGGAGGCCACAGAGTCTTTTATGTTGAAGATTTTTCGGGGGACAGGAGTTCTTTGAAATTATGCCTTTTCATCATACATATCGCGTTTTCTACTATTCTGTTTCCATTTCCATCCACTGGAAAGTAGGATTAACAACGTATTCCGGATGACTGAGTGATCGACTTTTTCCCTAAAGGTAGGATCGGGGGAGTTGCAATCTGTCCTCTATTACAAGTCTGTCCATTTATCGGAGTTGTGAAGGAAATGCCGAAGATTCATATAACGGCTCTAGGTTACCCGTTTCCAGCGTCCACGGTTGCTCGCGTGTCCGTAAACTATGCTAGATACATGTAACAGCTCGCGTATCGTGCTTCAACGAATTGTGAATTGTTGTTGGAGCTTCACCACTACTTTAGTATTCAGACTGGACCAAATGCAATGCCTGGGTACTGTTCAAGTCCTCCAAATAGTATGTTGCAGCTGTAAAATTCATTTCTGGTTGTTTTTAACAAGTAAGAAGCACACATTGTTTCTTGGAAATTTTTCTTCAGTCCGCATTTGGGACTCTTTCTGTACAAGGACCGAACTATGTACTTGTTATTCTTAGGCGTTTGATATCCACTTCAAGCACAAAATATGTTCATCAAATTCAATGCCTGCGTGATCTTGGGACATTATCTAGAGACTATTTTTTAATATATATGACGCATTCATCTTCCGAGCGATTTATTTGGGTCGCACACTTCTAGTGATAGTCATTCCATTCCCTCTATTTATTTTTGCAGAAAAGTCTCATTTCTCTTTTACAATTCTTTGGTTCTAAACTTCCAGAAATAGCTATTCATATCTGGGTTTTCTTCGAATGGTATCGAATTTTCTTGAAACTCCTGTAATTGTAATGTTGGGATCAAAGTATCTGCATGGTAAAAAAGAATGTTGAGATGATTGTGTATATCTGTGGTCAGCGAGTCTAATCTTTCCGGGCACTTTCCTTCATCTTCTATTGTCCGCCATATCCCCACGGTGGGTCCGGCTGAAAACTACGTATTTCGCATTTCCCCCGAACTTTTTCAACTACGCGATATTTTTTTGCCTCCGGTGACTTTTTTGTTGGTTTAATGAGTACAGACGTTTCTTTCTTTCCCTTGTGTTGCCTGATGTCCATGAGTGACACTGATATTTTAATACTTTCGTCAGTTTTACCTCGGCGAGATTTTTTAAGTTGGCTGCATCGAACAAATTTTTTGCTTGATAATGCCTTAAATAATTACTGTTTATAACTGGCCTCGTTTTTTTCCTATTCCGCTGTTGCCCTTTTGTTCTTTATTTGCCAAAGTCTCGTGATTGTGTCTCAACGTTATCTTCGTAGTTTCGTCATGATATCAAACAGAGGCGATTCACAAATGTAGTTCAGGTCTCCAGTAAGTTTTCGCTTGTTTCTGCCGCATTCTCCGATTCTAGGCCTCTTTGCTGATGGGTTGGAATAAATAGATAGTGGAATATATTCTCTCGTGGGACTTTCCCTCTCGTTGTATTTCAGTCAAGACCTCCTTAGGCATTGGCTGGACAACTTGGCTGGTCGGTCCTCGGCTCTTCTTTTCCTTGCTTATCTCTCCGTCTAAAAGTTTTGGCTTCAACCGACTTTCATCCAATTTTTGTCGCCAGATCGATTTACTGTCGAAGTGGCTTATTCTATCTTCAAGACGGTAACACGTGAAACTTTTACATTCTCATTTCTATGCTCCATATCAGCCATTACGTATTCTTTCCACAGTCTCTCTTAGCAGTCCGAACAGAACCACATAGAGTCCGAGTTCTTTAACCATAGTCGTATTCTGCCTTCTTTTTTGAAGGCATTTTGTATGGCAATGTTCGAGTTACATCTTCTGCATTTTCAGTAGCCTCGCTTCTGAATAGTTGGAAGTCTGACCATGCAAGGTATTGGCAGCTTCAGGTACTTTCTGCATCTTCATCGCTATTTTTGATGGAGTGAACATACTGATGGGCTTTTCGATCTGTGGATCCACTCCCTGTGAAGCGATTTCTGTTCGCTGTGAACTAGAGGCCGCTGCGCCATGTGTCCTTTGGCCTTCCGGTTGGCATGATTCACTATTGCTGATATGTTCCCTTTACTGGGTCGAAAATGCGGCTAAAAAGGGCAGCATTATATCTAAATTATGTCGTTATGCTACTCATCTTCAGTCGCCTCTATGGAAGTTGCTGAGAGAGGTAGAGGGGAATTATACTAAGTCTGTAATTATGAAGGTTTCTCCCGGGTTGGCCCCACAAGAAAAAGTCGCGACTTGGCCAGTTCAATTTCTAGACGTCACAATTCGATTCCCTACAGCCATTTGACAATGGCCAGTGTGGCACGCTGTTTTACACACGCAAAGCTCGCATGCAGTTATGGGAGTAGCTTGGTGGGCCATTAATAACTTTTTAAGCCCACACCGCTCCATCCCCTTTTGACCTTTGCCCGATCTAGGGTAGTATTAAGTTCGCCATTGTGGCTTTCCTATCTCCAATAGTAGTAATTACTATAATATTGTTGTTCCGTCTACATGATAATGTAGGGGGTTAGAATTTTTTAGACATTTCGAAACTTTGCAATTTTTTCTCTGAATATGTACAATTAATTTATTTTATTTTTTTACTGTCAAATGGATTTATTGACTTTGTAATAATTTTATGTGTAAATGTTTATTCTTTATGTTGGTTGGTTGCTGTTATCATGTTAGATAGTTTTACACTTAACATTTAATATCGTAAGCAAAATAAATGAAATGTGGTGAAAAAAATCGCGGGAAACGACGTTCATGCATAACCCTAAACACCATATATTTTTAGGGAAAACAGAAAACAATTTGCTGAATGGGATAAATTTTTTATAAATACAGTCAGTATATTGGACTGCTGACAAGTAAACCAAAGTATAATAAGAGCGGCAGCTCTCGTGCGGGCGGGCTAGAAGTCGCGCGTAGAATCAGAGGCTTCTACTAAGCATAACGACGTTGTGTTGGAGCATATCAGATTCACTAGATAATTGCCAGTACCGCCTTGGGACTTTGAGTGTCCCGCGGGAAAGTCTTGCTGTGCGCTGCGAGTGTAGGCAGCCATGTTTTAATTCTCCTGTTTATCAAGCACTACGAGATTGTGAAAATTTCTGTACGCTATATCGTCAATGAGGGGTCAGTAAAAATACTTCGACTAAATATGTTATAGTATATCTGCCAGTTTTAAATAGGGCTGTAAGTATTCTTTAAATTGCTGTAGAGAGTTGCACATATAACCAAGAACAACGCACATAAATGTACTTGTACAATATATAACTGTATCAATTTTTCTCAAGGCGTACGGCACGTCAGCAGTGGTAACGCTCCACAAAGGAGTCACTGCGCGCCAAAGATTGACGGCAACAGATCCGCGCGTATTTTTGAGTAGCATGGTGTGCATGTTGCCGAAGTTTGGGTCTCCTGCATTATGAATAAAACAAGGAGAGTTGAAGGATGAATATTGGAACGTCATTCCATTTGGATTATTTTTGAATTCTTTTTAAGACTATCGGTGGAGGTATAGTAGACATGGTCAGTGAAATATTTTATTGGTATAATCTCGTATGAAAAATATAGACAATATGAAATTATGATGCTTATAGGTATCTTTACCATGTACCCAATTTGGCAAGCTTACCCAAAATGAAACACTTTTAAAATATGTGATACAGAATTGTTTCTTTTTTTTTATGATATATTTTTTTATTTTTCAAGACATTTTATAGTACATAACATAAAACAAAGCATTGTACAGCATTCCTCCGACAGATACCATATACAGTCGCATATACATAGATACCATTATCAAGGACTTAACTTACAAAGCATACATGCACAGGTGGCATATCTAGGTTTTGAGAAGTTGATATACATATATGACATACATACATTCATTAACATTGACATACATACATACATACATAGCAATACACACCCTAAAACATATGAACACATACTTCACACCCTTTGGTATACCTTCACACACTCTTAACTCATACATAAAGGAAGGAAAAATCACTCAATTTTTATTATCAACTATACATCAACACTTAAATTTGGAGGGGGTGAGAAAAAGAGGGAAGAAAGAGAGAAGAGAGAGAGAGAGGAGAGAGATCCCGACTGCTATGAGATGAAGAAGAAGAAAAAAAAAGACAAAAAATAAACAACATTTTTTTCCTAAAAAGCTCAGAGTCAAAAAAATTAAAGTTTTGGTTTCAGCACATGCAATGTTAACATTTTTATAGCTACATTTCAATAAAATGTTTCCAAGTTTTCTGCGGCAATTAATTGTCAATTTCGCTTTTTATTGTTTTCATTTTTATAATATGTGGTAAATTTCACAAAGGTGAATTGAAATTGAAGTTTTAATAATATTGATGAGGCATCAAAGACTGTAAGGATTTATGTTAGACATGCCTACTTTTATATATAAAGTGTTTGTTTAAGATTAATAATTTCGTTTATCAACAATTGTTAGCTTACAGGAGACAATATTCCAAAAAGAAATGATTCCTTATTTAAAACAACAGGAATAAATAAAATGTCACACAGATTTTCAAATTGCTGTAATAGCTTTTGTACTTCAACACATTCCATAATACAAGGTGGAAATAATAAGTTTCTCTTTCCTTATTACAGAGTGAACATATATAATGGGCTAAGGATACACCTTTGTTTTGTAAGAAAGTATTCGACTAGCTAAAATATGGTGTATAAATTCTAACCTGAAACCATTGTAGTTTGGAAACTTTTGTGAAGAAAAGGGTGTTTTAAGTATTTTTTGGGCCATTTTTCATTATCAAAAATTCTAAAATCAAAATATTCATTCCAATTTTCTTGATACCAATTTTGAGTGGTTTGGAGGGGGGTGCATTAAGCCATTTGTTAGAAAATCTTTTAGGCCCTTTTTTTTATTCTTAAAAAATTATTTCTAATAGGGTGTTGGGGCAAGGAAGGTTGGGCTAGCCTTTTTCATTTGAAAAATTATACTTTTGAAGAAAAGCGTTTCACTGCAGTTTACTACACCTGATACTGTTAAGGAAAATTTGTATTAATCCTTGAAATTTTGAAGAAATTCATGCTAAATGAATAAAAAGTCCATTCATCAGTGTTTTTAACAAGGTCGTTGACTGTAAAAAATTGCTGCTTAAACTCAATTTGGATAAAATCATATATTATTTCCAACTTGAATATCATTATTATACCATAGCGGTGTTTTCAAGATAGAATCCTGTGTAACATTTCTGCAGAACATCAGAGGTATTCATTCTGACCCAGCCTTTAAAACTCTTTCCAAAACTATTTTTGCATGAGGAGGCAAGACACCAAATTGAATTTCTTTTAACCACAATTTTGTAAATTTATTTAAAGGGTTCTATAGGTAGGGTATTCCAGAAGCGCCAAAGTTCCATTTACTAGAAAGACTGAAAATATTCTTCTACCCAGCCTAATTTTAGTGAATCAATAAAAGAATGTACATCATCACTTTTAACGCCACCTTCTGTGTAATTTTTGAATAATAACACTTTTTTTTTATTTTATGTGGTTTGGTTATTCACAGGAATCATAATAATGAGAGAGTTTAATTTGTTAATAAATTTCTCAGGGAGGATTAGGCAAAGTAATGAACAGGTAGTTAAACTGTGAAATTAATAAAGATTTTATTATGTTAATTCCTACAAGTTGGGTGTCAAATTTCTCCTACTCCATACATTTTAAAGGTGATTTTAGTTTCAATATTTTTTATCAAATTCATTTCTGGGGATTTCATTTAAATCTAACAGCCTAAAATTCTATTCCTAAGAAAGCTAAATTTATGCCTTTCCCCAAATCAGATTCAGTTCTGGGCAAGAAAGGTTTCTTGGACTATATTGGCAACTACCTATCCAAATAACTTGTGTCCTTACTCGTATTAATGAAAGCCCTGAAATTCTGGCAAAGTGGTTGCAATTCCATTTTAAATAGATTCCCTTAAAGATCTTTCTGAACGTCTAAATATTAAACGCGGTAATCATCAGCATATTGTTACATTTAAAATATTTAACATTTTGAAGTTCCATCCCTTTGATATTTTATTATTTTCTTATCTAAAGCGTAAGAAGTTGTCAACACACAACATTTAAGAGTAT
>SAYR01052423.1:1151199-1254351 GCA_004382745.1 Argopecten irradians irradians | reverse complement strand
GCTCGCAAATTCAACAAAAGGCATCGTTTAACTCATGTCTGCCATTCTAAAATCTAAATTATGACAAATCGGCAAATCGTTGACTAATAATCGAAATCAACAAGACACCTGTATACCAATTGATATATTCAAAAATAGAATCGATATACGCTCTTATGTGATTAAAAAGCATGGTAATTTAATCTTGCTGTTTACATGTTTTTTCAACTGACCACTAATAAATGTAATTTAGAAGCAATCTCTGATTGATATTTATTGTAAGAATTAAGCCGCGGAAGGTAATGCGTGTCTCCGATGTTATGTAATCTATAATTTTAAGACAGATTACTATAATATAAACTTCTATCAATGCTAGAATGATAAAAATAACAGATTCTTGGGTCATGGCACTCATTATTAGAGAAGACTTACTTCGTTATCGTTTCAATCAGTTTCATATTCAATTCAGAAAATGTACAATGTGTATTTGTTATAACATCATGCAATGCAATAATAAACTACACATTTTCGGCTAACATTCTAAGAGAGTTTGATTTACTTATATCTCTATGTATTCTTCGGTAGAGTAACGATGCATTATGTACATCTACATGTACATATGCACATGTACAATACTCATAACAGGCGAATTAGTTCCTAAATAGTTTTAAACCTTTTTTGTTCCCATTACAATATTATTGTTCTGAAAAAATACCATTTATTACAGCTGCATAGGACATGGTATTTCTATTTATTTATATTTTATTTCGCATTTTCGAAGTGTTGGGTGAATAATGCATCCGGATCAAAGATCCGTCACTTGGTTTTTCCTTTAGTTTGACGTGATTGCATCCGTAATCAACAAAGACGTCTGCTGCTGATTTTAAACCTGTTTGAACGGTCAGTGTTGTAAATGACCGGCTTAAGTATCTAAAATATCGATTTCTACTCAACCGGAAACTTATTCGATGTTCTCTCAGTCAGAAAAATAGCGCAATGTTGTTGTGAAGTGGGTTACGTTTAATTCTACGTGTACTCCAAAGTAGACGTAGATTTACGTGTAAAATTAATCGTAACTTCACTTCACGTAAAGTTACGACCTTTAGTGAAACACGTTTTAGACGTAACTTACGTCTACGTTTACGTCTACGTGTAGACTTACGACCTTTAGTGAAACTCAGTCCTGATTTTAGAAGGCCCCGACACAAATGTAAGTACTTCCGGGTCATAGACAACTTGTGCACAGAAGATGCAAACGAACACTGATGATTACTGAAAGTGGACTCTGTATTTAATTAAAATCGGTAAGCCCATCGTGTCAACCATTGTCTTCAGGCATACGTAATTATTCCAAACAGTTCCATTTGCACGACAAGATTACGTATCTATGCATTAATGTATTTTCTTTTACAAAGATCGCGAAAGTCGACATGCAGCCAAGTTAATTTGCTGCAACATTAAAAAGTCACGATATCCGACATTTGCATCTAACGGTTCATGATGAGTGTGATATAGGTGTCATCTTTGTACAATTTAGACCGACGATTTTGCCACAAATGCAATTTAAAATGGGTACCGATTTTAATACAACTTTGCAAACGGGCCCATAGGAAATAATAGAGAAATGAAAAATATTAATAATGCTAAAAATATTAATTCGTACAAGTAGTGATAGTTTCAAAACATGTGTTGATCATTATTATGTCTTGAATAATAATTTTAACCGTATTTTAAGTTTTGAATGTCAAATAGAATATAGGCCTACTACATATCATTTTGGCAAAGGCTAGTTGAGCATGTTTCTTTCTATATTTCATATTGCATACATAATAAATTGCCAAAATGATATTTCATTTTATAATTCTAGCCTTACTAAATTTCTGGCATTGAGCTATTACCAAAAAACTTATAGTGTACTTTAGAACATTTCTACTTTCACTTAAAAAAGTAAAAATATGTGATTGCATATATCAGATTTTCGATTTCTTTCTCCACTGCCAGATGGAAAATTTCACAGCGTTAAGGTCACATAAATGGCTTTGAAATTATTATTTAGGACAAATTGTAAATGTAAGATTATATGTTAAGGTAACATATATAACAGTTAACAATCCCTTTTGAAGGTTTGCCATTCACTAATGTTTTCATTATGAGTTTTTAAAATGGGGATATTAGTAATCATGCATGAGTGTGACTTTGAATATGGTCTCGGGCAATACTGACCTTATTTTTCAACTCTACACTTGTATATGGATGCTTTACACACCTTTGGTTCATTTGAGCTGTGATCTGTTTAATAACAAATATATTGAATATATATCATGGTGTGCTAATGCCCACTATTGAATATGCTAGAACACCCTTTGTTAATACAAACCAATGCATGTCAAAAATTTGACAACCAATGCTTAATTGATAACTGAATCATATATAAGAGAGATTGGCATCTCTACCATTTTAACGATCAGCAGATGTACTCCGGCCCGCCCTGTATATTCCCAGGGTTTTCCACCCCAATATATTCCTTAATGCTTATATTTTTCAAAGTAAAAATAGTATTATACAGTCAGAACTTCAAGAACCTGTTTATACATTTAGCTATATTCAAAACGTTTAAAAAAACCATTTACCTCAAATTTAAGGCGTATCGTAGAAATGAAGTTTTAATGAATACAGATCTTTGATTTATTTTTATTATTCAATGGTTGTCTCCTTTTACTTGTGTTTTGGTTAGGATTAACCTATCATCGTTGTTGGCCTCAAACATCAATGTAGCATCCTATTTAAGCTTCGTTTATAGAAGTCTATGGTTTCTTTACATAGTAATACATTGGTATAAAGGGGAATAGAGTAAGATAATATTACATTGTTGTTATAGATTTCAAAAATAATTATTTTAAGAGTTAAAAGTGTGATGATGATGATGATAATAGAAATTTGTTTGAAATTAGAAATGTGTTTATTTATATATATGATAATAGAATGAAGTCTTATAGAGGAAAAAATGTAGCATTCAGAACAAGGTTTATAAAGCGGAGGCCTGAACACCAGCAAGATGAGCTACATGATCACACATCCTGAACTCATCGGGTATTAATGTCGTATTATCGTGAGAATATCTATGTAATATCTATTCCCCGAGGAGTTCCGGATGCATGATCACCATGCAATGATCAACCCAGTCCAAGTCCGCTGATACACTCCTGGCTCCGGTCATTCTCCATGCCATTGCCCCATCAGATACAACTACTTATTAGTTCACATATGTATCCCTGCTATGCACACAGTGTTTTAAACATGGGTTGGTATATAAGCTTAACAGGAGCAGAGGAGAAAATGTATCAACAAGACATGCCGCATGTTAAATCTGATTGAGTTATACCTGCTTATAGTCTGATAGCCAACCTAGTCCAATTCTGCTTCATTTACAATCAATTTCCAATGACAATAACTGCCAATTACTTAATACTTTCAAATTTATTTTATTATTAAAAAGTATTCTCTATTAATATTTACACTACTGTCAATCTACTTTCTTTTCTGTACAATTTAATTTTGCAAATTTCGCGATTCAAGTCAATTTATGAAAGTTTTATCTCTGCGGACTAACATCTACATCATTGATACTGATAGGAATTTGCAGACATTATTTAAAATCAGTGAATGTTAATTTTGTTTTGAAATGGAAATTGCGAAATAAGTAGCTCTGAAAGAAAGTTGATATTTACAGTATTTCAGTGCTTTAATGTATCGTCTCAGGCAAGATAGATTCTAGAGGAGTCTGTGTGTAAAATGTGTAAAGATCGAAGTGCAGATTGCATGACTTCTATTTGAAGTTAAATGCTGTTTGATATCAAATTCAGCAATTACATAATCTGCATTATTTGTAATATAAAAACTCATTATTTCATTATTTCAGGAGATCATCATCACAAAGATAATACTCAGAGGCTCTTAATCCACAACAGACTTAAAAATGGATGACAAAGGTGCTGAAGATTCAGAAGTCAACCTCAAATCGGTAAAATTAATTTTGAATTCTTTTAAAAAAATCCTGGAAGGAATATTGGCAGAATTTTAAAATATTATCACACTGATCAAGCTATTAGTCCATGGATTACATATGTTTAATGCTATAAGCAAATGAAATATTCACATTTTGTATGCTAGAGATTCGATTCAAGACATGTTTTTATCTGTTCAATACTGGTAATAATATATGTCAATGTTAATTCAATTCATGCTGGACCAAACCATTTTATCCAAATGAACATTATCATTTCTAGAAAATTTTTGATACAATGATTTTATAGTGAGATTTATTGGAAGGGATTGTCTGAGATTGTGAGCTCATTAGCTTTTGTCTGCTATCCACTAGTAGCTGTATAATGATAAATACAAATTCATGATTAAGTTGGGTTGATTTCGAGCTAACAGATAATCTCCAGGTATTAATATTGTTATTAAATTTTTATTTAATCATTCCGTCATTGTTACAGACTGAGGGAGTAAGTGCCCATGTAATTCACCGGGAGCGATTAGAGAGAGTAAAGAGAAAGGGAAGAGAAAGAAAACGACAGGAAGAAGAAAGAAAGAGAGAAGAAGAAAGAAAGAGAGAAGAAAAAAAGAAAAATCAGGACACTCAAGAATCATCTGATAGTGAAAATGAGGATTATTTGATTGAACAGCTTACTAAAATGGTTAATAAGTTGTTTTTTCTTGCATTTTAAACAATTTTGATATTAGGATAGATGTTGTATCAAGTCTGTCTTAGGTTAAGATGGTTATACTGTATTCTCTCAATAAGTGATAATATGGGATCTGTCTCAATTTTCATATGTAGATTCCCCTAGGGCCCTAGTTGGGTATATTTCATTTTGGGACAGATCGATTGTCAAGATGGCTGACAAGCCGCCATCTTGGATTTTGTTAGTTTAATATTTTACCGCTATTTCTTAAGTACTGATGGTATCTGTCTCAAATTTTATAGGCAGGTTGCCTTACGACCCTAGATACGCATATTGCATTTGATATCTGATTAGTCAACAAAATGGTCGGACAGGTAGCCATCTTGGATTTTGATAGTTGAAAATTGTTACAGCTATTTTTTACAAAGTTTAACAAAGGAATCTGTCTCAAATTTCATATGTAGGTTCCCCTAGTGCCCTTGTTGTGCATATTTCATTTTGGGGACCAATCAGTCAGCATGATGGCTGACAGGCAGACATGTTGGATTTTGGTAATTGAAAATTGTTACCTCTATTTCTCAGAAGGCACTGAAGGGATCATCGTCGGAGACGCACGGTGAATCACACTACACTACGCTACACTTATCACCCGTGGGCAAACTCCTTGTAAAATCCTTGTAAAATATGCTAATTCACACACTAGAATTGACCAGTTAGAATACTCGATATATAGTTCGGAACTCTTCAGAATGAAGGCTGGTTTATTAGCTTGAAGTTAAACAAAAAATGGCGGCGCCCATAAATAACATGTGAGTTTTGTATAAAAACGGTCAAGGACAAGTCATACAGATCTCTATCTTCCAAAACTATCTCATATGACCACATAGATCATGGCAGTATGGTGAATGTGGAGGTGTTTGGTTACAAATGTAGGTCAAGGCGGTGTTGGCTCCATGACGTTGAGCTACAACATACGTATGCCCTAATTATTACCTTATACCTAATAACATTAAGACTATTAGTATAAAACACTTGTGTAACAATACCTATTTCTGCCCTAATAAAGCATAACATTATTACAGAAATACCTAATGAAGTCCTATACTGCTATGAACGAAGCTAACAACTCTTTTGTTCATAGTTTACCTGGCCCATACACACACGAGTATACACCGCTCGTGCGCTCCCAGTGTCGTGTACCCAAACATTCGCTATGCAGGTGCAAGTGTTGGCCAACTTTGTTGTGCTACTGTATACTGTATATAACGCTTACTCTGATTGGATGAAATCCCATTGCAAAAATGTACTGGAACCAATCAAATTCTTCATGCATATAAATTACCTACGACAATTTTACCTGGAGTTTGCCCACGGGTGATAAGTGTAGCGTAGTGTAGTGCGATCACCCGTGGGTCTCCGACTATGGAAAGGGATCTGTCTCAAATTTCATAGGTAGGTTTCCGCTAGGACTCTAGTTGTGCATATGGCATTTTGGGAACAATGCCATATATATCAATAAGATGGCCAACAGGTAGTCATAGGATTTTGATATTCAAAATTTCAAAAAACATAAAAGATCCCTCTTTCCATTGTCAGACAAAGATCATTCTTCTGTAGATCCCTCTAGGATCTCTTGTACTATACTGTCATCAGTCATTTTCTAATCGTAAGGCATACTGAGCGGGGCCCTTTCTGATGTTTCAGTGTTGTAGTTTCAGTTTTTATTTGTAAGTCAACGTAAGTGATATTGAGGCCTAAAAGGGTAGTAGTATAGTAGAATACATGTAGTAAATGTACGTTGTGATATTTGTATGCATTTGATTCATTAGATAGATTCGTTTATTATAAACAAGAAGACAAAACTCAAGTGCTAATCACTGACATAGAATTTATTGCTTATTCATTAGAAAGTCCTTTCTCTCTGCCTTTCTCAGTCTTTCTGTGCATAATGTTTTCAGAATTTAGTAACATTAGATTTAAAGATGCTCCATCGCTGACAAATGGTAATTTTTTACTTACTTTACACCAGTATCACCATTGAAAAGTTTGAGCTTCTCATTTTACTTCAAGTTGAAAATATGAAAAATAATTAATTGCATCCCGAAAAAATTCCATGGCACTATATTCTGTATGAAATGAAGTGCTGATTGCGCATGTATCAAAGGCAAAAAAATTTTTTTTATATTATTTCATTTGTTAATTAGGCATATATAAACACGATTAAACACCAATTATTGTTCAAATGATGAGTATCATTTATGCTCTGTCGCCGGTGGAGCATCTTTAAATAAAGTAAGATAGATTAAGAATGTTTCTACATTGATATATTTTTCTCCTTTAGGGTATAAGTGTGAGACAGCCAGAACCTCCTGAAGGGTGAGTCATAAACATTTTATTTTGTTGTTCTTTAGATTGATTTATCTCTGAGCTTTTTATGCTCATCATGAAACTTTGTTTTTGCTTAGTCAATAAAACATGACGTAATTTTTCATTACATTGTCTGTGATTGGCTAAGTCAAAAATAGTTGTAAACTTAAGTGTTTTCATGATTTGGCCAAGTCTAAACTGATTGCGTATTGGTTTTAAAGAATCGAACAAAAGTATGCTAATTGCACTAATTAAGTTCACTATAGGAGATTAAGGAGATCTAAGGGCAAAGTAAGGGTATTAATAAACACTGTGATTGATTTGCTGTGGTGTATATCTGTTACATTGGCTGATCTACATTTGTTAGTTATATAGTTTTCTAAAAGATAGTGTTTATTAACTCTTTCACCCCTATGTAACTTTATTCATGGTTCGTACAGAAGATGAAAAGTGCTGGAATTTGGGGTCAGTGCTGGAAAAGTGCTTGAATTTTGGGTCAATGCTGGAAAAGTGCTGGAATTTTTCTTTAAATCCTTGAAAAGTGCTGGAATTGAAACTTCATGCTCCCAGAACACTGACAAAAGCTCTGTTGTCAATCAATTTATCATAATTTCAGTAATCAGACATTACTTGGGATGACTTTATTGTTTGATAAGAATGTGTAATTGAATCTAATTACTCTGACAAAATTGTTCTAAAAAATTGCTTGCAAAATTGTAGGCATGTTTTCTGAAAATTCTGATTTTGAGTCCAATGTAGAAGAAAAAAGTAGTGCTTGATAATCTAGAAAAGGTGCTGGAAAAGTGCTTGAAAAGTGCTGGAATTTTGGTTTGAAAATCTGTACGAACCATGTTATTAGACTCTACCATGCATTGATCTGGATGAGTCCATTATGGCTTACAGTGGTGAAAGGGTTAAGACTTATATTCTGACCATCAATGTATTTTTGTCTCCATTTTTGTGACTTTGTGAAAGTTATATTGATATCCTATGGAAATAAAAATAAAGACTCTTTATTCTATTACAATAATACACATGGCTGTGAAAATGTACTTGTCCACTCGTCCTGACAAGTAAATTTGTCTGTCGGATGAGTAAATCTTACACGCTCACGATTTTGTCCTAGCTGGTCTCATATGTTACATTTGTTTTTGTTAAAAAAAAACAAAAAAAGAGAACTGAATACTTTTTGATATTATCTATGAACAAAACCCATTTGGTACAAATTGAGTATACTAATATATATCTTTCATGTGTAATAATTGTTAATACATTAAGTTTGTATTATAGGGCATTAAGTAAATTTTAAAGGGGCACTTGCCTAATGGACGAGTCCAATTGAAAGTTTTTCCACGGTCCTGAATACAGTTATTATGGGTACAGCTTGGTAAGGCTGAGTCAGTTCTGTATGTAATTGGTTACTAGTTTATCAAACCATTCCTGGTGGCATTTTCACACTTGCTGACCTTGATTGTAACCTTTGACCCTTATTTTTAAGCCATTATAATTTGTATCTTTTGACTTACTTTTAACACATTTATGGTTTTATGTCAACCCTCCTAGAAAGCTCCTTCACAAGTTTGTACTTTCAACTTTGAAGTCAGTCATTTTCTTTTAGTTCATTTTGAATTAAATCAAATTGTTAGTCAAACTTTGATGTGCTTTGACAACTCTTGTTTGGTTTATTTAGTGCAATAAGTTGTCAACTGTATCACTATGTGATGGTTAAATTTCACAGGTGATTTATTTTCTCTGTATTTACATTTTCATTGAAACCAGCAAATTTTAAACATCAGAGAAATATTTAGAAATGTATTGTATCAAACAGTGAACCGCCAAATTTAACCTCTGTGAATCGTACCTTATAGAAAATCGTGAAGTTTTGATAGCACAAATTTAAAGTGCTATACAGTATGAGCCTGATCTATAGGAGAATTCATGCCTGATAAGGTCAAATTTCTCTACAATATAATTTACAATAATTTTAGATATTTGGCAATAATTCAATTTTGCCTGCTACGAGCATTTTCATTGGCTTAAAAATTTACTTTATCAGCCCATAAAGGAAAAAATGGCGTGGCCGTTTGTAACATTGCTTCTGATTGGTTGAGATGACGGTGTAATGATTTCATAAACAAAAGTGTCCCAAAACCAATTTTGAATATTGAAGAGATTTAGTAAATTGAATAATAAGGATTAATTTGAATAGATTTTTTTAGCCCACCATCTGGCGCTTTTCGTCCGTAGTCCGTCCTTCCGTCCGTCCTTCCGTCCATCCTTCCGTCCGTTAACATTTCTTGTTACCGCTATTTCTCCGAAATGCCTGAAGGGATCTTTCTCAAATTTCATATGTAGGTTCCTCTAGGGCCCTAGTTGTGCATAGTGCATTTTGGGACCAATCGGTGAACAAGATGGCCGCCATCTTGGATTTTGATGGTTAAAGTTTGTTACCGCTATTTCTCAGAAAGTACTGAAGGGATCTCTCTCAAATTGCATATGTAGGTTCCTCTAGGGCCCTAGTTGTGCTTATTGCATTTTGGGACAGATCGGTCAACAAGATGGCCGCCAGGCCACCATCTTGGATTTTGATAGTTAAATTTTGTTACCGCTACTTCTTAGAAAGTACTGAAGGGATCTCTTTCAAATTTCATATGTTGGTTCCTCTAGGTTCCTAGTTTTGCATATTACATTTTGGGACGGATCGGTCAACAAGATGGCCGCCAGGCCGCCATCTTGGATTTTTATAGTTAAAGTTTGTTACCGCTATTTCTCAGAAAGTACTGAAGGGATCTCTTTCAAATTTATATGTAGGTTCCCCTAGGTCCCTAGTTGTGCATATTGCATTTTGGGACGGATCGGTCAACAAGATGGCCGCCAGGCAGCCATCTTAGATTTTGACAATTGAAGTTTGTTACCGCTATTTCTCAGAAAGTACTGAAGCAATCTCTCTCAAATTTCATATGTAGGTTCCCCTAGGTCCCTAGTTGTGCATATTGCATTTTGGGATGGATCGGTCAACAAGATGGCCGCCAGGCAGCCATCTTAGATTTTGACAATTGAAGTTTGTTACCGCTATTTCTCAGAAAGTACTGAAGGGATCTCTTTCAAATTTCATTTGTAGGTTCCCCTAGGGCCTTAGTTGTGCATAATGTATTTTGGGACGGATCAGTCAACAAGATGGCCGCCAGGTCGCCATCTTGGATTTTGATAGTTAAAGTTTGTTACCGCTATTTCCCAGAAATAACTGAAGGGGTCTCTCTCAAATTTCATATGAAGGTTCTCCTAGGGCCCTAGTTGTGCATATTGCATTTTGGGACCGATTGGTCAACAAGATGGCCGACATGTAGCCATCTTGGATTTTGATAGTAATGAAGTGATCTGTTTCATATTTCATATATGTTGTATGTTTGAAAAAGTTTGAAAAGCAGAGAAAAGATCCCTCTTTCCATTGTCAGACGTAGATCATACTTTGGGGGTGCCAAGATCCATCTGGGATCTCTTGTTTATGTTATGGAGATATAACACAAAAATCTGAGTGTACTCTCATTATAAACCGCTTTTTAGAGTCAACTCAGATTTTTGTGTTATATCTCCATAACATAAAAAATCTATTCTTGTTAATCCTTAAATAATTTTTATCACTTTTCTCTGCGATGAGTCTTTTTTTTTTGCAACTTTATAAGAGCCGTCATATCCCTTAAAGCCATCTCCTTGTATATGGGACCTCAAGTTGATAGTTTAACCTTGAATTTTAGTCTAGCTTATTAAAGGCCCACTACCTTTCGAAACGGCTTTTAATTTGTAAAATGGGAATGTCAAACAAGATCGATAATTTTGTAGAGTCGCAAAAGCTATTAACTTACCGTTAATACTACATTTATCATCACCTTCTGAATGATTTGATTAAAATAAATAAAATGTTTATTTTCATAACGCGGGGTCGTATTATGTTTCCCGCCGTAGTCCTAAATACGTCGTCCTAAATACAGTGCGGTAGTTGACTATTACTCTCCAGATGGCAAAACAGCAAATTGACTCTCCACTGTTTTCTTATATTACGCAGGAAATATCGCATATGTTTGTTGTCGTAACCTTATTTTAGGTCATCAGTATGCATTTTCTGATATTATTAATTTTTTTTAAGAAACCTTTATAATTTGCTCCGGAAAGGTAATGGGCCTTTAACCAAATGTCAACTTCAAATATGTAAATACATGTATATTACATTCTTTATTCTATTTTTACTAAGATTGATTTGCTGCTTACTTTGTGCAGTAATTTTGTAGTTAGGTTAGTGGGGGCCCCCAATGGCCTAGTGGTTAAGGTGTCCCAACAATATCACAAGCCCCCCACCTCTGGGTTACAAGTTCAAATCCCAGATGTCAGGTACTGGTTGCTGGTCAGTGGTTTTTCTCTTGGTACTCCGGTTTTGTTTTACTTTACTGTAGTTGTCTATCGGATTATGCATCCTTAAATGTCTAAAAAACCAGGTCAACCCAGGGAAATCGGGTGAGTTGGCAATACTGTAGTTTGTCCTATTAATTGACCCCATATATGTATATAAGATATAATAAAGAAAACACTCACATGTTAAAAAAAAATTTTGCATGGTTACATACGTATTTCAGAATGGTATGTTGCTATGTAACAATATGGAACATAGCGTAACATTACATAGGTGGTTTACTCCTGGGATTAGTAAATTTGATTAATTGAGTTTTATGTTTCTTTAAATACGATATGGATAAGAATTTGGCAGGTGGGATGTATTAAAATTCAGTCTGCAGACTAGTGCATTTGTTATGTTATCATTTAGCTATCATCACATGACCTTTTCTAGAGCCACACCTCTGTGTCATTTGACCTTTATTCCATCCTGGTCATACACAGGTACCTTAGAAACATTTAGGGTTAAACACAGAATTCAAATTCCGCCACCGATTTATACCTTTGTGCCTTTGCTCGGTCTGGATACAAAAACTTGTTTGAATCATTAACTTCCTGTTACTTGGCAATGTTTTATGTAATTCTGGAATGTTTATCTAGATCTATGTTCAAGTAACTTAAACTGGGGAAAGAATTCCTTTTGTACTTCAGTTCTTTACTCAGTAAACTCAATACTTTGCCATCGTTTGTTTTGTACATGTCTGTTTCCTATAAATGTTAAATTTACAGACATCTAAGTAAGGGATGAAAAGAATGACTATTATCCTTAGGTCGGCCATTTGGAAAAATTTATTATACCAAGTGAGTCTGATGATTTTGTCCTATGACAATTTATGGATATGGGCATTTCACCCACATAAAAGCTAGCTTTTATTGCTGTGCAAATGAGTGTTGATATATTCATGTGCCAAAGTTAAGCAAAGTTACGGTCCTCTAAGACAAGTGTGGCCTGCTCTTGGATGGATGACCGTTTCATTAGGTAGGGCCCGGCCTTGGCACGTTACGGTCCTCTAAGACAAGTATGGCCTGCTCTTGGATAGGTGAACGTTTCGTTAGTTAGGGTCCGACCTTCGCACGTTACGGTCTTCTTAAGACAAGTGTGGCCTGCTCTTGGATGGATGACCATTTTTTTAGTTCGGGCTGGCCCTTGGCACATTACGGTCCCCTTAAAGACAAGTGTCCTTTACAAAGCTGTGTTGTTTAGAGTTTGTTTGATATTGTAAATTGCACTTTTTAGGGTTTATTTGCTCACCTGGCGAAGGGTGTTTGTCCTCTGTCAGCCCTTTGTCAACTTTTTCTTTAAACCCCTGTTTGTCATAAACTTCTCTGTTGATTATGACCAATTGTGATCAATAGGGGGAAAGAGAACCAATTTTGTTAAGAATATGGGTCTATAGCTCCCTTGGTGCAGAGGGGTGGGGCCCAATAGGGAAATAAAGCAAAATTTCTTTTCTGAAAAAGCAAAGCAATTTTGTCCATGTTTGAAGTTTGTATGAAATGTGGTTATGACATTTGACCTCCATGAGTTTTAGCTATAAATTGTCAAATGAAGATTGTTTTGCAGTATCGTTTTTGAACTCACTCTGATCTTGATTTCAAGGTCAACTGTTAAATAACTGCCTGCTTCCTGTATTTTATTCTATTATTATTTTAATGAGAATTTGAAGATTTCAGAGAGTTCAGAGGGATGTAGCCCTTTACTTTCATCAGTCAAGTCTGCTTTTGTTGAATAAAAACTCCAGGATCTACTTAAATCCTTTGTAAGGACAAATATTTGTTTATGATACTGTCACTATCTGACAAAACATGTGTGTTTATTTTCCGTTTATGTTGCCAGTTATTTTATCTGCACAGATGAAATATCAAAAGCTAGTTTTTATCTATAAATGTTTTAAATCCTGATATATAATACACACCCGGGTTGTAGATAACATTACATTCGTTTATCTGTCCTTGGTTGAAATAACTGTACTGGAGACACAGGGATTTGTTAGGATTGAGATAATCAGGTTTCCATGGTATTACAAGATTCCTGAGATATTAAAATACTGACATATACATTCATGTCATTTAAGTCATGACAAGTCTAGGATAGATAAATTCTTTGATGAATTTGTGTAATGACACATTGGGTGTCATTGAAGCTTTATCTTCTGTGTGAACAACACTTAGGTGCTTATTTTTAAAATGGAATTAATACAATTTTTATGGTGCCTGTACTCTTTTGACAATAACATATAGTTGATTATGGCATCAGTGGTAGTTTTGTTTATAGTCAACCCTAAAGACCACCCAAGGAACAGATAGAAAATGGTTCTTATAGCCAGGTGGTCTTTATACACAGGTTGAATTATGTTGAAATTGGTTGTTCGAGTTTCTAGAAGTGGTCTTTTTAAGGTGGTCTTTCTATTGAGGTGGTTGCATCAGTGGTTTTACCAAACTGTGATTTTCTGTACAATACCTCAAGTTCCCATTTGTATGTCAAAGTCAAGTGTCATGCAACAAATATACTTTTAGGGAATTCTTGTTTTACTTTGTTCATCATAAAAGAACATCATTATTGAATGAGCTTATAGGAAAAAGGAGACAGAAATGTACACTTGTAGTGAGCAAATTTATATAAACATCATTCACTGTTGAATTCATGAGATCCTTTTAAGATGCTGGAGTGACTGAGTGGTTAAGATGTCCTGACATATTACCACAAGCCTTCTACCTCTGGGTTGTGAGTTTGAATCACATGCGGGATAGTAGTAGGGTACTGACCACTGGTTGGTGGTTATTCTCTGGGTACACCAGCTTTCCTCCACTTACTGAATCTGGCTGTTACTAGGATATTAAACCATTATGAGACCAAACGAAAAAGATCTTGTGTTAAACCTGTGACCTTTACACACTTAAGTTGGATGCTCTGCCAATTATTTTAGTTTGATTAGAAAACCTATTATCAGCCAGGATCATGTAAGGAAGTGCCAGGTTTGTTGGCGGAGGAAAGCTGGAGAACCTCAATGAGAAAAAACACCAACTACCTGATAACTACCCCTCATGGGATTCGAACTAGCAACCCAGAGGTGGATGGCTTATGGTAATATGTGTTGTAGTGTGAAAATATAGTAAAAATGTAGTAATATGTCGGGACATCTTTACCCCTGCTAATTATGCTGTCCTTGGCCTCTGATTATCAACCAAGGATTTTTTTTTCCTTTGATATCAATTGTACTGTAAATTGAACATTTGACAAGCAGTAAAACCTTCAACCTATTATCATGTGGCCATTGCCTAATACTTTATCAGCTACTTCACAATCTTGTATTTACACAGACATTATATTTATAATAAAACAGGAAGTCCATGCTCAATAATAACGTGACCCTGTTAGAGAGATAGTCTGGATATTATTTATCATTTTCGGTACCTCAGCTCAGGATCACTTTCTTATCAGTTATAAATTTTCCTGTATCAGCTGAAATATGCACATTTTCTGGGGTGGATCTCATCGCGACTCTTTGCCGGAAAATTTTACCTGATAAGAATATTCGAGTTGATGTGAAAAATATATACCCGGATCTTTGTTACAGTGTTAAACATCAGAGTGTTACGTGGGAAAGAATTTCTTCGCAGAAGATTTGTTTTGTTTCTCAAACTGAACTAGTTACACTGTTCATGTATTATTACTTTGCTTAAATTTCTTGGCTGTGTTCAAATACATTATCAATGGGATATATGATACATTCCAGACTTCAAAAGATGTATAAGAATTCTTCATCTGTGACTGATGTTACTGATGTGGCTAAAACTCTTCTTGGAACTCTTCTTGGAACTCTTGACCATTACTTGACCAGTGGTCAGACTTTATGATTTTTTTGTGTTATTAGTGATATATAATCCCTACCTAATTCAAAGCAGATTTCATCATGTGGAGTGAGTTATCTGCCCTTGTTTCAAATTTTCTGGTTTATGTGAAGAGTTGGTTTTGGGATCAGCCTGATCAGCTGAGGTAATTAACAGAATGATATGTTTGTAGAAATTCATACACTTGTTATAGTATTGATTATCTTTATTGATATCCTATAGGTCTGAGCTGTATTCCAACTCTAGCTGATATAAGCCACTTATTTTAATAGTGTTGAAATTTTTGTGTATTTATGGAACATTGATATATAACTGCTAAAATCAATTTTTCTTGCTTTAAATCCAAATCACAGAAAAGATTTTGACTTGTAGAAATGAATAAATCCACTTTATTGTACACCGTATTTTAATTTATCAATCAAATAATATGAATTTTTACTGATCAGTTAATATGAACCTGGCTGAAGATGATCAATTCAAAAATAGAGAAAAAGAAGGGAAAAGGGGATGTTAGGATGCTGAGAGCACAATAAAAGGAATTTACATTACCTTGCAATCATCTCCTTTAGCTCTTGTATTTCAGGTGATCCTTATGTGAACTTGAACAGGTATAACTCGAAGCCTAATTTATTGTTCAAAGCAAAGTTGTGTTTCGCCCCGACCAAATCACTATGACTATCATTATCATATATAGTGATCACTATGATCAGCACTAGTAGTGGAAGTTTCGAGTCTAAATGCTTCAAACAGGAATGTGAGTCTTCCTCTCTTGAATATAAGAAAAAGGTAACCTGAATCTGTTTTCTAAATGAAATTCAACAATAGTATCTAATAACAACAATCTACATGTATAATACTTCGAAGTAACGTTTCACTGACACAAATTCCTTGTATATCTCCGACATTTGTTTGCCTTATTTACAGCACAGGACTTGTGTACGATGATAGAATGGCCCACTTCCTGTGTCTTTGGGATCCAGCCTTCCCCGAGAAACCTGAACGTATTACAGAACCTTTTGCCCGGTGCTCAGAACTCGGACTTGTAGAAAGGTGTAATAGAATTGAAGTAAGTTAACATTTTATGCCATGAAAATAAAATCATCTCAGTTCATGTAATATGATACATCCAGGACAAAAAATAGTTTTTGATATCATATTTTGACCTTTACTTCAACTATGTTATATTATACCAATAATTAAATGATCATTCAGGCCCCATGGGCCTCTTGGTTGAGTTGTTTATGATGAAGTAGAATGTTTTATATTGAAGTTAAAGATGCTCCATTGCCAATAGAACTTAAACAATACTGGTACTCATCATTTGAACAAAAATTGGTGATTAATCGTGTACATATATCTCTAATTATCACAAAAAAATAATATGAAATTGTTTATTTTGCTTTTGGTGCATGCACAATCAGTATTTAAGTTCATATAGGGCATACATTTTTTTTTGGACGCAATTCATTATTTTTTATACTATTATCTTGAATTAAAATCAAAAGCTCAAACTATTCAATTGTGGTAATGGTGTAAAGTAAGTAACTTTGTAACTTAAGAAAATTATTAATTTGTCTGCTCCTGTTTTTGATAGAGAAAAAATGCTGTTTGTCAGGGATGGAGCATTTTTAAATAATTCGTTTTTCTAATATAGGTGTATTGCTATTACAGGCACAGTATGGAACTGAAGACCAAGTATTATTACTACATACAGAGGCACATTTGGAGAAACTTAAAGACACTGTGGATATGTCCAGAGAGGCGCTCAAGAAAGCTTCCGCTAAATACGACTCTATTTATATCCATCAGGTAGATTAATATACCCATAGATAAAACTATAAACTTCATTTACTTTACATGACCGTAATTGCAAAACAAGTTATATAACTTATACAAATCACTTTCCATTGCTCGGATGTAAGCATGCATGGGGTTTTAAAGTTGGAAGAATCCAGAGAAAACTCTCGATTGTGATCGGGTAGGTGACTTGACCCTGAACTTTTCATGTCCGGTGAAAGGTGATTGGTTTAACCGCTACACCACCCGACTGATATAAACAAATACCCAATATATCTTGGATATGTGATAAATGTCATGATTTAGTTTACCTTTTGCACAGTTAGTTGTATGGTCATTTGTTTCAATGATATAAAAAAGGGTATTTATAATTAGGTGACCTACGGTAAATATATTTTATGCCACAATTCTTCCCAATTTGATATTAAACAACCATGCTGATTTAATTTTATGTGACATTGATCCAATTATTTCAAAACGTTATTTTGAATAAGAAATCCTTTCATTATGAATGAATTTGCTAATTTCCTGTTGAAAATTGAATTACCCATTGCAATATTTCTGGAGACTTGTGAACATGCCCTCAAATGGGTATTGATAATACCTTTTCATATTATAGGAGACTTACTAGCCCTCAATTACAAGGTACTAATAAATCTTTTTTTATTTCAGGGAACATACGAGGCCTCCCTTCTGGCTCTGGGAAGTACTGTGGAACTCATGGAACAGATTCTTAAGAAAAAGGTATACAAACTATACTGCTAACACATTTTCTTCTGGACTTAACAAATTTTAATAGACCTTGGTGAATTTGTATAGGAGTTCTTAGTAGCTCATCTGCAATGTCGTGATAAAAAAAGAAAGAATGTGAATCAATTTCATGTTTCTAAATAGTCTATCCTTTTTCGTATACTGATGGTATAGCTTTAAGCTACAAGTAGATATTTACACATATTTGCAGTAATTAATATTGAACTATCTAATATGAATTTTAGACTAAAACTAAACGTAACTATCAACAAAAATTCAAGTTAAATTTGATATTGTTAGTATTTGTAGATGTAGTTGAAATTAAGACATATTAAAGAATATTTATGAAGTTTTTTTTAATAACTTTGGTACAGCAGTTGTTGAAAGTCGATACATGTAAACATGCCTTCATTTTAAACTGGTCACCATAGAAGTTACGATTATTGCCCAACATTCTTCTAAATATGAAAAAAATAAGAATAATATGGATATTGGGCCTTCAGATAATTAGGATGATATAGTATCATAGTCCCATTGTCTTCCTGATAGTGATGTTGCATTATGTGTCCTTAAGTGTCCTAACTATGCTCAAATTGGTGTTTTTTCAATGTTGTAGGTCAGAAATGGGATGGCTATCATTAGGTAAGTACCTGCAGGTATTCTCTAGATATTGTAGTCATCACAGTATAGTCATTCATGCTTTCCATACGGTTATTATTAATGAATTATAATCATATGGAAAGCATTAAAAAATGAAAATTATATTTGTGTATTTATGAAAGAAACTAAATTATTCTAAGAAATCTTAAAAAAAAAATTCTATTTAATAGCCAAGATTTGGCTTTAATTGCGATTGATTTCAGATTTTGAGCTGATGCAGTTTATTCCTGGTCTTTGAACTTATTATTATGTTCCTTCCATTAAAACCCAATGATGCTGTATGTTGATGTTTACATGTGATGATATACTTATGTACCTCTATGTTGAAATGTTATTGAACAGTGCAAGAAATAATTCCACATTTGTTTCATTTTTCCAGACCTCCAGGTCACCATGCCATGACTGAAGAGTTCTGTGGCTATTGTTTCTTCAACCAAGTAGCCATTGCCGCCAAGCATGCAGTGGACAATCTGGGACTGAAGAGGTAGTATATAGACCTGATACAATCACTGTTACTTTACTATAGAGATGTAACTGTTCCTCTACAGTCAAACATGTCTATAAAGATCACCAAGGGACAAGGGGAAAGTGATCTATATAACCAGGTGGTCTTTATACACAGGTCAAATTGCATTCTAAATTGCCATTTGGGACATTAAGAAAGCAAGTTGTCTTTATACAGAGGTGGTTGTTTAGGCAGGTTTCACTGTATGGCAAAGAGTCACAACATGACCATACTGCAGTCTCCCAATTCACACACACAACACACTACAGAAAACGGAGGCTGTTCTTTAAATAGCCATGACTGTTTATAGGTCAACAATCCAATAAGTCAACCAACATCTAATTTGGGGGTGGTCTTATATTCGGGAGTGGTCGTTCAAATACGGTATGTAGCTCAAATACTTTGAATATTTCTTTTGAGTTCAAAGGTCATGGTGTAGAGCTTTGAATTTGTCATATAGGTTTCTTCTATAAATCTTTTACAATTTGTAGCCTGTGAAAATCCTGTATTGATCTGGTTGTTAATAGGAAGATTAGCTTATAAAACCAAAACCAAAAATCCTGCATAAAATGAGCACCATTGTTCAGAGAAGGAATGGTAATGAAACTATATATTATTGCCTTCTTTTGAGCGCACTATGGTCTCATAGCTGGAAGCGAGGGTACTATGCCATCACAAGACAACACTATGAGACCATAGTGCCCTCAAAAGAAGGCAATAATGTTTTTAGTACATAACGAGTTGAAAAAACGATAGGAGAGACAACTATGTATGATCACAAATAAAAATGTATTTTTAACGAGTGCGGCCACGTATAACATTTAGAAATCTCATGGACGGAGGCGTCTAAATAAATTTTTCCTGGCAGAAATCTTTGAAAATACTCACTGCATATTTCATTGCCTGCTCAGTTCAATTTGCCATCTTGTTCTTATGTAAATTTGTCAGCATTCAAGTTTCCAAACCGTGAAATTTATGTTTTGCAAAATGTCATCTGCACACAGCTTTTTTGCCAGTGAACAGTGCAGATAGTGAAAGTGATGTCATTTTCGTCAATATGACATTCGTAACAAAAAGCGCGCCAAACCATAGTCCTGGGGGAAACCATAGTCCCAGGAGTATGGCTAAATAGTGCTGAGCTTATGAAAACGTGAGAAAAAGTCCCGTTATGTACTAAAATAAAATTGATTGTTTGTTACAGAGTACTAATAGTGGACTGGGACGTCCATCATGGTCAAGCCACACAACAGATGTTTTATGACGATCCAAGGTAATTTATTATTAATTTATTTATTATTTATTGTCTATCTATCTGAAACAATACAAGCCAATAGGCTTTCTATTTATGTTCGACTTGTGAGAAATACAAGAAAAATAAAAAATGTCAAATACTTCCTTTTTTTATTCGTTGAACTTGTGGAATATTTGTTATCTTTATAATTCAAACAGAATTTATTTAGGATGTAATCTACTTGTATATATTTAAGTATCATGTTAGACTATATAACATACCATCTTTCTAATCAATCAACTTCAATTGCCTGACATATTACGTGTGTTATAGACTTTTTGACCATTTTTGTTTTCTTGTTCTAGAGTGCTGTACTTTTCCATCCATCGATATGAGTATGGGAACTACTGGCCTAACCTCAGGGAGTCTGACTATGATTTTATAGGGGAGGGAGCTGGTAAAGGGTACAACGTCAACGTACCCCTGAATAAGGTTAGTATAAACATATAATAACCTTTAATTGACCTGATGTAAAGACTTAATGTCATTAGAGGTTTGTTTCTGAATAATGGTTTCATCCTCAACAACAAAAACAAAAAGTTGAAAATTAAATTTAATTCACTGGGACCTTTACCTGAAGGTTAAAGGTTAATTTAGCAGAATTTTTCTAACAGTTTGATTCCAGCCAATAATTTTCAATCTATTAAAAGAATTTAGAGAATTGCAGATTCATGCTACGCAACACACAAAAATTAGGTCAGATTTGCCATGATGGTCAGAAATGAATTATGTAAAACATATTTTCAGCATAAATGTTACATGCCAAGGATATGACCACAAAGGCTTCAATTTATAATTTCAGATTTTAAAAGAAAAAACATTTGTTTCTATATACGTAATCAAATATCTTTGTTAGTACATCACGTGACAGAATACTGGATTCTGATTGGCTACACACATGGCTTCTAATGATTATTTGCAATAGTGCCTGGGCAAGCGGGCACTATTGAAGTGGCGCGAAATTGAACGTGAATGTATTGTGACATCACCATTACATGACGTCATTTTATAACATTGCACTTTGACCAAGACGTCAAGATGGCGGACAGGCTTTGTGTGCGGGGATGGAAGCAAATGTTGCTGTTTTACAAAAGACAGTTCACTCATGTTCTATATTGATCTACTTTTAAATCTTTGTGAAGCTGAATCTCATTTTATAGAATCACAGATTTTTGCGACAATTCATATGTTGTACTTTTAATGTGACGATGACTTATGATGACATGGAAACGGGTCTCATGTGAGGGTGATGTACTAAACCCATTATGGCCTGTTTGAGAGGGCACTATTGCCTCATAGTATTATCTCGTGATGGGATAGTGCCCTCGCCTTCGACTAGAGCACTATTCCATCCCTCGACAATATTATGAGGCAATAGTGCCCTCTCCACCAGGCCATAATTGGTTTAGTACATACCCTGACATGAGACCGTTTTCCATGTCATCGCAAACTTTGAGAAGCACGTCAAGCGATAGGCCTACCTCACAACGCTATCTTCATTTCCACACCACGTTGTTAAAAAAGTACAATATATGAATTGTGGCAGAGATATGGGATTCTATAAAAACGGGATTCAACTTCATGAAAATTAAAAGTAGATCAATATAGAACATTAGTGAACAGTCATCTGTAGAAAAACAAGATTTGCTTCCATCCCCGCACAAAACAGCCTGTCCGCCATCTTGACGTCTTGGTCGAAGCGCAACGTTATAATGACATCATGTAATGGTGACGTCACAATACATTCATGTTCAATTTCGCGCCACTTCAATAGTGCCCGCTTGCCCGGCCACTATTGCAAATAGTATCCATGTGTGTAGCCAATCAGAATCCAGTATTCTGTCACGTGATGTACTAAGAGGCAATAGTGCCCTCTCAACCAGGCCATAATAGATAAATATGTGTTAGTATAGAGTTATGGTGATGTGAGCTTGACTTATATAAAATGTTTCACAGGTCCACATGAATGATACAGACTACCTGGCTATCTTCCATCAAGTCCTCATGCCTATAGCTCACCAGGTAGGTTTAATATGTCATCTTTGATTCATTTATTTGATACTTTTTGACTTAGCTGTATGCAATTCTTACAATTAAATATTTTAAAATTGAAATCAAGTGTTTTCTTTAGATCATAAATCATTTAAGAGAAGGGGGTCATTCAGCTAGTGTTAACATTAATAAATTTGATAATTGATAATTTTTGATTGTAAAATTGGTATTTGTAGTCCACCAAATTATGTATCATAATGATGTTATTATTAGCTCACCTGGCCCGAAGTGCTGGTGAGCTTATGTCATGGCGCGTCCTGCGTTGTCCGTCGTCCGTCCGTCAACTTTTGATTTAAATCGCTATTAGTCCTAGAGTTCTGCATGGATTCTAGCAAATTTGGCCAGAAACATCCTTGGGGGAAGGGGAAAAGAGTTTGTATAAATTTTGGCTCTGACCCCCCAGGAGCAGGAGGGGCGGGGCCCAATAGGGGAAATAGAGGTAAATACTATAAATCGCTACTATTCCTGAAGTGCTGCATGGATTGAAACGAAATTTAGTCAGAAACATCCTTGGGAGAAGGGGAATAGAGTTGGTATAGATTTTGGCTCTGACCCCCTGGGGGCAAGAAGGGCGGGCCCAATAGGGGAAATAAAGTAAATCCTATAAATTGCTACTAGTCCTAGAGTTCTGCATGGCTTGAAGCCAAATATGGCCAGAAACATCCTCAGGGGAAGGGGAAAAGAGTTTGTAAAAATTTTGGCTCTGACCCCAGGGGGCAGGAGGGGTGGGGCCCAATAGGGGAAATAGAGGTAAATCCTACAAATGGCTACTCGTCCTAGAGTTCTCCATGGATTGAAACCAAATTTGGCCAGTAACATCTTTTGGGGGAAAGGGAACAGAGTTTGTATAAATTTTGGCTCTGACCCCCACAGGGGCAGAAGGGGCGGGGCCCAATAGGGGAAGTAGAGGTAAATATTCAATTTTCCTTCAGGAAAGAGCAATGAACCTGTATTCAGAACATT
This sequence comes from Argopecten irradians irradians, assembly GCA_004382745.1. Taxonomy (NCBI): domain Eukaryota; kingdom Metazoa; phylum Mollusca; class Bivalvia; order Pectinida; family Pectinidae; genus Argopecten; species Argopecten irradians. The sequence continues at coordinate 1,231,001 of SAYR01052423.1, read as the reverse complement.
ACTTGACATTACAAGCCAGGTGAGAGATACAGACCCTCTTGGCCTCTTGTAGTTTAAGTAATATTGAATGTACAAAGACTGTCAAAGAACTTAACTATTTATCATTGGGATCTATATTTATACATTCTATTTGAGTATTTAGGAGTTTTCTTGTCTGGAAATGAAATAATCATGATTAACTCTTTGATTAGGTTGCACTGCATTGGAGTTTTAAGAACCACTCATTATGCCTATTGATTTACATGTTTCTGAGGTTTCTGTCTGTTTTCTGTATTAAAAGAAAAGCCAGCATTAATGACTTGAGTAATTTTGTTTGATTTTAGTTCAGCCCTGATCTAGTACTCGTATCTAGCGGATACGATGCTGCCATTGGATGTCCAGAGGTACCGTCAGGAATGTGGGGGCATGGGCGTAGCGCATATATACTGTCTACTGCAAACTCAAAACTCACTTACAGAAAAATATGCTGATAATAATAAAAATTATCGGAATCTGTGAAATGGCAGTCATCTTTATTTTCAGAGTATTGCAAGTACCAATTTTTAAGTATTAGATAAAATAAACTTTAATCAAATAAAAACTGATGGTTTTGAAATGGCCATATTAGGTGAGTTTTGGGTTGGCATTGTTGTTTGGTCTATCTTCTGTTGTTACCCTTTGTTGCCTAACTTCACTAGAAGCATGGATAATACCTTTTGTTGCAGCTTCAGCAAAACTTAACTGAATATTCTATTGTGTATTTACACATTACAGAGTTACCTCTCTTGCAGGTAGGTATGGATTAAGACGTCATGTGTTTGCATGTGTAACGTCATACTTTTCTGAGAAAATGATGTGAGGTTTGCTCACAGAATTATAATGTCAATTACAGTTGTCACTCAGTCGCAAGGGAGGTAACTCTGTCACATGCAAAGACAGAATACATATACATCAATGCAGCCTGGAAAAAAGCAGTGCATAAATATATCCCGATCAGTTTCTATGGGTCTATAATTTTTTTCTTTCCAAAACTTTACTTTCTGTAAGTTTAATAGCAAATACTAACAAATCACTACAACATGGGAGATATTTTCATACAATATTATCATACCAAGTAAAAAAAAACTACATTGCTGCTTTGTCTGTGTTTCCATTGTGATTGGGTGGGTTTATTGCTACTTTATCTGTGTTTCCATTGTGACTGGGTGGGTTAATTGCTACTTTGTCTGTGTTTCCATTGTTACTGGGTGGGTTTATTGCTACTTTGTCTGTGTTTCCATTGTGACTGGGTGGGTTTATTGCTACTTTGTCTGTGTTTCCATTGTGACTGGGTGGGTTTATTGCTACTTTGTCTGTGTTTCCATTGTGACTGGGTGGGTTTATTGCTACTTTGTCTGTGTTTCCATTGTGACTGGGTGGGTTTATTGCTACTTTGTCTGTGTTTCCATTGTGACTGGGTGGGTTTATTGCTACTTTGTCTGTGTTTCCATTGTGACTGGGTGGGTTTATTGCTACTTTGTCTGTGTTTCCATTGTGACTGGGTGGGTTTATTGCTACTTTGTCTGTGTTTCCATTGTGACTGGGTGGGTTTATTGCTACTTTGTCTGTGTTTCCATTGTGACTGGGTGGGTTTATTGCTACTTTGTCTGTGTTTCCATTGTGACTGGGTGGGTTTATTGCTACTTTGTCTGTGTTTCCATTGTGACTGGGTGGGTTTATTGCTACTTTGTCTGTGTTTCCATTGTGACTGGGTGGGTTTATTGCTACTTTGTCTGTGTTTCCATTGTGACTGGGTGGGTTTATTGCTACTTTGTCTGTGTTTCCATTGTGACTGGGTGGGTTTATTGCTACTTTGTCTGTGTTTCCATTGTGACTGGGTGGGTTTATTGCTACTTTGTCTGTGTTTCCATTGTGACTGGGTGGGTTTATTGCTACTTTGTCTGTGTTTCCATTGTGACTGGGTGGGTTTATTGCTACTTTGTCTGTGTTTCCATGGTGACTGGGTGGGTTTATTGCTACTTTGTCAGTGTTTCTACTGACAAAGTAGATTGTAGAAAATTGTGACTAGGTGGGTTTATTGCTACTTTGTCTGTGTTTCCATGGTGACTGGGTGAGTTTATTGCTACTTTGTCAGTGTTTCCATTGTGACTGGGTGGGTTTATTGCTACTTTGTCTGTGTTTCCATTGTGACTGGGTGGGTTTATTGCTACTTTGTCTGTGTTTCCATTGTGACTGGTTGGGTTTATTGCTACTTTGTCAGTGTTTCCATTGTGAATGGGTGGGTTTATTGCTACTTTGTCTGTGTTTCCATGGTGACTGGGTGGGTTTATTGCTACTTTGTCTGTGTGGGGGATGGGGGCGCTTATTTGGTCGAATATGATAACTATTATTGACGTGGAGTAAAATTTGTCTTGTTATTAGTGTCCTCAATAAATTTGTTTGGGAGGAACAAACAAAAAAGTTAATTAAAGCCAGGCTGAAGACCTGCATGGTAATGAAGGATCATTTAGGCGATTCATTCACACAAAAAAGATAGACTCAATCAAGACTGGTTATATTATTCATGTATTAAATTTTCTAGGTACAATGCTGGCATAAGCAGGCTTCTGGCTGGTCTGACAAAGGCTGATATATTTTAACAATGAGTTTATTATCTATATAGACTTATAGATGAGTGTTGTTTCTACCTTAGTTTTGTCCAGACCTGGTGATAATTTCTGGGGGCTACGATTCGGCTATCGGGGACTACAAGGTCAGTTGTTCAAGGTCATATAAAGACGGTATAATGATGTTACACAAAGTAGGATCATAAATGTATATCAATGGCAAATCAGAGGGTTAGATAATGGAAATTAGTGTGTCAACATCATTTATATTCTGAAAACACAAGTAGATCTTATGCAAATGATATTGCAATAAAGTAATACTTATTTATCAAAGACTTTTTGAGAAAAATGATTTTTTTTAATTTGATTTGTAAAATTATTTGTTTTACAAACTAACAAATTTATCATAAGATGAAATTTCTAGCATTAAAACTGTGAGCTATATTTTATGTTCATAAAGAAATATTTATCATAAGTGATGATTGTGTTCCCGTCTATAAATGTCTGTGCTTCTAGGACTGAGTGCTCAGATTTTATACTGTACCAGTTTGTCCTGTCATTTGCTTGCTCGAATGGATGTAATTGTATACACAATATGATTACATGTATATGATTCTAATTTAGTATAGTTAAATCCCTTGATTTTGTGAAATATATATTTTTGCTTCATTTGGATGAAATTATTAAAAGTTGACTGAGGAAGTATCCTCAGTAGCATAGTGAATTAACATATTTATTAATATTTTCTGTTTGTAATTTTCTAATTAATATTGTGTTGTTAACTCATAATTGCTGTGTCCCAATATATTTAGCAATTAATTTTCAATAATTACATACAATAAAACTAATAATAAAACATGAATTTGAATTACTGATCAAAGTAATAAATACTAACATAATCAGTTTGTACTTAAAGTTTGATAATTTCTAATATAGTAAGTTATGAACATAAAATTCATATTAATGAAGTAATACATATTTTGTAATTTATTACTCATACGAATTTGTGATAACAATCTATACAACATTTTGATAACAATCTGTATTGCATTTTTTGGTCTTTATACTTTTCCAGATGCCCTTTTTCAGAGCTTGATCCTATAAATATTTTTTGTTCGATCTAAAGGGTGAGATGCGAGTCAGTCCAGTAGCCTATGCTCACATGACCCACATGCTGATGTCACTGGCTGAAGGGAGAGTTTGTGTTTGTTTGGAGGTATGTATCAAATATTTTGTATAGCCAACAATTTTGATACCTTGAAATTGAATTTGAAAAAAATGCTGTTCCATTTGCATGTTTGTATGTAATTATGTAAAATTAACATGTTCTCAAGTATATAAAAAGTGTCTAAAACACAACAGGAATTTTGAAACAGAAAGTGAAACCAATGATTTCGTCTTCAAATTCAATTGATTTAGGAAAATTATGTTACAAGGGTTGATTGGCCTAAAAAAAAATATAAAATTTTCTGATTCTAGGGTGAATATTTTATAAAGTCTTCACTTCTGATCTTCAAAATCTATTTATTTCAGAAAATAATGTTACATTGATGTGAACTATTGATTTACTGCCAATAATGTGAACTGTTCATGTTCTAGGGTGGGTACTGTATAAAGTCTTTGTCTGAGGCCTTGGCTATTACATTGAGGACACTCCTTGGTGACCCGTGTCCTGTCCTACCTGCCTTAGGCGACCCTTGCCTCAGGTATGTTATGTTCTCTTGATGCTCTTGTAAATGACCTTTAGACATGCTCATTTGAATTTGGTTTTTTTAAGAAAGAAAAAAAGGTTGACAAAGTGAAAACGATTATTAACTTATTCTGTTTAGCACAGTCAATAGGCATGTCAGTACTTTGATTATTTTTTCAAACTTTATCCTACTTAGTGAAACAAGAGACTCATTACTGATATGGATATCTGCCTTTATAAATGTATAACAAATAATGAAAATTTTAGGTTTCTAAGGTGTTATGGCCATCCATAACCATAAGTCTTGAATTGAAAGCTAAAATTTCTTTATTACAGAAGTGAGTTTGTTGCCAGCTCTTGTACCACTACTTTTATACTGTTGACATTTTAACCCTACTGTTGTAGTATCACATCCAGTATCCTGAATGTTATTAAAGTTCTCCGTCCATACTGGAGCTGCTTCAGGTACCAGACAGAGCTTACCTGGGAAGAGTTATGTCCCTTTGAAGATGTCAACGAAATGCCTCCAAAGTAAGATTGGGTCGGATTTGATTCTTACTTGTTGATTGTTACTTTGATTGTAATGACCTCAAAGAACTTTCAGTACTTTGACATTTCAAGCTTTACTTTGATACTCTTTGACTCCAGATCAAAATAAAATATTTTGTACCTAATATCAATCAATGAACAAAAATTGAATGACAAAACTAGCTGGTTTTGCAATTCACAAAATGGTTGTTAAGTACTTTCATTTCTTTGATTTGTAATCATACTAAAGATTCAGTACTTTGATTAACTTGACAATTTAAGGATTATTTTGATGCTCTGAAGAAGAGCAGATTTTTTTTTATTTGGCTTTTGATTTATAGGAAATACTATTACCAGATATTAGTAAATGGACACAACTTGAATGAAAAACTAGCTGGTTTTGCACTTTTCACAGAAAGGTTGTTGTACTTTCATTACTTTGACTGTAATTATATATAAATAACTTTCAGTACTTTGATTGTAATTATATATAAAGAACTTTCAGTACTTTGATTGTAATTATATATAAAGAACTTTCAGTACTTTGATTTCATCGATATTTCAAGCCTACTCTGATTAATGCTTTAACTTAAATATGATTTTTTATGCAATCCAGACCAGATATTCCATTTATAACAGAGGAGAACAAACCTGAGGAGTACCCGATTATGTATGAGTTTGAGGACGGAGTGGAGGAGGAATATATTATACAACATAAATTTGACCCAATTATTGATCGGATGATTGCAGAGACATCACTCGTCACGCCTCCAAACAAGTAAGTTCAAGCTCCATGTAAAGTTTGGATAGTGTTAATGCCTTTGATGGTCTAGATTTTCATAACAGAAAATCGTACCACAAACAACTCTTCATTATAACTCATGGGAGTTTCATACCCCTTAAAATGCATTTATTATCAATTTGAATCATGAACATTTGTTATAAAACTGCTTGTTATTATTATCTTTTTTTGACTGTTCATTTAGGTCTATTTCATCTGAAAATTAAATTTTTCCTGTTTGAAAATGAAATAGGCAATGTACAACAGTTTGGAAAGATTATTTAATTGCCGATGCTAATGTTTGATTGAATGCATTTTTCCAATGTTCTAAGTCATCAAGATATTTGGTTTATTTTAATAGATAAGAACCTTTTTTATACTATTTGTAGAACCTGTATTGTGTATGACGAAGGAATGCGGGTCCATCATGCTATCACATTCAGAGCGTAAGTCATCCTCATTCTTACAAGGGGAGGTCACTCTCACAACATATTCAATAATATATCTGTTGCATTGTGACTAACAACTGACGTTTTCTTTACTTTTAACATATTACATACATTTCAAAGGTAGTTTAAGGACCTAGGAAAGTCCCTGTAAAATTGTTAGGAGGGGGAAATAAATACCAAAATATGAATGGGCATAAACTTTCTGGCTTCATTTTCTTTAAGCAAACTTTAATATTTGAATTCAGTTGGTGCTTTTTGTTTAAAGAAATCAGGGATAACTAATTTTGTGATAACATTTTGAGAAATTTGGTTTCAGACATCCTGAGGACCCAGATCGAGTCACAAGTATATTTGACAAACATGCAGAATGGGGTTTGCTGGATAGGTGTTTACGGGTTCAGGTAAGTTACTGGCAAAGTTCATCGAATTGTATATAGATACAGCCCCAGAGATTGCATAAAATTGGAAAGCTAATTAATTTATTAAATTATAGATAATATATTATTATAAGATTTACATTAAGAAATGCTGAACTAGGTAATTTAACAATTTCAACTATAAGTAACACCTAACCAAAATATTGTGTAACTTGTGTTTGTTAATATCTCTTAAAGTATCCCATTGCATATTGACATAACCTATTGTATCTCATCCCAATTTCATATGGAGTCATACAGACATTCTATATTTCTGATTATAAGAACATTAAGTTATGTTGTTGATGAAATATCTTTTCTTGATCATTCCAGTCTCGACTAGCTACTGATGCAGAAATACAAACAATACACAGGTAATATATTCACCAGGCTTTAAAAGTAAAACTGTGTTTAACAAGTATCCATTTCAATGCAGATTACAAAAGCTTTTAGTTCTATTCATTTGACCATGTGGTGTTCAATAATACTCAGATGTAATAATACAGAGACATTATCTTGATTATACTTTTTATTTCCTTTAGTTCGGCCTATATAGAACAGATGCAAGCATCAGCAGAGTTACCTCCCATGGAACTTAGAAATTTACAGCATACCTTCAATTCTATCTACATGTGTCCGGTAAGATAGAGGTTTTTTTTTTTTATAAATCATCACTTTTATTTCACAATAAACTGGCTTATCTATTTCTGTATTATAGAAAACAAGACATTACATAAAAATATATAAGCAGTATGTTGGAAAAGTTACTTTTGCTTAAAAGTTGTTGTACTTGATATTTTCTTTATTCACCCCTAAAGAAGCATTTGGACTCCTCTACTTCAAGTACAGGAACTGTCCATTAAGGAATTTCATTGGTAAATGGGTCAAATTATCAAAATTCACAAGTATAGCCTATTTTTTGTTTGATCTGTTCTCTATTTTGTCAATTCATTTTTTGACAGAAAAAAATAATAAAATTAAAGATATTAAGCTAAAATGTTATCAATGAAGTAAACACTCAAATTCTATTGCTATTTTAACAATAAACATTTTAGTTGGATTAGCATGGTATGTTGACATATTAAAGGGACATTTCACTCAGGCTAGTTCTTTTACATAACCAAGAAGCAAAATATGGCATAAATGTATTGTTCTACATTTCTTATGAAACATATAACATAAAATATTGACAAATTCCACGTCATTGTTTAGTATTTTAATTAATATCGTTGAAATATCAAATCGTTGATCAACACGATTAACAGGTACAATATGGACGCTGTACCCATACCCGAGCCAAAGTCACGCACGTTAAACAAATAAGCTACATAACCCCTGAGAAGGTGATAAAATGATTTTTAGGCAGGACAATTCGCCTAATAAGGTAAACTCACTACTGTCAGAGCGATTTTAGCAGTTCTAGACAAAAGTTGCATTACTCTACGAGCAAGGGACAGGGTTCGGCATACAAGAAGTTCGACCACAATGTGTAATGGCGGACAGCGAGCGAGTTTGAACATCTACACACATGTCACAACCACGGGCTTTTCAGGCATATCACAGTAAAACCGACTGATCTAATTTCCATTAGAACTGGGTTTTTTTCGATATATGTACAAATTTTAATGTTTTCTTAGACTGAATTGTCCATTTAATATCTATTACTGAATGTGTTGCTTCCCCATTTCAGGAGACCAATGTATGTGCCAGGATGGCCACGGGTAGTGTCCTCAGTGTAACAGATGCTGTGTTATCAGGGAAGGCCAGCAGTGGTGTGGCCGTGGTCAGGTAAGTCTACAAATGACCTTGGCCGTGGTCAGGTAAGTCTACAGATGACCTTGGCCATGGTCAGGTAAGACCACAGATGACCTTGGCCGTGGTCAGGTAAGTCTACAAATGACCTTTGGCCAGTATTCCCCCACTATCTACATCTGGCATGTCCTTTAATGACCCTGGCTGTTAATAGAATGTTAGACTAATAAAACCAAAACAAGGTTTCTGCATCAGTATGACCTGGCTTATCCATAAATGACTTTTCCTTTTATATATCATATTCACACCAAATTTATCTCACTGGTAGCTAGTACTTAAATAAAAACCCTTCCTAGCTATAGTACCCCTTCCAGTCATGTCATTTTTTAATAGGGTAAGAGGGCTTAATGCCAGATGAATATGATATCATCAAAGAATTTGAAGTTTTCTGGAAATATTTTTAGCAGATTTGTTAGAGTCAGTGGTATTGAGTCTCTTGATAATTTCTTTTTGATCAATCTTTGTTTTTCCCTGAAATTGTTAATATTATTTGTATTTGATGATTTTGAGTATTTTTTCCAGACCTCCAGGTCACCATGCAGAGTGTACCAAGGCTATGGGATTCTGCTTCTTTAACAGTGTGGCTATTGCAGCCAAATATGCTCAAAACAAATTCGGATTAAAACGGTAAGAGACTATTATGATGCCTCTTCAGCATTTGCATTTCTGAATGATATCCTTATTAATTTTATTAAAATTTTTGTGAAATAATAGCAATAATATTTAGTATTTTGAACACCAGCATTTTGCATTGGACTGATATAGAATTTTAGGATAAATCTAGGTTCACCAAAAATCTCATGTAACCCAAATAGTGTTTGAGTTTGAAATAGCAATGTCCAATTTTAGTCTAAAAAAAAAAAGATTTCAAAAATCTACTTTTGATACTTTGAAATGAAAGTTATTCTGTTCTAATAGTAGAAACAGGCTCTGATTACTCCAAACAAAAGTACAGACTGAAGTCAAAACTTGAAGTTTTTCTCCTTATCTAACTTATGTGAAAAAAAATTGACTGAAATCAGTTTTTGAATTGAGTTTTGAGAAATCGAGGCCAAACGTCCTGATGACATCTGCCCTCGATTTCTCAGGTTTTAATTACTTTGATTAAAAAGGAAAATGCCATACAATTAATCTGGAATAGACAGGAATCTGGATTAGAAAAGGGCCAGTTTGGACAGGTTTCATTTGATAATTTCAATGTATAATTGTGGTATTATTATTTTTACACAGGGTAATGATACTGGACTGGGATGTCCACCACGGTAATGGGACACAGCACAGCTTTTATGATGATCCCAGGTAAGTAAGGCTGGCAAATGGTTACAATTTCCCTCTAGTTTTAGCATACATATACATTTTATGAAAAATTGTCATCAATATAAAAAATAACAGAAATAAAGGTCAATTTAATCGTACTTCAATTTAAGGTAGTTAGCTATCACAAAGATTTTTTCAATTTTATCCATATACTGTATTCAAAAAGTGTGATAAAAAATGTTGTTTTTACATTCCAGCATTCTCTTCATAAGCTTACATCGATATGACCATAGCTTCTTCTACCCCACATCTAAGGATGGAGATCACAATATGACTGGATCAGGGGAGGGCAACGGATATAATATAAACATTCCATTTAATGAGGTAGGAATTCATTTGATTTTTAGTTTTAGAAAATTGTCTTTCCATGTACAGAAATAAAGTGAACATATTGGTTACTGTATAGTATAAAGTCCTTTATCAGATGACTTTTCCAGCAACTGTTAACAATCTAGATATTTGTATATAGCACAAACTACTGTAAACCAACGCTATTTCGCGACTACTAAATTCTGCGATCTTTGTTTCAAAACATTTTCTGGAGATTAAGTTTCGCAAAAAAAAATTGAATGAAAAATCTTTGAATTTAATTTTGCAAGAATTGACTAAGACATCAATTCATGGAGATAAACTTCCATGAGTTTATCTCGATCGCGAAATTCACGAAAATAAATCGCACGCAACAGAAAGTTGGTTTACGTTATACAATTCTGATGAGCTGGTTAATTGAAATAAGGAAGATATACTGGATTTAGGTTTTCTCGTCTTGTCTGTATGTAGAAACAACGATCGACTGACTACTTCTCCTTAACCACTGGAGGAATTTCAACGAAACTTGGTGGCAATAATTCTTATACTATGTATACTGTCAGCCTCCTGGACAACAGTTCTAGTTCTCTATGTTATTGCATTGTCACTACTAAATAGTAACTGATGTCTTATTATTCTGACAGCATGGTTAATTGAGCAAGAATTTCTTTATAATCATGTCGATAACTTTCATCCAAGGGTCCTAAAGGTGACGCGGAGTACAAGGCAGCATTTCAACAAGTAGTGATGCCCATTGCTTATGAGGTAAGCATTATTAATAATATCAATGTATTTAGATAGTACAAAGTAAGGTGACAAATAATATGTACGCTGCACGACATAAGGTAAAGCTTTATGGTCTGTTTGCATATTTATATTAAAATTCACTAACTGTAAACAATACTTCATTTGATATGAAAATCAGAGAAAAAAATCAACTTATTGAAGGAAAGCAGTTCTTTGGTAGCATTTGATGCTTGCCTATTGACAAAATCTTGTCTCATGAAGCAGTGTATTTCCTTCGTCAGTTATATTCAATATCCAAAGCAGCTAGGATTCATATTACTGATATCATTGTGAGAGTTATCGCTCTTTGTGTATTTCAGTGTGCTTTCTGGTCAATAGACTGTCTTACAGGTTTGATAATTTATATAAAACTTCAATGATCATTACAAACATTATTGTTTCCATTAGTTACTCATATTGATTACCACTCAGGAATATTATATAAAACATCGACTTTTATCTCCCCTAGTTTGCTCCTGAACTCGTTCTGGTGTCAGCTGGTTTTGATGCTGCTCTTGGTGATCCTTTGGTAAGTGACAATCACATACAAATAAAAAATGGAGAATATGAATGAATTATGCATACTCTTATAGCCAAATGGTGAGTTCAAGCCTTGATTCAATATCCGGTTTTTGTCTTGGTTTTCCAAAATAACCATACTTGTAATTTAGTGACCATACTTGTAATTTAGTGAATGTTTGTTTTAATCTTTAACCATCATGATCAGTAAGTACTTGTACTTTATGATATTGTAATGCTATTGGTGGCTATGACATAAAAATTGATAACTTTTATTTTCTTATATAATTTTAATAACTGCTTACATTTTAGGGTGGATACCACATTACACCTGCTGGTTATGGTCACATGACCCACATGCTGTCCTCGTTAGCTAATGGGAGACTGGTAGTAGCCCTTGAGGTAATGTCTATATATTGTTACATAGGCAATATTTCATGTCTTTGATATCTTCAACATATTAACGAATACATACATTGACAATTAAGAGCTCTTTCTGGCAATCATACATTTATGTATATTAATGTATGTGTTTTAAACAATTGTTCGTGAAACATTTGAATTTGTGTTCAGGCTCTCTTGCGAAATTACATGAAAGTTTGTGTCTCATGAAAATAATCTTTTACTGCAAATAAAAAATTGTGAAATACAAAATGTTATGAAAATCAATACATATTTTGTTTTTACTTTAAGCCTACTATTATTAGATTCTCATCCTCATAATAAGTTCATCCATTTGGTTAACTCACTGCTGCAAGATAATATGTACCAAATTTTCTTTGACCATATCTGATACAAGTTAAGAACAAATTTGTTGGCTTTGTATTTGGTAGGGTGGCTACAACCTGGCGTCCATATCAAACAGTATGGCTACCTGTACCTCTGTCCTCCTCGGTGACCCTTGTCCATATCTACCTTACGCTGAACCTCAGGAAAGGTAAGGAAAATGGTTTTATACAGATTCTTATTTGTTCATGATTTGTTATTATACAACACCTCCCTTCGTGGCAATAATCCTTATACAGTGTAGATGTTTGTAATCTGTATCAGAACAAAATAACTCTATCTTTTTCAGAGTTATGCCTCTTTGTTACAAAACAATTTAATGACTACGCTACCTAAACTACTGGAAGAATTTCAATGAAACGTGGCTGCCTTATAGTGTACTTTTTGACAAAGTGGGGATTATGGGATTAATGTGAATGACTATTTGTTATGTTTATCTTTCAACAAATTATTTCCAAAGTGTGATTGATGATATAAATCATATAGATAATTGTTGTTATTTTCCTTTGATTTCAGTGCTGTGAAAAGCATAAACAGTACTATAGATTCACATAAACAGTTCTGGAAGTGTCTCAAATTCAGAGGTGAGGCAATTATTACATATTTTTTTATATTTGGTTACATTATCTAACTAAAAAGTGTTATGAAGCATAAGATGTCTGTTATAGACAAAAGACCACATGCAGCTATGCTAAAATTGTTTCCCTGCATCAATTCAAATGTCAACATGCATAGATAATGTAAATGTCACTATATTCTCATACTTAGACTTCTCAAAATAAGTAAAAAAACTGACTTAAGTTGGGTTTTTTTTTACATAAGATACATAAGGAGAAAAACAGAAGTTTTGACTGAAGTCTGCACTTTTGTTGAAATCCGAGCCTGAATTATACTTCAAATGTCAACATGCTTTAAAATGTGTGATCCTATAATGAAACTTGGATGGATATTTTGCCTTCTGCAAAGAGCAGTTAGGGTGTCGTAGGAAATTTAATAAGCTTATTCATAGTTAGAAATCGTGGAAGTTGCAGATTGGTAAGAGGACTGACAGGGAGCCATCTTGGATTTTGATAGATGAAGTTTATTATCGTGCTTTTTCAGAAAGTGCTGAACTGATCCATCCAAATTTCCTAATTAAATAGGTTGCCTTTGGATGTATTGTAATATTTTGAAATTTGGAAGGATTATTTTCCCTCTCAAAGAGCAGTAAGGATGTACATGTATTAGGAAAGTCAAGCTAGTTAGAGAGCATGAAAGATGAAAGAAAACAGAAAGATTTGACACTAAGTTTGATAATTGCTGAAATGGTGGCTTTATGTCTTTTTCAGTGTCAATACCAGATTTAAGGACCAAAGAAGAAGAAAGGTATGTGGAAATATTTTGTTCAGCTATGTGGATTCTTCTACAGAGAATTTTCCGATGTAGGAGCTGTTGATAGTGTATAGTGTGTTATCTGAAGCTTGTATGTCAGCTGCTTGAAATGTTTCTGACGAGAATCCATAAAACTGATTCACATGCAAGAGAACCGCAGTAGAAAAACATGTTCCGTTTTTGGTGTACACTAAACATGAATGATTGAAATTGTCATGATAACAGTAGATGTCAACAATTCAGGACTGGCTTACCCAAATTGAGGCTGACTTATGCCTGACATGGATCATCAAATTGAAAAGTTGTTGTCATGGCAACAAGCTTGTGCTGAGTTAAACCAGTGTGTAATTGTTTGATTATAAGCATGATGATCCATATTACAGTACCAACTTTGTCCTAAATACTCTGTGATGAAACCATTTGAAACCATAATACTGTTGTGCTGTTAAAACCTTAGCATTTTAGCACTAGGGTCCCATCTTATATATATGAGGCTGCAGTGGCCAAGTGGATGTCCCATCATATTACCACAAGCCCTTCACCTCTGGGTCGCAAGTTCAATCCCATGGGGTACTGACCACTGGTCAGTGGTTTTTCTCTGGGTACTGCGACTTTCCTCCACCTTCTAAATCTGGCATTTCCTTTAGTTAACCTGGCTGTTGATAGAACGTTGAACTATTCTAACCTATCCAATATTGTAGTATGAGCATTTAATACCTACCATGTGAAGGAATCTAGTCAGGTTATACCGTCACTGTTATTGTATAATCAATAATTCTCTGATTAGATATCAGCACAACACCTGATCCAAACAGAAAATTGTCTCTGTGTGGGGAGACAATGATTTATATCTCTCATTGGAGACATTGCTAGATTGGTTTAATGAGCACAGAATGGTATTACATAGCAATTTGTCTTTCTGCATTTTATACCTAAGAAGTGAATGAAAGAGCCTGCGAGACTTATTTGAAGCAACCTGATGTAAGTGTCTGTGTATTTTTACTGCCTAGCATTGCAAGTACCTGGTACTGTGTTTTATCACAGATATCGATGTTGTAATAAAAGTACAAAACCAAGTAATGTTCTTTTTGTAGCTTTGTTTTTAAACATTATCCTTTAAATATGTAACTGGTAACAGTATTTTGATAGTGACTTGCATTTGTTTAAGAGTGGCGTGCTGCTGTAAAGAGTCTGGTATTATATTATATAAATGGAAAGTAGGGGAAAATATATTGTGTCTGTGATTTCAGGTGAAGATTAAAAGGGTATTTGTAGAAAAAGGTTCTAGTCTGTAGTATTACATCCTTTTACGGATTATAGACATATCAATGACATCAGTTGCCTACTTCAATGCTTTCCACTTCATGGCTACCAGGTTGTGGTCTTTTTTATTGCCTTCCACATCTTGGTTTTAAGGTATAGGTCTTTTCAGTTGCCTTTCAATTGTCCGCCATTTCTTGGTTGGAAGGTGGATGTCTTAATTTAATTGCCCTCCACCTCTTGGCTGCAGGGTTGATGTTTTTCCAGTTGTCTTCCATTTCTTGGCTGCAGGATTTATGTCTGTTCATTTGTCTTCAATCTCTTGGCTGCAAGGTTGATGTCTTTTCAGTTGCCCTCCACTCCTTGGTTGAAAGATTAAGGTTTTGCATTACATTTCATGATTCCAAGGTTGATGTGTTTTGAAATTCAGTTGCCCTTCAACTCTTAGGTGATATTGAAGCCTAGATGTGTGAGTTGTCTGGAAGTTGCCGTGGGTTTGTTGAAGCCTAGATGTGTTAGTTGTCTGGTAGTTGTCGTGGGTTTGTTGAAGCCTAGATGTGTGAGTTGTCTGGAAGTTGCCGTAGGTTTGTTGAAGCCTAGATGTGTGAGTTGTCTGGAAGTTGCCGTAGGTTTGTTGAAGCCTAGATGTGTGAGTTGTCTGGAAGTTGCCGTAGGTTTGTTGAAGCCTAGATGTGTGAGTTGTCTGGACGTTGCCGTAGGTTTGTTGAAGCCTAGATGTGTGAGTTGTCTGGAAGTTGCCGTAGGTTTGTTGAAGCCTAGATGTGTGAGTTGTCTGGAAGTTGCCGTAGGTTTGTTGAAGCCTAGATGTGTGAGTTGTCTGGACGTTGCCGTAGGTTTGTTGAAGCCTAGATGTGTGAGTTGTCTGGACGTTGCCGTAGGTTTGTTGAAGCCTAGATGTGTGAGTTGTCTGGACGTTGCCGTAGGTTTATTGAAGCCTAGATGTGTGAGTTGTCAGGAAGTTGCCGTAGGTTTGTTGATTTTCTACCTTAAATCTAACAAATCCTTCACTGATCATTAATATTGATAGACATAACATGTTATTGACTTTTAAAACAATTCTGGTAACTGCATGTAGTCTTGTGGAAATGTTTTGAATTTCAGCGAGAAATCATTCACAGTTATGATTCTTTGTGAAAGTTCCCTGTGGTCAAACATTTCATAAATATCTTATTTAGAATGAAATTATTTAGATGAATATCTTTGTCAAATTTAGCATGCTTTGGGTAAAGAGAAATTAAATTTTTCATTTCATTCCATTTTCATGAATGCAGAATCACTGTTAATGAAAAGTAATTAAATGCATTGTTTGAATTCTGTCATTTAAAAGTGATCAGAAAGTCTCTTGATAGCTGTGTGAACCTTTAGACTAATCATGATTTTAATTAATTAAGTGTCACTGGAGTTTGATATTGATTACAAAATTGAAAAAACTTGCGCTTTCTAAATGGAGTAAAAAAATTAATAAAAAAATATATATATATAAAAAACTCTTTATTGTTGTAGAGGTTTGAGAGATTTGTCACGATCATTTTAATCTCTACCAGAAATCTATTCTCTAACATTTGTTGGTTGACAATGTAATCATTACACATAAATGTTTGATGCTGTAGCAAAATTTTCATTATGTAACGATCATCTTCATGGTCAGTGACCTAACCCTATAATGATGCAAGACATTATATACTTGTATGACCAGTGTCCAAACAACACTGACTGCTGACCAGTTCATCTGCTGCTGATATTGAAAGTGACATTATATCATGTCTGAGGAATGAAATAATGACACATCCAGACATGAATACAAATTACATTCCCAGATTTGCTACCATTTTGGTGATTGTCTCCGAGGGATTGGGGGTAGAACATTCGTTTGATATCGATGATACATTGTACTTCTACTCAGATAATGACTGGTGTCACGATCAACAGGTTTCCTTAGAACGGCAGACTTGTCTATATCAGAAATATTTGTGATTGGTTTGTCATATCATATTGACTCCGAGGTGTTTGCAGTCAGTATGATTTAAATAAAAAAAAAGATTGTCTGGGATAGGATATTTGGAAGAAGTTACCGTTATTTATTTCATTCAGACATAGAAATTTTGATTACAGCTAGAAAATTAGTCTTAGAATGTAAAAGAATGGTCTTTTTATAGCAAGATGGTCTTTATTCACCCTAGTTAGCTGTAGTCAGCTCACTAATGGTGGCTTACTTTATTCACCCTAGTTAGCTGTAGTCAGTTCACTAATGGTGACTTACTTTATTCACCCTAGCTAGCTGTAGTCAGCTCACTAATGGTGACTTACTTTATTCGCCCTAGTTAGCTGTGGTCAGCTTACTAATGGTGGCTTACTTTATTCACCCTTATGCTGTAGTCAGCTCACTAATGGTGACTTACTTTATTCACCCAAGTTAGCTGTAGTAAGCTCACTAATGGTGACTTACTTTATTCACCCAAGTTAGCTGTAGTCAGCTCACTAATGGTGACTTACTTTATTCACCCTGTTAGCTGTAGTAAGCTCACTAATGGTGACTTACTTTATTCGCCCTAGTTAGCTGTAGTCAGCTCACTAATGGTGACTTACTTTATTCACCCTAGTTAGCTGTAGTCAGCTTACTAATGGTGGCTTACTTTATTCACCCTAGTTAGCTGTAGTCTGCTCATTAATGGTGACTTACTTTATTCACCCTAGTTAGCTGTAGTCAGCTCACTAATGGTGACTTACTTTATTCACCCTTATGTTGTAGTCAGCTCATTAATGGTGACTTACTTTATTCACCCAAGTTAGCTGTAGTCAGCTCACTAATGGTGACTTACTTTATTCACCCTAATTAGCTGTAGTCAGCTCACTAATGGTGACTTAGCAAGAGGTCATATACAGGACATATTGTGTTTAAGTTGATCATCGAGAAAGTGGTTTTATTAAGCAGGTGGTCTTTATACAGAGGTCACTAGAGTAGGTTTTACTGTAAGTCAAACCTGTCTCTAAAGGCCATCCAATGTACAAAGAATAAATGTCTTTATAGCCATGTGGTCTATACACACTGGGCAAATTGTGTTCAAGTACCTTTAGGTAGTATAAATAAGCAGGTGGTCTTTATACAGATATGGTCGCTAAGACAGGTTTTACTGTGTATATGTATATATATATATATACTTTGTGAATAATTATTCTACAATATCATTCTAAACATTTGAAGAAAACACTCTGTCCTTTCTCATTAGTTCATGTTCATAAATATGTGTTATTTACTGAACTGATATAATCATTAGTGGCTTCACTATATGTTATAGACGGCAAAGGTCCGCTAGAGTGGTGCATCATCACAAACAATTATTATCATAGTAATTGAAATCTATTATCATAGACGTTTACATAAGGGAGGCAATACATTCTGTGTCTGTGGATAATTTGATTTAAGGACTAACCTGTTTACAATAAAATACAATCAGATTTCGGATTTTCAATTATAAATTGTCAGTTACTTAATTGAGAGCTTGTTCAATGATTAGATTAAGTTTTGATTCCCAAATTACTTGTTGTGGTTGATTTTTCATTATCCATAATAAAAGCTGGTAAAGATTTTCAATTTGATATGATGTAATTGAATCTCCATTGTAATTTGTATGTATGAATTATTTTAATAGCAGTTTCATCCATGATTTAGGGAGCAGTAGGAGGTATTTATTTCATCCTCGAATTTGGAGCTTTGAGTTAGAGAAAGATCTCCAATACTTCATAGGGATATTCTGTGGTTGAAGGGGGGGGGGGAGGGGGGAGGGAGACAGCTCACATGCCATATGCTAGGTCAAAACCTGATGTATCAATACATGCAACATAATTGCAGCGTACATTGTTGATGACAATATCAACAGAATGACATTCTTGTGATGATAATGTGACGAAAATACTGGAAAGCAACTAAAATTTCATCATTTTTGACTAGGGAAAATTTAAAGCTTGGGTTGAGATATCCCTGTCAGAATCCTGTCCTTTTGACAGACCCACGTACAATTCTGTTAATCTCCTACGGTGGTTTTCATGGTATTAAGACATTAACATGTAATTTCCTAGATATTTGCAAAACCTGGAAGAAAAACATTTGCATATGCTTTAAGTCGACTTGCCTGCTTTATTTGATATAAAATAGCCATTGCTGTTTATGTCAGGTTGTAAATGGACATATTCCAGATTGACCATATCGCCAACTTGTAGACGTAAATAACCAAGGAAGTATGACATATACGTTGTGCACTTACACATGTTAAACAAAAATACCCTGATTTCCAGGACACCCTGAAATATTCTATCCTTTGACCATTGCCCATGGGAATGATATACTGGTCAGAACATGTTTGAATAGTTCCAGACCGATATCACCTAAGAGTCGTAAATGTTAAACATGTTTAAATATATTGGCTGCTGAAGATAAAGCGTCTAGACTTGTTCCCGGAGGACAACAAAACTGATGCTTATATTGTAAACTATATGATAAAGTCACATGTCTTTGAAAATACATGCAGTTATTGATTTTTCCTCTAAATAAAACCATTTCAGTATTGTCCACTGAAGTCTCAGTGACTACAGGATATTTCAGATATATGTAACTTTTTGCAATAAAAATAACATAAGTTTTATTTATAGCATCTTTAAATCATTGATGTATTGATATTTTTTACTCCTTACTGGCAAAATAAAACTTCTTATTGCTGTTTTCCGAAACTGACAAGTTAGAACTGTAGAATATTGATCAGGTTTGATTAGTTTAAAGTCTTATTAACAGCCAGGATCATTTAAGGATGTAACAGGTATATAGGAAAGGAAAGTCAGAGTTCCAAGAGAAAAACCATCAGCTTCAAACAGTCATTATCTGGCATCTCTATCACATAAGATTCAAAGTTGCGGCTCAGAAGTAGAGAATTTTGTGGTAATATGTCGAGTAAACCACTCATTGCTGTAAAGTAATATACAGAGTCATGATAATGAATTCGTAACATTTTACTTTTCTTTCATTTCACAAATCTTGAGCTGGAAGAGAATTTGGCCTCTTGATGTCATTAAGTCTGAGTTTGAATCAAGCAAGACAATGTTCTAGCCATTACATGTGTCTATAATAGATGCATGACAATGAGAGGAAATAACATGTTTATCACCTAGCTGTTATACTTGATATAGGTACAAGATGGTTTATCTCATGTTTTGGACAAGAAAACACAATTTACTGGACAAGACTTGATTACAAAATAGGGACACTAATCTTTCAGTCTACTGAACATGAAATTGACACAGAAAGCAAAACTCTTTGGACAGGGAGATTCATTTGGTGTTTACAGTCCTTGACCCTGATTTAATTGACAGACGAGTAGACGTCAATTTCCTCTGAAGGGAGGATCTTGACAGATTTAAGACCGAACTGATTAAGTCACAGCATGCTTTAGACGTCCCTATGGACTTATTAGGTCACCGTGACTAAAAGAGTTCTTCTGCTGGGTCAATCATGTGTTTATATTAATACAGTGCAGAACAAGGAACTCCGGCTGTATTTCTTATATATATATACCAGAAGTAATGTCTGACCAGTTTTATATTCCTTTGAGATGAGAAGTAATGGGCCAGTATGCATATTTCATGTGATTCTGTCAAAGATGTATAGCTTGTATCCTACAAAATGCTGACTTTGGCAGTAAAGGGAAATGTCTTCATTAAGGCTTGTGGTTGTTTACAAAGTTTATACATTATTCCACCACAACAAAGTTTGGGGGTGGGGGAAAGGGGTACTATACTAGATTTAGGTTGTCCATCTGTCTGCATGTCCGTCTGTCTACTCCTAAACTACTAGAAGGATTTTAACTAGACATGCATCCACAATAATCCTTATACAGTTTTGATATACATAAGGTATATCTGAACAAAATACATTCACCCTTTTCAGAGTTATGCCTCTTTGTTACAAACTTATTAAACACTTGGGTAAATTGTTTCTGTTCTGTTTATAGTTCACTGATCTCTTGACATCCTGAATTACCTCCCTTGCTGAACAAATTGATTCCCCACAGTTTAATCACAAGTTACTGTAGTATGGATGAACTCATCGAGGCCGAAAATTTATTAGAGTCTAAGTTTTTAAAGTATAGTCAGTAGTATAGGCGGGGTTATAATATTCTTGTAATGATAGAAAACAAATCTTTTATCATCTAAAAAGATTTTTCAGGATTTTGGATAAAGCTTCTCAAGGAAGTTAAGTACAGTAAAAGCAATGATTGCTCCTACTGTTGACAATATGACAGATTTTGTAGAGGTTGAGGGCAGCAATTAGAGTAATGTCTTATTACATCTTAGAGTAGGCGTGTAAATCTGTTCATGTTTTCCAATTTAGGTCTAACCCTTCGTTCCAGACAGAACTTCAGGTTGGTTAGTTTGACAGAATTAGATTTACATATTGGTGATTGAGGGCTGGTGTGGACTTTAGTGGGTCACTGATATCTACTGATCTGTTTCCATAGCATTACAGCTGCATAGTAATCCAGCACCATTATAATATTTTTGTGGAAATATTTTACGATTGAGTCTTCACAGTTTTGACTTTGGAAGCATTCATATATTCCAAGACATTAAAATTTCAGTTGTTAATTTGAAGTAGCCATTGATCCAATTTCTTCAATCCTCTAAGGATTTTATTCAATTTTTAGAGGATTAATAGTTAATAGAAGTCAAATTCTCAAATGATTTCATGGTCAGGGTAATTATTATTAGCTATTATTAATTAGGACATTTCATTATAAAAATGTATTTCCAAGATGATGATGTTCATTTTGATATATCATACTTCAATATCCATCATTCCATTATGAAATAATGATATTTCAAATAAGACATGTGATAATGTATTGTTTTAATGAAAATTGCTTAGTGTTCAAGAGAAGTTACTATGGAAAGTTACATAGCGTTGAAAGAGTTAAAAGTATTGTAAAAAACAGTTTTACCTCTGCCAGAACCTCTGTATCTACAAATGACACTTTGAAATTAGTATTTGTTTGCATTATATCAGTTGAACAGATGGAATTCATTTGTAATATAATTTACTTACATTTATACTTTCTGGTTCTTTCAATCTTTTAACAGAGCTTGACAATAATCCAATTGTTTCATGCTGTACATATCCGGATCCCTTAAAATATTTTGATGCAGCATTTCCCTGAGTCGGAGTTAATACCAGGTATCTTTGCACATGGCAAAAATTCTTGTGCTTCTTATGATGAGTTGACAAACTGATGTATTAATATAATGAGCCAAAAACCCCTAGTACCGAAAAGTACTCACAAGCATAATAGGTACAGGTAAATCAAACAGAGAATGGTTGGAGATTAGGGTATAGGGATGGAAAGGTGAGAATATTTCTATCAACCTGTCTTTTTGTTCGAGGTTAAGAAGCATGCAGTAAGTCACTTATTGCATGATTTCTCGTCACTCAAGACTTATCACCCCGTCGCTTCACTCAGATGTAATAAATCCCTTATTACTCAAAAGCCATGCAATAACCTCCAATCATGTACAAATGTTTTTGTGGAAAACGTTATGATTGAGTCTTCAGTTTTGACTTTGGAAGCATGCATTTATTTCAAGACATAAAAATTTCAGTGGTTAATTTGAAGTAGTCATTGATTCAATTTCTTTTTAAAATCATGTAGGGATTGTTTTTAATTTTTAAATGATAAATAATTAACAGAAGTCAAATTCTCAGATGATTTCATGGTCTGAGTAATGGTTTTATTGATATCTGGAGTCATACATGTTGTATTGGCATCACACTTAATGGATAGAAGAGTGGGCCATTTTTACTTCAGAATAGTTTATTGTGGAATGTATTATATGACAACCGGAATTGGGCGACAGATCAAGCCTGTGAAATCCCTGGCCTTATAGTGGGTCATAGGATCCAGTGATCAATGAAGATGCTTTTAAGACCTTTGTAAACAAAAGTGGAAGTCAAGGTCAGATGTCAAAATTTATTTAATCTACACACTTGTACTATCTGGTCAAAGGAAAGTACCATACTCCACCCAATAAACGGCCAGAACTCTTGAAATGAAGTGCACTTATTGGACCAAATTGTCTTGACTAAAAATTCACAAAATTATTGCATAGTAACACATTTGTCAATCTCCGCAGAAAATAAATCCAATAGAGAAACATACACAGTTTTCATAGTTCCTGTCTGTATTTAAGTTGAGGTGAGTGAAACTGTGGCCTCAAAAAGGGGGAGGGGCACTTATAGTGATGGGGGGGGGGGGGGGGGGGGGGGGGGAGCTAATTGGGGTAAATACAGTATATCAACATTACATTCCAAGTTAAGTGTATATTGACTTTTAACTTACTACAAATATAATGTAAAGTACAGGGTGACCTTTAACTGACCTCTACACCATCTGAGAGGATCCCTTAGTATATCTATTGACATACATGATGTGGGGAGTAATGTTCTCCAACTGTAAATTACCCTTTGACTTTTACCATGATTGACATCTGAGAGCATTTGTAATGTAAATATGTCAGATTGTGTAGTCTTTAGTTTAATTGTGAGAAGGTTAATATGAGAAAGACACGTGTAAAAGCATATGATATCTTTATTATGTAAACCTCATGGGCCTTTTTACTCTTTGTTATTTCCATGTTCTGTATTTACACGTATTAAATACATTATACAGAAGCGTAAATAAAAAAGACTCATGGTCATCTTGATGTTTTTCATACTGTAATTACCAATTTTGATATATATCACGTTTTCAAGTTGTAAGTCCCCATGCTGGTATGTATTGCTACTGGCATGAAAACATCAATGAATGCGTATATCCAGCACTACATAATAGTGATTTAATGTCTTTGGTTGCTGATGGTGGTGCCCACTTAAATGTGATTGATGGCATCTGCTTCAAGAAAACAAATGAGATAAAATGTTTTATAAATGTCTTTTGTACGGTTAAGCATGATGACCTTTCTCCATGAACAGATATCTGATACAGGGTGTTGAAACTAGTAAGGTTGTATTTACAAGAATATTACAACATTGCTGTTAAGGTTTCCGAACATACAAATATGTATTCAACAATAATTTAATTATAATTATTTTACAAGATAGACTTAATTCAGTTCAGACTTAATTCAGTTCATTAATGTAACCATGCAGTGTATCCTATGTAAATTATAGCAAATGTGTAATATGTACTGCACTAGTTCATTATTGAAACTGTTTATATGTATATGTCCTGTTTATATATTCTTTACACTACTGTTTGTATGTTTACGAGAATAAAATTAAATTGTGTTGTCATTGTCCAATCATGGAGGTTATAGACCTAATAATAGCTCAAAGTTGGAGTGGTTTCCACCCTGCTAAGTCTTTTATTTGTCCAATTTCATTTTCCACTCATTACTAAATTGGCATATTTAAAAATGAAAACTGTTTCATTTAGTTACAGCAGTGTGTTATGTTCTGACTATAGGTCACAGTGACCTTCTTTTCCACGTTTTCATGTCCAGTAAGGAATTCTTCTTGTCAGCAAAACCTCTAAATCTTATGAAGTGCCCTATAAAGTTGGCTGACCTATCAGACTGGTTCTGTTTTAAATCTTTGAAATTGACAGTGTTACGGTTCAGGAAAAGTAAATCTGTCATTGTTCATTTTTTATCGCTCTCGACTGATAGGATCATGAAAAATGTGAAGCCGTCAGCTGTTCTGATACAGTCCTCGATTTCCTGTTGATTTCACATTTGATTTCTATAAACAGGTGATTGTTGTAGTGGATGGCATGATAAATTTGTTTTGTTTATCAGCAAAAAAAAAAAAAAAAAGATTAACACAGTTTCTTTCATTATTTCAACTAGAAGTGCTTGTACTTCAGTATCTCTGCTTTAACTCTTATAGTACTTTCCACATCTCTTGAAAGTTTAAACAAGATGGCAAACTAAATCAGTATTGTTTTGGCATGTTTTTGTCAGAAACAGAAATGTTTATTGACATCAGATATATTTTCAGAATCATATCTTCAGGTGTCGTGTTGAGCATTTTGTGGCATAGAAATTGTGAATGATCAATGAACATATTTCTTTTAAAATATTATTTTGCATTCTTTTGAAATGCTGATGTGTCCATTGTGAGCTCTACCTGTTATTTTACTCAGTCCTTCACTCATCCTACATAAATCTTCAAATTTTGGAAAGCCCCTAAGCTCAACACCCCACACAGAGTATTATAGATTTTGTGTCTGTTGTGTCTGTGACTTGAGAGTACTCATCAGAATTTGTAGTACTCTCCTACGTACATAAAAAGGCTATAAAGTAAAGATAGAGCCACATATATTACACAGACCTCACGGTAGAGATACAGACCTCACCAAAACTGAGTTCTGTCACTGTGGTATTTGTCTCACTTATCAGGTTAGGAAGAGAAGTTGAAATCTGGTGTTGATGGACACAAGTACAAAGGTGGTTAACTGTAATTCTTAACTCTGTCTCTGTTGATATTTGTTTTGGAACATTGTTATTAACTTTCCCTGGGGGAACATTTCTAATTCATCATTTTAAGTAGCTGAAATTGATTTAAACTTTTCTCTGTAGCAAAATTTTCTGTCAAAAAATTCTCTGAAGGCTTAAGCTAATATGCATGCTAAAATCATATTTTGCATTCGCCAATTGTTTGACGATGTTTAGTTTAATATTCTAGAAAAGACCAGTTTCTGTGCAATATATATTTTCCTTATAGAGTAAGTTAAACCGTTGAATTTTTTTATGATTCTCAGAACATGAATATTAAATTATGAATATAGTTGTATTTTTTTCCATTAGAAAACCAAAGTGCAGTACTAGAGTTAGGTCCCTTTATTTAAGAATTTATTATCTTGTTGACTTGTGTTTCTGGTTGCTTTCTTGATTTTATAACCTGAGTTTCAGACAATATATTCCAACTGTGCCGTAAACTATGCATATAGCTCCACATTTGAATCACAGAGCTTCATAGACAAAAAAGCTGACTTCATATTGCCTTGCCTTTGAATTAATGGAGTTATAGCCCTTGGTAAATTTTATTCCAACATAGCACTGAATATTTCTATGTAACTATGTTTTCTTTCTTATCTAGAACAAAGTCTTAGTTATTTTCATTGATTTATCAGTAAATAAAATAAACACAATATTGTTCAGTTTGAAAGATACATACACAAAAAAGTTATCCGATGAGGATATGCTGACGATACTAGTTTAAATGTCATGTTTTTGTAATGAATATAGAAGACATGGCTGCATGTAAAGCTGGCTATAATGTTTATAATCTTTTTCCATGTATAATGTGTGTCTAAAGCTTCTGTGGATTTGAGGAATTTATTGCCTGGGCATATTGATAGGTACATCAGATTTGTACGGATTTATACTGCTGTTGCATATTGAACAGTACATACGAATAGACTCAGAACATGGAATCCACTGTTATTTGAAATAACGGAGACATTGCTTGATTGGATACATTTATCATGCATATATGAATGCTTTAAAAGAATTTATTTGTGATCGCGTCGTAATGAATAAGAAAACCATCCCTTTTCAACCTTTCCTTTTTTCCAATCTGATTAGTCACTTAGGTTGTCTTGCTGTGTCCATTATTATCCAATCTTGATATTTGTTATTGTGTGTCAGAGATGCTACTTAATTTCCTGATGGTACTGTAAGTTTCTCAGCAATTCTCTTACGGAAAGACCTAATATAATGGACCTTAATGACCTTTTGAAGCTGGACACTCGATGATTGAAGGGTTTAATCTAAGTTTTTTATCTTGTTTCTATAGAAACTGTGGACATTGGATGATTGAAGGGTTCAATCTGTCGATAATGCTTTCTTACCTTATGAATAACATCGTGTTGAATCTGTTCACACAAGAAATTAATCATAGTTGAAGAAAGGTCTGAAGTCTTAGTATCTTGGATATTTTCATTTTATTTATGTTAGAATTTTCTATGTGATTCTAAATGAGTTTTCGTCCAATGTAACCAATATTGACTGAGCTTATAATCAGGACTAAAACCTCTTCCTATGTCCCTTTACCTTATTTGGTCGTACTTGGTCAGCGGATTGGAATCTAGAAATATTTATGAGATGTGTAGGAAAAACAAACAGACATATTGATATTGATTAGTATTATTTATATCTCCTGTAGATGAACTTTACTGCAGTGTAAAAGATAATGCTTTCATTGATTACAGAAAAGATAATGCTTTCATTGATTACAGAAAGTGTCTTGTCTTAATTGATTTGAACGAAGTGGAGGTGGCTGATATTTTGTAAAAATTATCCATCAATATTACCAATACGTCTTATTTCTGCCCACATAAATATATGGTCAAACTAACTTTAAATTGAAGTTGTATGGTCTGTGACTTGTTGTATTTTTGGCATAGAAAAAGTATTTAAAGTGTTCTACATATTTTCCTCCACCTCTGTAAGTTTTAAACTTTCAATATTTACCGACTTTTGTAAAGTTCGTATTCGCAAAGTTATTAAAAAATTAAAAGAAAATATTGGTTTTTAGCGTGTACATGTTTAAAATAGCTCGGAAGTATCCGAACTAGTATGATCTATTCCGATCTGTACGGGTAATGCCGATATTGCCCATGTGATATGGCTCAGGAGGTTCCAATCTATACGGGTATCGCCGATGTCGATCACGTGATGCAACTCAGTTTTCAGATATTACCCGAAAGTTTGAAACATGGCGTTGACTGGAAAGTCTTTCAAAACGTGTGATATTTCATGCGACATTTACCCAATAGTATATTGGTGCTTTCATGGATCTGAACCATCATATATAAGCATCCATACTCAAATATTGTATGATGTATGAGAGTTTGTGAAGGTGAGAATTGCAAGAAATACAACTTTAAATGGTTGTTTTAAATTCTAATTGGGTGGAGGAATAATTGAGAACATGCTGTAAAGATAAAATAGGTCAAACCTGGTGATAAAGAAATCCCAAGGGACAGAAGGAAAATGGTCTTTATAGCCAGGTGGTCTTTATAAACAGGTTGAATTGTTTAGGAAGCTGATGGGCTTTATACAGAGATGGTTGTTAAGGTAGGTTTCACTGAAGTGAAATCCAATTGATGTATTCATACAGATAAAATATGTTTAAGCATCCAATAAATGTGATGAATGTCAATTAAATAGGACCTTAATAGTGACATTTTGCATGTGTCCTTGATTTGAAGGGATATGACCAGTTATTGGACTTTAATCATTGAGGCATTATGTATTGTACACTATAAGTATTTTCATCTCCAAGTCATAATCCCAAGACAATTCTACCAAAGAAAAATTATTTTTATTATTCAATATATACAAAGACTGATTAATGTTTTCTAATCTGACATTGGACCTGTTACATCAGCGCTGACCCAGTTATTGACCCAAATATAAGGACAATCCCCAAATGGTTCTTGTTCAGTTGTCTTCTGCTTCCAGTCATAAATATAATAACCATGGAGAAACCAGGTCTCAGGTTTGTAGGTCAGTTGCCAAGGTAACTGTTAAGTCCACATCTGAGAAATAATTCAGATTCACTCGGAAACTTTGTAGTGATCACATCTTAGAAATAATTCAGATTCACTCAGAAACTTTGTAGTGATCATCCTTACCAAATGTGTGTATGTGGGATTAAGTTTCTGATTCATTCACCCTTATCACCCAAAGACACATTTAGGCTCTTCTAAATCAAAAGATTAGGCCAGTCGATTATGAAATTTCAGGGATGAATAAGTTGAAGCCCAAAGCTAAGGTCAAGCTTACTGTTGTTACTAATAAGAGAAAATTTGTTTTAGTGCAATAATACTAGTTGAAGGTAACATATCTGCTTTAGAATTTTACCTGATTTTGCATAAAATGATGCTCTTATTTACTTATTGAGATTTTTCAAGAAAAATCTGGAATGTAACAAAATTTCCATTGATGTTTTCGCTATGAATACTGAAATGCACATTTAGATACAAAGTTCAAACATTTCAACGAGATGAAACCTGATTTCCATCAACTTTCATGTTGTTTGTATATAAAATCCTCTCACATCAGATTGTCTCTTTGTAAGCATCCGTGTATTCCATTTTGAGTTGTGATTATAGTTACTGATGGTATGCTTCTCAAAAAGGAAATTCTTTGGTATATGCTCTTAGGGTCGCAGTGGCCGAGCGGTTAAAATGTCTCGACACATTATCATGACAAAGAGCCCCTCCACCTCTGGGTCATGAGTTCGAATCCCATGAGGGGTAGTTGCCAGGTTCTGACTGCTGGTTGGTGGTTTTTCTGTGGGTAATCTGGCTTTCCTCTACCATCAAACCTGACACTTCCTTACTTCAGACCCTGGCTGTTATTAGGACGTAAAACTAAACAAACCAAAATTGGTATGGACAAAAAGACTTCAGAAGTTCACATTACTTTCCAGCTACTTTTGTATCTCGCTGTTAATTATCCTGTTAGCCTAGAACAAATAAATGACACCATTATCTGTCTAAAAGTCTTTTGAGCTACAATGTTACAGCTACTGTAAGCCAAGCTGTTACCCTTTAAAAAAAATCAATGATTAAAGGTTTGTTGAGTTCTTTGATAGAAATAGATAGATAGATAGATATGATATTAGAATTGAAATTGCAGTCTGACATGTACATTCATCCATCAACGTTCGTTAGAGCATTGTTAACTGTCGATGCATCCCTTTTTTTGCATCAAGTGATTTTCACTTTAATGTTTAGATTTCAGAAAATGTGATATGTTATCATCGTTGGTGTTTCCATGTCAATAAACTGTCATTTGATGTGTATAGATGGGATGCTATAGGAGGAGTATTAGCATTTTGATAGGTTTTCCGGTCCCTCTGAGGACCGACCTGTCGTTGGTTGAGGACCAAACTGTCATTGGTTAGGTTACGTACTGATGTTGAAGGCTGTTAGCTCTGATTAACACTAAGTAAATGAATGTGAGGGTGGTGTAGTGTTATTGTCGCTTGTCATGACAGCATGGTCATGAAATAACAGATATTTGAAGGTTTGGTAAATTGTATGATGTACTTCATTAACAGCTAGGATAAATTATATATTGTAACTAAAGAACAGTTTGGAAATATATCGCTGCATGCATGATCGAAAAAAATCCCTGTTGCATCATTAATAAAATTAAATTGTGTTTTGTATAGATTTTTCTTTAACAACTTTTTTCAGTATCAGCTACTCAAAAAATTGTATTATCTGGGGGTCACTGTGGCAATCCTTATATGACCCTGGTTGTTAATAGGAAATTAACCTAATGCATAATAAACCCTGTATTATTTGTACCCTGATCTGTCAAACGATGGAGAAAAAAAAATTACAAATAGATATAATGTTCATTTGTTTTTATTCCAAGGACAAAAACAGTATAACTATAGGTAAAATGCAAGCAGCAACATTTACAAGCCAAGTCCTTTTACACATTACCTTATTCCTCCAATAAGCCCCATACTCTGTAAATAAGTCTGTTTCTATATAGGTCATGTTCATTGTAGACCAGAAAACAATATTCTGTAAAAACACTTCAACTTGCATTCAATGTAAATTCCCTTCTTCAAAGTCTTCCTTTTGATAACCAGGACTTTTTGTGTTAAATATCATATAAAGCAGGTAATTTTTGACAAAACTATTTTTGGAACATTTTTACAGAACATGATATGGTCAGGAAAATTTCTTCTACAAAAATGTAAGTAATTTAGATAACTCATACCAATTTGAAGCATGTACGGCATTTACATTACAGAAAATTTATAAATCACAAAGGTTCTCATACCCATATTGCAAACCTTTGATTCACTAAAATTTAATTTTGACTTGCGAAAATAACCGGCTTTATAATATTCTTAGCATCAATGTCTGCCGTATGCTGTTCAATCTCAGAATAGACAAGGAAACTGTCAGTTTCAGACATGGCAGCGGCTACAAGGAAAAAATATAGAAAAATGTGGACCAGACATGTATTACCCCAAGTCATGAATTAGAAAAGTGACTGTGACCTGTCCTGTTTCTGTCCGTGACAGAATTTACAGAGGAATCAAGGTCCTCATGTGTGTATCATATAGCTAAGTATCGTTGTTTTGAGATAATCTTACAATAAACGTTTCCAAGGAAAATAATTCAATTTCTACTTTTTTTTCTCAGGAAGCAACATTATAATGGTTAGATATTTGTAGATGTTTTTCACTGTCTAAAATTCTATACGAGTTTAATACCTAATATTGTCTAGAGAAGACAACTTTAATATCATTTCACTGGTACCAAGAGAGAACTAAAATAAGATTTTTAAACTGCGGGATATTACATTATTATAAAAATGTCAGTCATATGTCAGGTAAGAAATAATAGAAATTTTATGTAGAGCCCATGTGTGATATATTAGTCTCTTCTTTATAAGTTAGTCAGCCTCATATCTCTGAGTTGACAATGAGTTACTGCAGCTAAAATGTACATTTCTCTTGATTGTCTATTTGTTTTTTGTAGAGAGAAATTCTAGTTTGTTTTAGCACATTAAAATTTTAGTAAAATTCAAAATACTTTTTATTTTTGTGAAACTTTCTTACCTATATTTTATGTAGATTCTAGGTATTTTTATATGATTTTCATTTTCATTATGAAAGATATTCAATATTATCCATCAACTACATAATGATTAATTGATTGATATTGATATCAATGTTTTACTTTGTGTATTGTACAAATATAGGTATTATAATTCCTTGATTATAATTCACAATTATTTCTCAACAAATATAAAGTTTGAAGACACAGAACCTCTCTTAATTAATTATCTAATTGATTATTAGTAATTACCATCTCCTCACCGGTATGAGAATAAATATGCTGACATCAGCAGTATTAGGTATTACTCACTTTCATGTGTCTGTTTCTAAAGACAGGTCTGTTTAGACAGGTCAATGTACTAATTTAGTCAATATTAAACTAATGAAACTTACTGAGGTGTCGGATTATAGAGGTTTTCAAAACAACATATAGATGATAAATATTTTTGAGTTGTCTGTTTAGACAGATTGACTGTATGTGTATTAGATCAGAATATAGATCAAAACTGAGGATGGATAATCACCGAGATGTCAGATAAGACAGGTTTATATAGCTTTTTACTGGAAATAAGTCACTTTGAGGTGTCAATATACACAGGTTAACATAAATGAATTAAATCAGCATGAATTAATTAGACTAACCAAGTTGTCAGATTACAGAGGCTTTTGATATAGGTTAATCAGATTAGTCATTTTGAGGTATCTGATTACACAGGTTGACCTATATTGATTTATCCTGTATAAAGCTAATCAGTCATATACTCTCATGTGTCAGACTAGACAGTTTATCATGTTATTATGAATTAATTACTTCATTTCACCTCCTACATCATATGAGAACATCAGCAGGGAAAATTTTGTGTTTGCTCTTTAGAAATTCCTGGTCTGAGAGTGGTAAATTGTCTGTTTGAAGAAAAGGTCACTTTAAAATTAATGTTGCTGTTTAATGAATGTTTAATAAATTGAAGTACAAGGATTATAAATAATGTGTTTTGATATCAAAGATAAATTTATGGCCGAATTAAACCCATACTCTATATAAACATTAAGTGTTACCTGATATAATAAAAATTAATATCAATTAAATAAAAAAAAAATCTATTTGAGCTACTGAAGTTCGGGATTGTAATATTTAGACAATAAAAGTATTTTTCTGAGAGAATTAATTTTTGATTGAATGTAATCAACATGGATATATGTACAAAATATTCAAAATTTGAATACTTTAAACATAACACATACAATACTTAGTATCCATTTAGCAGTCACTCAAATATCACAATACATCTGTATATTACATATTGAGATATATATATATATATATATCTGTAATTCGTTAGTTCTAGTACCTTTATCACATTTCTATCACACACCTGTAAAACAGGTAAAAAATCAACATGCGGTGAAACTGTTGTCTTAACACATATTTGAAACAACCTTTACACATACCTCTCAAGAAATAATACAATTTCATTTGCTTGTCATGTGAGAACATCAGGACCATAATACATCATACCTGTATATTAGTTACCTGTATTTACCTGTCCAGCAAGACCTCAATAGTAAGTGACTTTCATTTACTTGTCCTTTAGATTTATCTTTATCACACCTGTATTGTGTGTTAACCTGTTCACTAAGACTACCAGTATTTACCTGTCTATACCAACACCTGTGTAATCAGACAGGTGTACCAGAGGTTGTGGTCAGACCACGTTGTAGCGGACTTTTCTCACAGTCACCCATAATCAGACGACGATACGCTGTCCGAAAATTGTTGTCCATGACAGTATAAACTACAGGATTTAGACAATACGACAACCAACCAAGCATTGTCGTCCACAGGTGGTGAACTGGTCTGGAAAAACTACGATCATAAACATTCATTATGAAATAAGGGAAAGTTCCGAAGAAAAAAATGGCAAAAATACACATCATCATGGCAGAGAGACGTAAGGCTTTAGTCATGGCAGACGTGCCTTTCCATTGGCCGACTCGTTTTGAACTTCCATACGCGACACATCCAATCCTCGCGTAACAGAATACTATAAAGATACATGGTACTATAAATCCAAGTGTTACAGTCACAATTCTGTTGGAATGATCAACATTGAAATTATTAAAGGTACACGCTAAAACAGCAGGCTGGAAACGAAACGAACCCCAAATCCCAAACGAGGGTGGAACAGTAAACATGAGGGGTAGCACCCAGCTGAATATGAGTGTGAAGATGAGTGGCCGAGTGTTGGATGCCTTCTTGTATTGTCCTAGATGTACGATGTTTAGATATCGGTACAGTGCGATAACACTAAGATGCACCATTATAACTCCTACGAGGGTGTAGCGTATGCCGCCTGCGGCACTACAGAAGTCTGGTGGAATGAGATGTGGATCCTGAATGTGGAACACAACGGCCTGAAGGGAGAGAATCAGGAGACAGTACAGGAATCCGGCGAAACTTAAACTTCCGATGAGAACACAGTTGATGTTGTTACGAAGGCTGCTGGACAAAATTGCTAACACAGTGATAAGATTCCCAAAACTTCCGATCGCACACAACATAATCACAACCACCTCCAACACTATGAGGGTCTCCCTCCGGTCGCACCACCATTCTGTACACGATATGTTACTAGTCATATTCGTCATGATGACAAATATTAACTAACAAATTTTAAGAGTTATTTTGTATGATAATTCATAAGGTATGTATCCATTGACTTTTTAAAGTGATAATCCAGAATCTCTTAAGTCATTGTGCTGTAGCATGAAAATTTGTTCTTTAACACACTGAGTTTTTCATCATTGCAACACGAGACATATCCAATCCATCACAATTTGTGTTTTCATTCCATTTGATAATTTAGTGAAAAATATATTTTTACATTCCAGTTGAAGTTGCTACCATTTTTGTAAGTAATTAGGACTGAAACTTGAACATTCACTGAAGCATATGTTTTGTTAATCTCCAGACAGAATCACAAATTCCTCCGGGGACAATATGTCCTTCTTTGCCTGAGATCATGCGATTGGTCGACTGGCCCGGCCTGTGAAATTCAGCTCTGTCAGTGAAATTCTATCCCTTTCCTGGCCTCGATCACCATTGTTTTTCATGCTTTTTAATGTCGGCCCAAGTTGCCATTGGTGATTATCACTTTGATCCAGCTGAAGATAAAATTAAAGAAATGTGTTAAAATTACTGACAATTCCCAGAAGTTGATATGTAACTGTGCAACACAGAGGTATTTAGTTTTTCCCTAGCAATGCCAGCTAGCTTCTAGGATAACTAATCTGTGATTGTACAGAAATGTCTTTATATTCCAAAGGTTTTGCTACCATTACTCAGAGCATGAATTATGGATCCCAACAAACTCATTCCCCGGAAATAAACACAAGTTCAGCTTGTAGAAGGCTTATTGATTTACAAATAAGTCACTTTATCGCGGAAGCGTGACCACGATATCAATTCATGTGTGAAAGTGACCAGTAATTTCGGGACATGAATGTAACACAATATCTTAGTAAAGTGGCATCTATTCTCGCAAAAACTAATAAGTGATGATCAATTCAAAGCACCAATCAAAATCCACTTTGTACGATATATCTTTCTTAATTACCGAGATGGTATTTGTTTTCTGAAAGTCAATTCAATTAGTTTTAGACAAATGCCTCTGAAGTCGTCAATGGCTTGCTTTGAAATGATCTTCACAATAAAAAAAATCATTTATGTTGCTTAATCAACACATTAGCAATCAATATCTATAAACTTCTGGTAGTTAACACACTCGGTAGCCATTACAGAGCCGAGATGACAGAATAATGGACATCTTTCTGACTAATGAATTCAGTTACCTTCATTCAATTGACATAGCCTACCATCTTGTTCGGGGAAAACTGTCACATAAATTTCACTGATTCATTTTTTTTTCTTCACATTTAAACACAGAAGTTGTTAATTGTACTGCTTTATACAGTTTCCTGTATGATCCTTAATCACCTTTGTGGAGTAAAACTTCCTCTTACGGCCTCTTCACTGATTCATGGTCATCTCCACTGTGGCAGCTAGCGCTCTTCCCGCACCTGGAAGTATAGATTAGACACTTAATTACAGAGTACATCAGTAAATCTATGTACTGTAGGATTACCCTAGCACATACTGGACACACTTTGTACTTGACCAAAAACTCATTTCTTCAGAAGTCTAAAAATTCCGCTGTAATTACAGTAACTCGTAAACTTAGTAATAGTAACGACCCAGTTAGACAGATCGGTATTTGAGCCGTAGGATTTCTCTGCTTGTCAGTTTAGGTGGTTTGTGAAAGGAACCTCGTCAATCAATTTTACTGGAACATCTCTTAGAGCAGCTTAGAAACATCCCCAAACAAGCTACTTGTGTGTAGAGACAGGCTTCCTAGTGACAGCCAGAGTCTCTGAAGTGTGCTTACCGAGGACCATAAGTATCCACACAGTGTTGCGTCCTCTGTAGTACCGGAGTGTGGCGTACTCGAGTCTAAGCCACCATAATACCACTGTATTGCAGGGCTGGTGTTGCTATATCATTGATCCGTATCTGATCATTTATAAGTAATGTTAGATAAAGATGAACCAGACTCAATTACTTTTATTTACTTGTATGGCCTTAATAAATAAATAAATACACCTAATTCTTTATACAGTTCATATAAGCTATCATCTTTACTTAAAAAAAAACCAGACTTCCAAATACTAGTCCCAGAGGGAGAGTATACATATAAACTTTAAACAGTATAAATGTATCTCTCGCAAATTTTCGGCCTCTTGGCCATCTTCAGGTGTTTCTATGTACCTTAAAAAAAAGGTCTTCAGGTGGCAGGTGGTTTTCATAATTTTTTAATTAAATTTTGTTGAATACATTACCTCTTTATCATTGAGAAAAAAAAAATCAATTTTTTCAGTTATGGTTAATGAAATTGATTAGATTATTATCAGATCAAAATTAGAATTTCCTGAGATAAAATATGACTTCAATCATTCATTCATTCATCTTGATTTGAATATATGTTTTTTTTTTACACTATCTGCTTTCAATTAGGTCAGAACAGTGCAAGTAACCACGAGGGAAATTCATAATACAATTAATACTTGCTAATTCATTGTTACCTCACAGAGCCTTATTGGCTAATTATAATGAATCTCAAACAATTGTAAATGGGAATCCAGATAATTTAGCTACCGGTATGCTGAAATTATGTTGATAATTCTGTACTTTAATTTCACAAATGCGGCACAATGATGATGTTTTAAATCTGTCAGTGTACCCTAGAAAGGTTAAGTATTGTCTGTGATTATCCATTACAGCCATCAAATTTCGTAGTTGTCAATTTTCTGGTTCAGTCATTTGCAGCAAATTGCCTTTCAAATTGATTTCAGTAATAACTCTGCTTTGTGCAATTTTCAGTTCATTAAAAATAGAAAAATACTGTTACATAAATCCATCATTGGTCCTGTTATGATGTTTCAGTTGTGGATTTGATTTTGCAAACAAATGTCTGTTGAACCCCCCCCCCCCTCAAACACATAATGAGTTTGTATCAAGACCATGTCATCCAATAGACAAATACAATCATCACATGTTATTTTAAAAGTTTAACAACGTTTTCTGTAGAAAAGGTAACCTTGATGCAGGAGAAATATATTGCATTGTCCATGACATATGCCAATTTGTAATTGAAACAAAGATGCATTGGAGAATTATTACATTGGCCTAGCATATGTTTTGTAATTGAAACAAAGACAGAGATATCATTAGAAAATACAATGGCTTGACTAACAACTGGTATTATCTACTGTATGATATCTACTTTATGTAGCTCAGTAAAGACTTTCTGGAGACCCATCATTTATTCATTAGTATCTGCAATAAGAGATAATAACTATATAGGTATCCCATACTTATTGTTGCTCAGTTCCTCTGGTAACCGGCTATTTAGGTGTACATACTGATGATTTTAGTGGTTGAGTTGTATAATTTACAAGTATTGACCAAGCACATTGGGTAGTACTACTAATGAAATGTCTAGTCATCAAAACTTGGTCAAGCCATCTAGGTATTAATAATAAGTTCTATCTCTAGTATTTGAATGATCAAGAAATGATTGCATTAAAGTAATTTCTATGGCCACAAGATCAAAACATGTAATGGTAATTACGATGTAAAGGAACGGCAACATATTCAGATGAGAGTGTAACAGTTCAATGTTTAATATATTACAAGGATTTTGTGAAGGTATAAATGTGTTAGTGTACAAGTTAAAGTTATAAAGCTTTCCTTTACTGATACAGCTTTTTGTTCACAAAAAAAGTTTACTGTGATATGGTTTTAACAGTTATTTTAAGGCGCAATATAACATGGTTTTTACAAAAGTTGCAGTATATGAAGGATTAGTACAAACAGTGGCAGTATATCAAGGCTTTACTGTACATTGTAGAAGCAGTGGCAGTATATGAAGGCTTTACTGTACATTTGCACCAGCAGTGGCAGTATATGAAGGCTTTACTGTACATTTGTACCAGCAGTGGCAGTATATGAAGGCTTTACTGTACATTTGTACAAACAGTGGCAGTATATGAAGGCTTCACTGTATATTTGTACAAGTAATGGCAGTATATGAAGGCTTCACTGTACATTTGTACAAGTAGTGGCAGTATATGAAGGCTTTACTGTACATTTGTACAAACAGTGGCAATATATGAAGGCATTCACTGTACATTTGTACAAACAGTGGCAGTATATGAAGGCTACTGTACTTTTACTGATACAAGCAGTACGTGGCAGTATATGAAGGCTTCACTGTACTTTGTACAAACAGTGGCAGTAATATTGAAAAGGCTTCACTGTACAATTTGTACAAACAGTGGCAGTATATGAAGGCTTCACTGTACATTTGTACAAACAGTGGCAGTATATATGAAGACTTCACTGTACATTTGTACAAAACAGTGGCCAGTATATGAAGGCTTACATGCTACATTTGTAAGTGGCAATATTATGAGCATTTCACGTAACAATTTGTACAGTAGTGCAATATATGAAGGCTTCACTGTACATTTGTACAAACAGTGGCAGTATATGAACTTCACTGTACATTTGTAAACAGTGGCATATATGAAGGCTTCACTGTACATTTGTACCAAGTAGTGGCAGTATATGAAGGCTTCACTGTAACATTTGTACAAAACAGTGGCAGTATATGAAGGCTTCTACTGATACATTGTGTACAACAGTACAGTGGCAAGATATAGAAGGCTTCACTGTACATTTGTACAAACAGAATGCAGCATATATGAAGGCTTCACTGTACATTTGTACAAACAGTGGCAGTATATGAAGGCTTCACTGTACATTTGTACAAGTTGGCAGTATTAATGAAGCTTCACTGATCATTTGTACAAACAGTGGCAGTATATGAAGCTTCACTGCTATACATTTGTACAAACAGTGGCAGTATATGAAGGCTTCACTGTACATTGTTACAAGTGATGGCAGTATATGAAAGCTTCACTGTACATTTGTACAAACAGTGGCAGTATATGAAGGCTTCACTGTACATTTGTACCATAACAGTGGCAGATATATGAAGGCTTCACTGTAACATTTGTACAAGTAGTGGCAGTATATGAAGGCTTCACTGTACATTTGTACAAACAGTGGCAGTAGATATTGAAGGACTTCACTATTACACTTTGTACAAGTAGTGGCAAATATAATGAAGGCTTCACTGTACATTTGTACAAAACAGGTGGCAGTTAATGAAGGCTTCACTGTACATTTGTACAAACAGTGGCAGTATATAGAAGGCTTCACTGTACATTTGTACAAGTAGTGGCAAATATATGAAGGCTTCTACTGTACATTTGTAAAACAAGCGGCAGTATATGAAGGCCTTCACTATTACATTTGTACAAGTAGTGGCAATATATGAAGGCCTTCACGTGACATTTGTACAAGCAGTGGCAGTATATGAAGGCTTAAGTCACTGTACATTTGTACAAACAGTGGCAGTATATGAAGGCTTCACTGTACATTTGTACCAGCAGTGGCAATATATGAAGGCTTCACTATACATTTGTACAAACAGTGGCAGTATATGAAGGCTTCACTGTACATTTGTACAAACAGTGGCAGTATATGTAGACTTCACTGTACATTTGTACAAACAGTGGCAGTATATGAAGGCTTCACTATACATTTGTACAAGTAGTGGCAATATATGAAGGCTTCACTGTACATTTGTACAAACAGTGGTAGTATATGAAGGCTTCACTGTACATTTGCACAAACAGTGGCAGTATATGAAGGCTTCACTGTACATTTGTACAAACAGTGGCAGTATATGAAGGCTTCATTGTAGATTTGTACCAGCAGTGGCAATATATGAAGGCTTCACTGTACATTTGTACAAACAGTGGCAGTATTTGAAGGTTTATAACTGTACATTTGTACAAGTAGTGGCAATATATGAAGGCTTCACTGTACATTTGTACAAGTAGTGGCAGTATATGAAGGCTTTACTGTACATTTGTACAAGTAGTGGCAGTATATGAAGGCTTCACTGTACATTTGTACAAGTAGTGGCAATATATGAAGGCTTCACTGTATATTTGTACAAGTAGTGGCAGTATATTAAGGCTTTACTGTTCACTTGTACAAGTAGTGGCGATTTATGAAGGCTTTACTATACATTTGTACAAGTAGTGGCAGTATATGAAGGCTTCACGTACTGTACATTTGTACGAGCAGAGGCAGTATATGAAGGCTTCACTGTACATTTGTACAAGTAGTGGCAGTATATTTAGGCTTTACTGTTCACTTGTACAAGTAGTGGCAGTATATGAAGGCTTTACTATACATTTGTACAAGTAGTGGCAGTATATGAAGACTTCACTGTACATTTGTACGAGCAGAGGCAGTATATGAAGGCTTCACTGTATATTTGTACAAGTAGTGGCAGTATATGAAGGCTTTACTGTACATTTGTACAAGTAGTGGCGGTATATGAAGGCTTCACTGTAAATTTGTACAAGCATGGAGTGGCAGTATTTAAAGGTTTATTACTGTACAAAAGATTTTACTTCAGAAATTAGTATGATAGTATTATAATAGATTGTAATCCTAGCCTGATTTTGCCCATTGATTAATCTATTTTGTACAACTGTAATTACTGTTATCATTAAGAGCACGTAGCATTGAGAGATACCTTTATACACATTGATTACAGATCCTGAAGATTTATTGTCAGGTGTTCGTATATGATGATGTTCATTAATGAAGTACATTGACCTTACAAATCTTTTGGATTTACTGTGAAGGTAATAACTTATAGGCCTGAAGCATTAAATCAAACACAAAACGGTACAGCTGTTGCCGTTCCGATTTTACCGATTCTTATAAAAATCCTAGGTTTAACATTAGATCAAAGATTAACGTATCCCTCCCATAACCCTCCCCTTAGATAGTAAACTTTTAGTACATTTACTATCAATGTTTGATTTACCAGGGTTAAACTTACAAAACAATACTGATGAGATAAAATTTTAGTTTGGTTGGACAATTAATCTGAGTTAATGTACAGAAATAAGGCCCCTGCTCTTTGATCCGTTGTAATCTGCGGAAACCTTACCCCAAGGTCTGCTACTCCCAGATGTAAAAATCAGCATCTGCATTATTATAATAACATGTTGTTTAAAAAATGTCAGGTGTCTTAATAATGTTTTATTTTCTGTAACCTCCATATTTTCCCATTGGTCTACCCCTATCTATTTGGAATACAATCCTGTGTCATAGTTTTTTGAGTGGAATTTCAAGCCAAAATTTGGAAGAGTGGAATGTTTCTGCGACAAAATAAGGCTATGTAGCCAAAATTCTGAAATGGAGACTTTTTATATTACACTTATTTTTTGATTTTCCAAAAATCTGATATTCAACTTGTAACCTAAACGAAAGTGTGCTTCAAGAGTTCAGATTGGTAGAATGGTAACTGTTAGATTTCAATTTCTTCCGTTTTTTGAAGTATGTGGTTCAATGTTTACTATCAGTTCCCATGTACACCATTGATACAAAACATTTACGTATTCAACTTCCGCCGACTAACGTCATGCACATCACAAGTACATGTAAACATTGATTGGAATTTATAAGCAAATTGGAACCTTTAAGAGAATTTTGACAAGTACATAACACCTGTAAATGATTTCCAGGTGTTTACTGCTGTACCTGTAATTATTTCTGTACATAACAGGAAGTCGTCTCAGGTACATTTCAGTGAATGGCTTGTTGAACCTCAATGATATCAGTTTCAGAGACTTGCTCAGTAGAATGTTTGATCAATATAGCTATAATGTTAGATGGATGATGATGGTTTCCTGCTTTTGCGTATGTTCATAACACTGTGTTGTGGAAAATGGCAAATTGGTCAGTTCAGATGGAAAGCTTAGATATATATATATCAATCTTCACTCTATGTACCTCAAATAATTCTTCCTGTTTAATTTTGAAGACAAACTAATGATTAAATAATTAGGGAATTAATTAATTATATTACTGGATCAGTTATTCTGAAGTATTTGTTTGAAATACTCAAAGATTAAGCAGCATGTACTTGTATTATATAGCTGAAGGATCTAAAGGTCTCAACATGCATAAGAATATCAGAAGAGAATATTTAGAGCTGATTATTTCAATCATATATTACTGCAAAGAAGTAGATTCTATTATTTCGTAGCAGTTCAACTTTGATGATGTCCGGGGCTTTTCAAACAAGCCAATGACTTTTCTATAAAAAACAGAAGAATGTGCACTATAGCTCTGTAACCACTGATGAACATAATGCTTACATAGCAGATTTTTTTTTTTTTTCTTTTTTGCAATACAGTCATCAATTTTCTTTTTGTTAGATTGGAAAATCAATCTTCTGTTTTCTTATCAATGTCTTGGGGATAAAAATATACAGAATCATATACATTTGTACATTAGGGTGGTCATCGACTGAATTATTTGCCAGAATCTCTCTAAAGCTTCAATAGTAATTGACATTTACTGTATATCCACTTACATCACGAACGTGTATGTTGCTGAGGTTAAGTGATTAAATTGAAATAGATGAGAAATCCTCTTAGATTTTCTACCACATTTAAAGCCAATCTTTTACATGACCCTGCTAAAGGA
This sequence comes from Argopecten irradians irradians, assembly GCA_004382745.1. Classification (NCBI taxonomy): domain Eukaryota; kingdom Metazoa; phylum Mollusca; class Bivalvia; order Pectinida; family Pectinidae; genus Argopecten; species Argopecten irradians. The sequence goes on along the minus strand of SAYR01052423.1, from coordinate 1,188,532 downwards.
AAAAGATTATCACACTCCATCTGTCCCTTTGGTCTGGGAATCTCGGAGATTACGACACTTATTCTAGACCTTACTTACATTAATAAATGCCAGTTATGTACTTCTGACACTTCTGATGTAACTGAAACTAAATTACTGGTGCAAAACATGTACATAGCTTTTTTGTGTGATTGGTCAGAGGGAAATTAAGTGCAAAATCTATGAAATGTACCTATATGATAATCTCCTGGTGCTTGGTTTGTGTTTTTGTCTATGAATACTCAAATAGAACTATACGAGTTTGAGGAAAGCTAAGTCCTTCAATCTATGATGTCTCTATGTGTGATAAATTTGTGTGTTAAGTCTGCGATATCATCTGATGTCAACTCTAATGAATTAAGGGCTATGTACTTCTGTAAAGCATAAACATTCTGCACCAAAGACATCGAATCGAAACCCTGTTCAATCTTATTGTACTGAACATCAGGACAAACCAATTCTTGCATTTTCTAAAAACTGAATTTTCGGAAGGATCAGTCAGTAGCAACTCATGGCGTAGCATAGTTTTAATTAACTCATTTACCCGTGAAATTTCACAATGGACTGCTCTGATTTGGAAGAATCTAAATGTGTCTTCAGGGGTGAAAGTGTTAAGAGGAAATGATACCATAACATCATGATACACCAGGGTCACCCACCTTATCTCTGATCTTTGTTACTATAATGCATAATTGGAAAACTTAGTCATTTCATTGGAAAAAAAACCCATTAGTTATAGATTTGTGCCTCTGTCATCATCCGAGACATCTAGTATCAATATTTCTGACTTATCGGGATATTCTTCTGTCCGAAAAACACTTAACAGGAACAGTGAAATATGACTTTTTATAGATTTATTATGGTTTGCCGTGACAGCTCAATAAGAAGGGCAAAAGGTGAAGGCACGGTCAATATGTAACCAAAGTGAGATCGACTCAGAAAACAGTTACAGCACCAAGGGTACTTGTCCGGCTTTTGTGTTAGAGTTAGAAGAACTGAGTGGTCTTCACTGGTGGACATTGTCCAGATTGTGTTTCCTCTGTATAGGGTCTCCCAAAGGAACTGGTTTTAATGACCAACCCCAATTCTCTCTGTAATGGTACAATATTAGTTTGAATTTCTGACATCATACTGTTGTAGCGATACGCTGGAGAAGCGATAGGCTATCAACTCTTTAAGTGTTATTTCTTGTTTCCTTCCTTCCCACATTTGTAAGAACAAAACCAACCCATTTTTCTTTTCAATAGCAAAAGATATGAAACATAACAATGTACTTCTATGCCTTCCCCCTCCCCTTCCCTTCTAGCTGCTCATAATGTGTACAGTTTATATTCTAATATATCGTCATTGTTGTATTGTACTTTGTATAGTCCATAATTGCAAAATATAGCAAAATCATGTCTTGAGGTCTTTGAAAGGGTGATAGATATGAAAATTATTCTACTCACAAATGAATTATAATTGACTCATCGGAGAACGAAAATATCCTATTAGTAAGTCTTTGTCAACAAAATGGATCCATTTCGTGTGATGTAGTGTGACAAAGTAAAGAAAACATCAGCATTGTCGGCCTGACAATGTCACTGACCTAAATAATTTGTTGTGTGTATACAACAGATCTTCTTTCATATTTATATTTTTAGTGTTGCATGAATACTAAAAATGTCATTTTTTATAGAAGAAAAATTGCTTTATCTTCCCTAAAAACTGAATATTTCACTGGAATCATGACAAAATTAATTTTTCATATCCGTAGAAATGGGAGGGATCAGGAACCTCTCTGGGATGAATGTGTATTCTTAGAATACATGATAGTAAGGATGTATGTATCAGTCTTATCTCTCTTATATCTCTGGTACATCCTAATGTCTTAGAAGAATTATCAGAACAAATTTACTGTGGATCAGAACATGGGTATATATGCACCGAGATCATCACTCATGCTATCAGATACATTTGATTGGATATATATATGTGTGATCGAGATGGCAAGAGCTAATGGAATTAATGTACTGTCAATACCAATGTTACAATGAAGGAATAGTGATAGAATTTAGTCTTTCTCTACATAATCATTTCAATTTGATTAAACTGAAAAAAATATAATGTTCAAAATTATCTTATAATTCAACAGCCCAAAATAGAATAAAAGCCAAAGAACTAAGTAATTTTGGTCTTTAAAATTGCAAAATGCATTGTAAGTTGATTGTGAATTTATGTGTATAAGTTAACTTTACTTTTCCAAACTGAATTTGAAGCAGAGTTGTCATCATTGATTTGAAAGAAAAAAAGGCAACTACTGAAACAATTACAATACCGCAATATTCATTAATTGTCCTCTACTAATTGCTTTCAAAAATGTTTTACAATTACTATTTCTATATATGGTAGCTTGTTGAGCATGTAGCTAGTTAGAACAAATAATCTCGAATCTCTTCCATCTGCCAAGCAAAATGTTTCTCCACAGTTTAAACACTGTTATAGGGTCTTTGAGACAGATTTATTAAAATCTATGTAAAGATAAAAGTTAAACTGAAAATCATTTGATTTATGGCTCTTTTGGATTATGGTATGTGCTTGGTTGTCATGGTAACAATCTCTCAAACTTTTAATAATTCATAGTCAGTATTTAGTTGTGCATTGCTGTTGAAGAAGGGAATGGTTCCCACCTCATGATGGTTATAGCGTTGAATCTCGTTTGTGGCAATGTCTTTTCTCCAATTTGTTCTCTTTTGTCATGGTACTGTCTCTTTTGTGTCTTTTCGTATTCAACTGTTATGTACCTTCGTAAATTAAGCCACATGTGTACATTATGCATATAGCTATGATATGTACGATGGGTTTTTCTGAAATACAATTATTTGTAATACAGAAATCAGATATCTTATTTGCTTGCCATAGTCAACCAATCATTGAGCACAACTGACTTGGTTGTGACATGATATATATTCATAGGAAACAAAGATATCTGATTTTGAACTTGACGTTGTGATCAGCAGAGATATAAAGTACAGACTAACATTACTATTCTTGCAATTTTGCCCTTTATTTGAGTGTTTGTCTCTGTGATGAAGCTTCACTTTGGGTTTTGTGAACTTATGTCCTCTAGCCAAGGTCAGACTGAAGTATATAGATGTAACTCCTATTGCTGTTTACTGCTCGAGATCTGAGCTTTGGCATTGATGACTATTGGTTCATCAATGTTGGTATGATGTGACCAGGCGAGACGAAGTTTAGCTAGATGTCTTAGCAGTATGCTTCAGTGAGAGAGCACAGATGTCTTAGCAGTATGCTTCAGTGAGAGAGCACAGATGTCTTAGCAGTATGCTTCAGTGAGAGAGCACAGATGTCTTAGCAGTATGCTTCAGTGAGAGAGCACAGATGTCTTAGCAGTATGCTTCAGTGAGAGAGCACAGATGTCTTAGCAGTATGCTTCAGTGAGAGAGCACTATATTGTGACCAGGCAAGTTTATATTTAGCCGGATGTCATCAGCAATCATTATACGTCAGTGACGTAGCACTGTAAAGTCAAGGAAATTATTTTTCATAAAAATCACTCACGTGCAATTAAACATGCTTTCAACTTGCTCATTTAAGCTACAGGAAGTCCTTAACTTATAGTCATAGATGTTGACACAGAGATTTCTCAACCAAGTCAATGGTTTCACAGACATTATTCAATTTGTGTAGAATTATTTTTTGCTCAATATGAATTCAGCCCAAGCATTTTTGCTGACTCTTTAATTTTCATAGAAGAGGACAATACTTTGAGGACACGCTCTCTCACATCCATTGTTCATGATTGTATTTCTGGCAATACATTAAGGCCAACTTGGTAGTTTAATGATCAATGATTTGCAACACATAGCTCTATTTGTAACTTCTGTCTGGGATATAAGATCTCACAAAGCTGTATTGATGGAAAAGTAAACAAAGTGACTCCCCACTGTTGACATAATCAGAACAGATAAACACTGATGTATTGTCTGGGGACTTTACAGTATCAACTGAAACCTTCCACTTCACAAATGTGTATTAAAGTCTGCAGCACCGTGCAATAATTCAACAAAGCTCTGCAATTGGAATGCAAGTCTTGATTGCCATTTGTGTCAATCTCGTCCCTCGGAGACCATTTGTAAGGATTAAAATGAAGATTGAAAATGTGTCTTTGTTTTGCCAATCATCATAACCTCCTGCATTATATATCTTGTGTAGGTATATTCTGTGATGTTTCTATTTCTCTAAGGAGAGTCAGTGGCATGCACTGCAACTGTTTGTCTGTATGTGGTGTATATGGCCTTTGTGAGTGTTGACATGCAACTCTGTGCGACAGTTATATTTCTCTTTCTGTCTGTGCTGTGGAATGTTGTTTGGAAAGAATTAAAGCATATTAGTTACAAAAGATTGGAGAAAGTATTTTTAAAAGGTAAAAGAAAGTATTCCAATGATACAAAAGGTAGCAGACAGCAAACTTATATTACAAAAAGTAGATTTATCATAGAAGTATGCCAAACATATCAGCATAAACTCTCTTTGCATAAATCTCCCCCCTTTGCAATCTATATTTACAGTAGAAATTGCTTCTAATAGAAAACACATGATTAATGGATGAGTAAATTACAAATGAAAATCTGAAGTGCTCTATATGTGATATAAGAGGTTATATATGGTTGAAATAATAAACTGTACATTACAACACTTCTGATAATGGCCTAGTGTAAGTGCCTGTATTCCAAATTAAGTTCTGGTCCTAAGGATTTAATTGAACTTTTTCACCCCTGAAAAATCATAATGAACTTTCCCAGCCTTTGAATTAAGTAGAGTCAAAATGCGTTTTCAGAGGTGAATAGGTTGATATATGGTGAACATGGCCCTGACAATGATTGCATGTGCCAGTGTCACCTTCACATTACCATAACCTTATCAGTCATCAACACATTAATGGTAATGCTGAAAAAATAGAGAAATATTGCAAATAGAGCAGAAAATGGCAAGTGGCACTACTGATTATAGATTGACATTATTGCTAGATCTCTCGCCTAACTGTCAGGCAAGATGCAAAACTAAACTGAATTTATTCAAGTTTTATTCAATTATGTTTCCAAACACTCTTAATGAGCATTAAGATAAATGGAATTTGCACATGATTATTGAAAGCTTGTTATTAATTCCCTATAAAGCTGCAAAAAGAATTCAAATCCTTAAATGTGTTTCTGAGAATCTGCAAACCATCACTGTTTTTCAGAAACAATTCAGCATTTCGGTGTTTCATTTCCATTAGTTTCAACTATTTGATAGTGTTGGACATCAAAATAAAAATCGCTTACGTAAGTTGCAAAGTCATAAATATCAGTCAGCATCTGGTTTTTCAATGTTTCCTGTTAAATTCACATGTCTATTTAACTGAAGTCCTTTGTCTGTAATTGCTACATATAGATAGATGGCTTCAAGCCTGGTATATACACTCCTTTATTCAAATTCCCAGTTGTATTAAGCCGTTCATTCTGATCTTCTTGTGAATTAGATGTTGATAAAGCACAGACCTAAGTGGCAGCTTTGTGCCAATGATTTACCTCCACAAATCAATTAATACCGCTTGATACAGAGTTTGTATCATATGTAACAGTTTATCTCTGACAGAAAACTTTACATAATTGCACTTTATTGGAGACTGGAATTTTACAATAGGCTACAAACCAACTTTCCATTGATCTGATCAATGTTGATATGCCTCAAATGAATTCAAATTTTATCTGAAAGATATTTTGTAATGTTCTTCAAAATTGATTAACTCAATGAAAACATTAGATATGTGAAAGTTTATCATGAAATGTTTATTGATGGTTCATAGTTCTATTCTCAATAGGGACAAGGGGAATTCAATCCAGTTTGCTGATGAAATTTAAAGTTAAATTTGTGTAATGTTGAAATAACATGAATTGGATGAGGTGCAATAGGTGTATTGCATGTAGCGTCGTGAGAAACAAAGGTGGATGGGTTCACATTTGCAGTGCCAGTATTCAGTTTTGCGACTTAGCGGTTTTGCAGAGAAAATATAAATTAACAAGATATGATCTGTAGCAATATAGAAAAGCTAGGGGATAATTAATAGAAGGGGAGATAACTCATCTACAACAGATTTAATGTGCCATCCAGAAAGGGAGATAATTCACTTGCATCAAATACATTGTATAATAGCAACAAAAATGTCATCCCTTCAATTATTGATATATATATTGATCAGTTTGACAATACATCTGCAAATATTTCTCTCTTGAAATGTTTTGAAAGCTTCTAAAACCTTGAAAACATATACCCACAGATATTTTATGTTAGACAGTACTTGTATAAGGAGAAGGGGGGACAATTTATATATGATGGGGAAACACACCCTGTAACCATTTTTACATAGCTGCAGAATATACCTTAATAGATTTCCGATACCTTTGAGGGTTTAGCTCACGTACCTCTGTGTGTACCGATAGCTAGTTATACTGGAGAGTTGGATGTTTAGAAGATCCCCTATACTATTTACAGCTGTTAAAGACAACATCTCTTTACTTGCTCTTAACGCAGAGTGGAACCACTTGTGGTGTCATTAGCCGATAATTGTTTCTACTCCACTCGACTATGTTTACGCTGAATCGTGTCTCCACAGCATCTTAAACTCCAAGACTTGTAATAAATCGGCAGTAAATGATGGAATACTTTATTGGATATTCGTTATCCTTTAGTATATAGAATAGTATCATTTTAAGATGATAAATATGATAGAATGGAGCCTTTAGGATATTTTTTTAGTGTATATGTTTGTTTTAGTATACATATTCATAAAAATTCAGGTCGATTGACATAAACTTCTTATTATTCATAGTGATCAATGATTCCTATATGTTCTGAAAATATCCTTTTGATAAACTGAAGTACTAAAATTTGATATAAAAGTTTGGGATGGCATTTAAAGTATCATTCAGAAGTAGTTATGTTAAAGACTTTACTATATTTTTTAAGGCTTGATAAAATTGAAGCTTTGATCACTAAATAATTACAGTGATTGCTATTTGCATAAAATGGCCAAGCTTTTACTCAATCAAAACATGTTTGGGAAAAAAATGATCTTGACTGTTTAACTTTTAGAAATTATTGAGATGAATTGACATGGCGGATTGTAAAATGTAGCTCGGATTTTTATTACACCCCAGAGTAAAGCATGCTTGCATGTTACAGGAGGAGACACACTGATTTTATGTTGGGGTCTGATTTCTATCTGCCTGTTATCTCTAAGTCAGACTTGTTTTAAATCCAAGGTTTAACAGAAAAATCCAGCAGGATTTCTGGCATGACCTTAAAATGTAAAAATGTTACAACTTTGAATTTTATGGCTAGAAAAAAAAAGAACGGTTGTGTAATGACTTGCCTGGGCAGAAACTGCTGCCTGTAGTTTTAATGTTTGCTAACTTCAGCCTTGAACTTTTTTTATAAAGAATCAAACTTTTGACTTATAAATGTAATTTTCCAAAAGAGCAGAACCTGCAACCTGTAAGACTGCATGTTATTGTTCAGATAACATTATGATAACACTTAAGCTTGTCAGGAAAATTTCATGTCAATCTGAAAAGATTTTCAAAAGATAAATATATTGAAGAGAAAAAGAAAATTAAATTCAGGTTATATACATATTGGAATGATCGGTGCTTGATTTTGGTTGAAATAATTCAACAATACCTTATCTATTTCATATGAATTTTCCTTTTATCCTATCTGTCATCTGTTCTAGAATGATTTAATAAAATTTTCCTAAATGTATGAACCTATCACAAGGTGAAGATTCCTTAACATTTAGACAGCAAATACATTTGAGCTTGTGTTTTGCTGAGTTTGTAGACCCCTAATTACCAGCCTTTAGTTTTGCCAAAAGGCGTTACATTCATGCACGTACATATCCAACAACACAAAGTTTTCCTAAACCTGTTGACCTGTTATACAGTTTCTAATATACTAGTGTACTACATTGTTACAATACATTACATTTTCAGCAGATTATCGTTTGATTCCTCTGGTATGGGGCGTTGAAGCACGATCGAGGCATTTACAGGTGGAATGAGGCGTTTACACAAAAATGTAACAGCATGTTTTTGATATTTTGCTCATGTGTTATGTATTTTCTGTAGCGGTTCTTTACTGTAGAACTTATGTTCTTTATAGTAAAAAGTAGATAGTAGGCATAAATAATCATATTGCTCCTGTATATTACACAAGCCCTGCAGTGACAATGTTCGTGTAATTATTAGCCATAAATCAGTTTATTTCATGTTCAGTTTTATATGACTGAGTATGATTGTGTACATTAATCTATTGGACTGTTAAAAGCTTTTACTTATAATCATCAGTGACTTTTAATTCATGGTCAAATACAATGAAAAGTCATCAAAGATGAATGTTTCCTTTTATGATTATAACCAAAAGACTTGGATAACGGTATCACATTTGGAGCATCCTTTGGTGAAGGATTTTCAAATTTGTTTAGATATATGACCTTCACCTACATTGAGGGTCTCAGACTTCAGTTTTGCTTTGACCCACGAGTCCAGATATAGCAGGACCATTGGACCTTTTTTATGTACCTTAATCAAATTGTTAGCAGTGATGATGTCAGATTGAGAACTGAATGACTTTTTATAAAGGAATGAAACGATAATAGCCTGATGGCTTACAGATTCTGTACAGATGTTCATGATTGTGAAACTTCAACAAATTGGTGCATACTAGTGATGACTACAGTTCAAAATACCTATGAGATGAAGAAATTTCCCTGAGGCCTGAATACAACCAATGTACATCCATACAAACGTTCAGGTTATCCAGCACCTAAGTTCCGGATTGCAGTTACTGAAAATGTATAATTTGATTGATATCACCCAAAGGGTGCTATGGCCTTTTGAAATGATTTCAGTTAAAACAGGAATTCAAAGATCCTCTCCATGCTCTTTCATACCTCACTGTTTTATCAGAGCGGAAATATTTGTGAATGGATTTCTGGTGAACTGTCAATATCATTAAGTAACAGGAAATCTTCTAAAAACAGCTTATAAAGCTTAATTATAGTTATGACACATCAGGATATGGTTGGAGACTGAGAGGAAGAATGGTTTCAAAACTGTTTTATAAAATCGGAAGTGTCTGAGTTAGTGGATTGTTACATCTATGGACTTGTTCCGGCAGTATGTACTACAGAGTACAACAACTGTGATTTATACTCAAGTGCAAGTCGGGGTATCTGTAAACCTTTAGAACATATTTTACAGAAACTTGACAAATCCCAACATTTGCCAATTAAAACACTTCAAAGTGCATCAGATTTATAAAAAACAGAGAATAAAATGGCATTAAAGAAAATTAAGTCTGTCAGCTTCACCTCGGTAACAGATAACCGATCTGTTGATCTTAAAAAATACTGAAAAAATATCATTAGCATTTCCAACTGCAATATTCCTGATCTGTAAAATTTGCTGTAATGCACTAGGAGCCCATGCATCAGCCCTCTCTGCTAATTGTGTTTTAACTTGGAATCTGGTGCGGGAGTTAGGGGGGGGGGAGGAAGTAACCCTAAAAATTGCTGATGATCCATCAAGTTTTGAAGCTTTCTTTTTTAAGGATTCGGTTTTGCACTTGTAGAAACAGCATGTTGTATTAGATGTTAATTTGACTGACAGTTTCTGATCTGAAGGTTAACAAATTGAAAGAGATTTTCTAACTGTGATAAGTATATGGTAAATGTGATTGAGGATGTGACAAGACCCACACACCCTTATATTTTTTAGCGTCGCTTTTCTCACAACATCATTGAATATGTTCACAAAGATAAGAGGAATATAGTTTACAGATTGCCAGCTGTCAATCAAAATGTTCAAGTATCACATGTTACTTTGCATCTTGCATTTTGCATTCTGCGACATCATGTGGTTTGCAAGCATGGCTACATCACTGCCTGGCGACGGGACAATATTATCAGACTTTTGATATTTATAATTATGAAATTTGAATAGTTTGATATATTGTATTGTCCTGTCAGGTATTTCAGCATGATGAATTGAAACTTTATATAGAATTCATACTTAAGTTCACTGTGAAATTATTACTAAACTAACCATTATGATAGAAAGAATTGAAGCGTTCCATCCAAATTCAGAGTGATACATTAGAACACTAGTAGACCTTATTGAGTATTCTATTAGGTTCCTTGCAGTAATTCTGATCAGCACTTGGTTCTATTAGTATGCATTGTGATATATCTTCTCTACAGAGGAATTGATCCAGCTTCAATTGATATCAAGAACTGAGCATGAATCACGATTATGGTCAATGCAAAAAACATATAAATGTCGCTGCATTATCTATAGGTTGATCGGGTATATGATTAGGGTCAATGTTTAATTCCACACAAATCAAACACATCAGTAAACATTTTCCATGTTTTCATCTTAATATATAGAGTCTTTTGATGATATTTTAAAATATATATTCAGTCTTCCATTGAGTTCTATAAGAATATCCCTAGCCATGCTGATTGGTTCGAGTTGAAATTGGATTTGAAATTAATTAACGGCGAACTTCCTGGTAATAATGCGGATCGCTCTCTGTTTGCGCTGTAGACATCTGAATCCTAAACTTTAATCTTGATTGATTAGGAAATCAATTTGAATAATAACCTATCGTGGATTGTGGAGTTGACTTTCAATTCAAATGATATAAGCCATGGACCGTTGCTTGGAGACCGTAGCCATTAAATTCAAGGGATTAATGGTTTATGGAGTATACGAACAAGATAGATAAACTCACCTTCCTTACAATAGATAAATTCACCATCCAAGAATAGATAAATTTACCTTTCTTTTAACCTCAAAATTCATCTTAAAAGTAGTATTACAGGATATTCATGACCTCCAATTATTATTCAGAAAGAGAAACATAAATTGGATGAAAAAACATCAAAGAACAAATCCAACAGAGACTGCAAATTATATATTGCATACCTATTTATAACAAATAATATCTCAGAGGACAACATGAAAAGATGGCTTCAAAAGAATTCTTCGCTTTTGGCTAAATTGCCCTTTGCTTATTTTCTGAAAATAATCCATAAGAGGAAGATGATTTTAGAGAAAAATGTCGTTATTAAGGTTTTATAAAAGATTTTGTATGTCGAGATATGAACTATTTGTCCGATTGACTGTTCTGTGAGATACTCTGCGGGACTCCAATTGTACTCCCATAAGGATACGGATGCTGGGGTTGGCTGTAGTTGATGGTTTTTTATGTTAGCACAAGAATATTGGAACATAGCTATACTGGGTAATATATCTCATGGTTGTGATAGGCTATAGTATATGGTAGTCAGGAATCAGGAACAATATTGACCCACATGACACCTCATTTCCAGGGATCGGCACTATAGAATAATATTTACTCATATTTGGCGTTGTAGTAAGATTGAAATTATGAAGAATATAAGATTTTATTGGTTTCTGTTTTTAAAGCTATATCAAATTAGAAAGATTCGTCATACCATGCAGTATCTATATTTTGACTTTTTCAGGCTTTACAATATGACACTACACTTTTTAGTATTGAATAGAAATGTTGCCAGAATTGTAGAAGATATTTGTATTGACTGTGGGTCTGTGCACGCAATGTTTTGATAAATCAGAAATTTTCATTTGGATTGATTAGTTTTATATTCTCAAAACAGACGATAGGATCAGTAAGAATAATTGGAAAACAATTTAGATTTATCTGCAAAGTATATAGACTTGTAATCATGTACACTGTAATGGAAACCTCACTTCTGAAACTGCAAATATTGTGCAAGACAAACTGCTAGTAGAACTTTGAAGTTTTCATTTAAATGTAAGTAAAAAGAATTGAATTATGAGTGATTATCTAGCTGTCAATGTGCTGGCTCAGGTACAGAATTGGTCGTTAAAAATAAAAAAAAATAAAAAAAGCAGTTTATTTAATCTTAAGAATGTTCATCTTACTATGTGTACAAGCCATCAGGAGGATTAAAATAGTAAAATCTTGTTGAATTCCATGTAAACTAGAGTTAAATTGGCTGCCAATGAATCTCTGCTGACCTGCATGTGGTTCTGTGCGGGAGGTTACATACAGCATGTACGAAGATTTCTGTAATCTGGAGTCCGATTTTGGTCACGTTCCAAAGCTTAGTTTGAAATCCTTAGATCCTACAGGAAGTGTAGGTTTATAAGTGGTGTACGTATGTCTGTGTGTCTGTGTGTCTGTACCAGAACACATTCGTCAGAAATTCTGAAGGAAACGAATGCTACCATCCCGAAAAAGTTCCAACATGATAATGACATCTTGACAACTGGTGCCACTTGCTGGAGAGCTGATTGATTCATGGTTAGGGGGTATTAATGTATGAGTGGTCCTATATGTACTGCTTGTACAAAACTACATCATACACATGTACAGTTAATGGTTTCGAACACTAAGTCATCTAGCCAATATTCTTTGAATAAAAATTACAAAAAATAAATAAAAAAAGATAAAACATGCTTTAAAGTTTGATCAAATATTGATCTAAATATAAGCTGTAAGTTCTTTAATTTAATGATGCAAAATGTTGAAATACGTTAGATTTGGGTTAGAACTTTAAAGGCACCATTTTTGTAGATGAAGTGAGATATAATCTTGATGTGTCGAGGAGATGACTGATGACATTTGAATTTAAATTATTTTTGAGGAAGCATAAGAATCCTTTATTCAACATCTGACTTTAATAATCAGAGTTGTGTACACTGATGTATAAAATTCAGCGGGTGGGGTTGAGGTGGATGGAGGGGGAGGTTGGATGGAGGGTCATGTCCCTTACAATCCTATTTATTTTAAAATTGATACTTAGCATTGTAGGGATCAATATCCAGAAAACATCTACAATGATTTGGCCAATGTCATTTATTTGATTGGTATTCATTCCTTTTTTTTTTTTTTTGGGGGGAAGATAATTGTAAATTTAAAACAAATTAGATAAGGGAGATAACTCTTAATAACTGCAAAAGTTAATTAACTTTTAATTTATTTCTACTTAATTTAATCTATACTTATATTAAAAACTAAATTAATTATAAACTCCACAAGACATGACATATTTTGAAAGAGATCTGTCCAGTTTAATGGGAGAGATTGCGTTGTGACTTTATATACTTTCTCTAGTGGTAATGATCACGTAATGTTCTAGTCAGTTGTGCGTCATGCGACGTTCTGTTGTTGGTGATTCTGACAGTTGTCCTAACAGATGGTGATCAACAGGTTTGTACGAGTCCATAAACAAAACATAGTCCTCACAACAAAGGATATGCTTCTCATTTAGTATTTATAACTACAACACATGAATGGGGCATTTTCTGCGGAAAGTGGTTCTGCATGTTTCTAGAAAATGATGCAGACTAGAAACTTCATTAGATAAGGATGAAGGATAATGTAATTGTAGTGATATTATCAACAAAAACATAGCACCTCATATTATAGATTACTCTGTTAGTCATTTACAATTCTCACTAATATCATTCTGCATGAAACAAAAAAGTGAAATTTTATGAGAACATAATTGCACACATTCCACGATAAGAAAAATATAGTTTTAGAGGTGATGTATTTGTCTGTTTATCCTGCATATGATTTATGGTAAATTAGTGTACAATATGGTCCTTAAATGGTAATTAAAAAGTTCTCATTATTAAGTCAGCTTTATTAAAGTGAATAGTCGGGCAAAGAAAACCAGGCCAAAAAGCGTTCATTGACCTTCCAAAAGTCCTCACATATCGAAACGACGGTCAAATTCTGCTTACGTTGCCCAGTTCTGACCATTGAAATAATGGAAAAGTTCTAAAAATAACTCTTTGAAAGCGAGGCTCCGTGGAAATGTAACCACGAACATAGCTAGCCGGGAGGAAAGTTTTAGGATTCCCACAATTAAAATTCATTTCTTCGCATGCAGAGAGATGTTAACGAGAGATTTTATTTTTCTATTTCATAAGAAATTATACTGGATACATTCACACCATTTTTACCAACTTTATCCTTCCTTGCCCGACTATTCACTTTAATTGATTTATTATCAGGGTATCTTTTTTTAAGTCAGAAGCAATGTAGATTCCACAGGGGAAACATTGATGTTATATTCTTAAATCAATTGTAATTCTAATGATAACAATTTTTAATTGACATGTTGATTAATGTTTACGTCTTGTTAATAAATTTACTTGTATTGAATATGCTTTCAACACCAACTACCTGCTTGAGTATCGTTAATTAATTGATTCCCGCCAGGTGACCTTTCCGCCTTAACAAACCTTGTTATGACATACCTGGCGTATATATACAGGAGATCTCCAGTGGCGGGGCACTACTGATGTAGAACATGTGTTATCACTTCATTTCTAGCACCAGGTAATGATTACCTACAGTCATTAGTAATTACTAATTCCTTTGATTTACAGGTGGTACCATCTAATTAGGGAGGGCAGGTTGACATCTACCACATGGTACACAGTCTAACACCAACAGATTACAGTAGAACATGTGCCCATTTATACTTTAAAAAAATGTCTTCGGCCATGAATGGAAGTTCGATATACAGTCAAACCTGTCTATAAAGAACAGGCTTTTGTATATTGTCTAGAAATTGACAATTTGACAAAAATGCTTATAGTTTTATTGGCCATGTGACTTTCCCCTCCCATCCAGTCCAAGCTGTCTTCATGCAAGTCCTGTTGTATATTACGTTATGTCCCATTCTGCTTTCACAAGGAGACAGTGATCTATTTATGTCTTGCAGACATTTCTAATGGTATAAAAAATTTCCATAAATGACGGAAACCCAGACTAAGTTACAAACTAAGGACATACATATTCAGTAATTTTTCTGAAATTTTCTGCAAAAACAGCATCTGATATTTATGTAATATGGTAATCTGCTACTTACGGAGGTATGATAATCAAATAATAAGAGGGCTGTGATGTTGGCATTGAATTTTTATAGTGTTAAACATATCCCTAAGGAAAAACATTAGGTAATAACTGGAAATAATTTTGTCATGTTCAACTAGTGTAGCTGTCGATTACGCCTGACCATAAAATTTTTGTCCCAGTCTGCTAGGTCCAATAAATACTTTGGGTTCTCGGTTATGTAAGTTAATATTAGGAATTTTTCGCTGTCCTAGACATCACAACAATCACTTCATGCAATATAGTTAGTGTTATCAATAATGCATGAAGAAGGTTATACTTCATGTTTGGAAAAATAGCATGTGTCAGCTGACCGACTCATGTTTTTAAAATAAAATTAAGACATGTATGACAGGATAGAATTTCAAGGGTTTATTTTGTACAAAATTAAGGATGATTATGATATTTAAAGCATCAATTGTCATTTAAAATGAAAGAGAAAAATTCAAATCAGACATATAATCTGAGGATGAGAGTTTAGGAAAAATATAAATATTGGTGGATGTAGCATTGGAACAAACAAGTACGGAGAAATTCTTAGTGATTTAAATTCAATGTCTTCTATATCTGAGTGTTACTGTTGTATGTAATTAAACTCTGAACTAGTAACAATATGTATATTTTTAGTTTGCATTTGATAAAGGTTTAATTACAGTAAGTGAACTTGTATGGGGGTCATGAAAGGTTAGAGGGTGGTCTACATGTAGTGATGGAGGTGGGGGGGGAGGGGGTGTGTGTGCTTACTGGGTCAAATGTGGTTTTCGCCTTTCCTTATATAAACACCATATATGGTGCAAGATATAACATCAACAGCAGTGACATAAACCTTTGGATATCAAAGATGCTTTGGGTGGATCATCTTTCAAATTAAATTTTGCTTAATATTCGTTATTGTTAATTAGCTGATCAGAAACAAAGAAGAAAGTTACCAATTAGATATATGCTCTGTACTTTATGCTTGGCTACATCTTTACACCTAGTGACCCTATAATAATACATAATTAATTGATAGAAATCATGCATACCCCTGACTCTTCACCTTCATGTCTATAACAAATAGCTGTGATGTATAATGCAAGGCTATTATTTTTGGTTTCATATTTATTTGCAGGTTTTCGAAGATATGCTGTCTGCTTCTATTATTTTGTTTCACAAATGGTTATGTTACAAGTGACATACATAAAATGATGCTTTGTCTTCAAAAATCTATTATTAAAGAGTAGATCATGTGGAACCTTATTCTATTCAAAATTACTGAAGTGTTTAAACATTTCAAGCTTCTTTCATTAGCTTCTTTTCATCATAGTTATGACCTTAAAAATGATTTTGCTACATTTTGTGTAGGATATTTATTTTGGCAGTATACTGGTGGCATGTTCCATATGGAGGCCATAATTTTGTAAAGTTGTTGAAAGCAAAGGATGTCTTATAAAGATATTGGTGTCCAAAATTCCTTTCATGAATTGATCTTTGAAAATTGTTCAGAAAGTTAGTCTGAAGTTCTGGTAATGGATTATCTCCCTTGGTGTCTTTAATTCATACAATATGTAAATGATGGATGCTCCCAGCTAGGATTGACTCACATGCATGCCATTACTGTAGCTCAATCTCAAGATATTGTCAACTCACCCTATACCTATTTACCTGCCGTATCAATTTCTCTCACACTGAATATCCCATTTCTTAGTGCAGTACCCCTTCACACCCAGTGCTTGTCTGATTTTCTGGCTGTACTTTACATCCATCATCACAATGATTTTTGTTCAGAACACTTCATTTTTGTGTGTTCACTAAGAGGATGTAACCAGCTGACTGCCTAAGTCCATTATATAATGTAATGTCATTCTCACAGTCCTGTGTGTCTTTATGACATTTCTGTACTTATATACCCTAGCCAAGACAGCAAAGCACAGGTCATGGTGCTGTCAGTCAGAGAAACAAATCTTTGGCTCTGATTGTCGATATTAATTTTGTACTCTGGATGTGACATAATTCTTGTTTTTCTCAACATTGGGTGACTCAGACCATCCAGGAACTGGTAACAGCAGTGTCTGATACAAAGACTTGTTGTGTCGCTGAACGATGTGAACATCTCAAGGGGCTCAGAGAGATATTAAATAGTATTGTTCCGGTATATTCCTTTCCTTGAACAGAAATAGATGTCAAAAAGGCAAGGGGGTGGAGTGTAGAATGATAGGAAGTATTTATCAACGTAACCTTTGAAATGATATAGTCTGAATTATGGGAAATGTGACAGTGTTCATAGTCTGAATTATGGGAAATGTGACAGTGTGCAAAACAGAAAGTGTCCTGTCCATATGTCTGCCTAAGGAAAATCATTTTGTCAACAGGATATGACAAATCCTTATGGAGAGCTATGTACAGGCACTGGTGGTCTACTGACCGTGATAGCCAAGTTAGACCCCTGCCTGTAATAGTAAGGCCAAGTTAGAGCGCTGCCTGTAATACTAAGCTGTGATACTACACTGACCAAAGAAACCGTAGAAAAAAAGAGTTCTATGCTAAAAGTCTTGATTTCTGTCATATCATTACCTTAGGTTTCGTTTGTGTGCACTATCACACACCTTGGTTAATCACTTTGCCAACAGGATATAGATAAGACTAGTCTCAGGTAGAATGGTCGAAATCAGACACGTTGGCCACTTTGCCAACAGGATCCAGATAGTACTAGTCTTGGATAAGATACAAATATCAGACACCTTAACCACTTTGCCACCACAGTGGAGAGGTGTGGGTGGAAGAAAATGATATAGTAACAAGATCTTTTTGTTACCTTAATTAATGTAATTAGACCATTTTATTAGAAAACTAATACAGGATGTTGGCAATTCTGAGAGAATAGTTTTTGCATAAACCACTGCAAGGCTTTTATGTTTAAGCTAATCACGGAGTCATTTGTAGTTTTCACCACCCAGCAAATGTATTTCTTATTATGCTCATCATCACCTTTCTGGTCATGAACCAACTGTCACATCTACACACATTCCAACAACATATTGTAGGTAACAAAAAGTAATTGTACCTGGTAGGCAACTATCCTACGAATGCTGGAGTATTGGAAGTGATTCTATTACAAAAGAACTCTTTTGCATTGTAAGGTACATTTGTACATATATTACTACCTCACTTAATACTACCTGTCATCTTATCAGATTGTTCTTGTGTCAGAAAACCTATCTTTGTGGCAGAACTTTGGCATCGTTTCTGATGAGTGTATTGTTCTTCTGCTGTAAGGTAGACTAGCAATTACTATACACACAAAAATTGTACTGGATCATCCGTTCTGAGTACAGTACCTAGTGATTCTATTTTGAAATATTCTGTAATGAATATTTGATTAATTCTACAAAGTTACATTTAGCTGATAAAGCATGATTCTATTTATTTCGTTCTGGTTGTAAATTTTCCTTTGATGTCTGCAGGCATCAAAATCAGTGATGGCCTTGAAAGCAATTAAGATAATAGCTAGTGAAATCTTTAATAGTTGTGATTTTTCATCCCTTGAACCCAGTAAAACCTCTAATATTAGTGACTTGAATTTATTGTCTTGTTATGTTTTATTTCGGTTCCTGATTAAAACTTTAGATTTTTCATCCCTTGAACCCAGTAAAACCTCCAATAATAGTGACTTGAATTTATGGCCTTGTTAATTTGAAAGTCATGATTAAAAGATTTTTCATCCCTTGAATCATAAACTGGTGGAGGGCATGTTCGATTTGATAATTAAGGCTCAGAATGTGATTTTATCATCTGTTAACAAGATTTCAACATTTGATTGTCAATCTCTTTAATCATAAACTTATGGAAGAGGTGTCAGAAAAATGTTCACAGTGTTCTGAATATGATTGACCAGTTATCATGAAAGAAATGGGATTTCTGTTTGATGTAATTGTGATTGCAATTTCCATGCAGCGTCCGAATGTTTTTGACATTACTGTTTTGTTGAAAGATTAAGAAAAAGACAGCTAATTAGGTGATGACTTGTTTCTAATATCTTAATGATCAAACAAATACTGTCAACCAACTCTTCTTCACAAGAGATTTACTTTCCCGAATTTCATGATCCAAGTACATCTGGGGCAGCGATAGCAAAGTGGTTAAGATGTCTCGACATATTACCACAAACCCTCCACCTCTGGGTCGTGAGTTCAAATCCCATGTGGGGCAGTTGCCAGGTACTGACTGCTGGTCGATGATTTTTCACTGGGTACTCAGGCTTTCCTCCACTGACAAACCTGACACATCCTTACATGACCCTGGCTGTTAATAGGACATTAAACAAGTAAAACCCAAGTAAATCTGTAAATATGTATCACTGATTCACTATACTATAAGCATCACTTGTATTGGTAGTTCTAATTTTAAATCTGTGAAAGTTAATCTTTTCGAACTTTTATTGAAATGGGAATCATGAAATTTAGTAACCACACAAAAGAAATAGGGTGAGTATAAGTACTAGCTGTTGTTAAGATAGATGATGAAGCCTGTAGCTATTGTGGTTTCAGACTGGGAGAAACTGATGGGTGATTTTCCACACGAGTTGATCATCAAGGTTTGGTGGGATGGCCAAACGGTTTACTATGTGTTTGTTGTGGTGAACCACTTTAAGTTAAAGTGCAGCTAAATCAAAAACGGTCTTACACATCTGACATTCAACATTTAGTTCTCTAGCTTTCACTTTACATTTATAACATATTACTCACAGTAGTTTTAATGTCCCTGATGGGTTCATATTATCTGTTACAACCTAAATACTGTGACAACTTAATGGGAACAGTGACACATCTGAAAACTATTATCAAATCTATCTAAAATTGTTTATAATTATACAAAACCACAATTTAGGATTAATATTGCTGGACATTTCAGATGATGCCTGCAGCTATAGCCCTGCATTAACTGGTCTTGATCTCCACTGTGTTTGGATATACGGACAGGACTGTGTATCTCATTTAACAGTTAATCCTTCTGTTAATTTCTGTCTGTTAGATTTTCTGTCTAACAAAATGTTTCTTACCTATCAGTGCTCTCTTTACATACATACACACCTTCTCCTACCTATACAAAGTTAACAGAATTGAACACCTTGTAGTCATTTGGGTCTCTCTGAATGGCACTTCTCTCACACACCAGTGATACCCATTTAACATGAAATTTTTATTGTTTACTACCTTGGAATACCATGTAACCTCAAAACTTTTATCAGGGCTGGGTTGTGATTCATCTCTAAAAACTATAGTGTGGGTTGTCCATAGTTCAATAATACAATCCCCTAATGCCTCTATAACCCAACATGTGACCCCAAATGATGTAATCTGGCAAATGTAAATAAGCTATAAAAGAGATTAATGTTGTTGAGACATGCCTAATGATATCTAGATAATTTCTCAAATAATTCTCTTTTTATCATTGGGGAATGAACCACGATCGCTCACAAAACAAATGTATTTATAGAAGTTTTAACATGCATGATTGCACATGCTTACAGTATTTTGGTGAAGAAAGCATCAGTAATTGAAGTTTATGATAATTGTCAATGATGCACAGATAATTGATGTTCCGAAATATTCTTTGATGTACAGTGTAATGAGATAATCATGCAGGAGGAAGGATGGACTGAATTATCTCCCCTTATTTCTCTCATCACCAGCTTGGTGAACTATTTTATGAATTATGTATATTCGTTATTTAATTCCATCATATAGAAATTCTGTATTTAATCCGATTTACCTATAAACTTTCTGTATGGTGATGGATTTATTATTTAGACAGAGAAACTGTTTGATTGTGAAGAATGGTCGTTCTTAAATGACCATTATCTGTTAGCTAGGATGTATATTGTTTGTTTACAAAACATTGCCATCGTTGAACAATAAAATCCAAACTACAAAGAATATATTGATATACTCCCAACATTGATTTGGGTTGGAATTTTTCACTAGATTATAACAACCAGCTTCCTGAGGCTAAAGTAGTAATGTACTTAAACGTATTGTATTTCAACACAGCAGTGATAAAAACCATTATATAGCCATCAATCCTAATATTTACTAGTGTATAATCAGATATGTAAATTGTTGAGAGGAAATCTGTGTAAATATATAGTGGTCCAGTTTCAGCCTGACTACAGGTTAAATACACAGGCTGACCACTACACTGACCAATTAGGAACCTGAGGTGGTCAATAAACCCCAGTATCTGTTCATCAGAATACTGGAGCCAGTATGGAATGGTCAGTTCAGCATCATATCAGGTGTGGATCTGTGTTGATTCAGTAATAATATCTCAAAGTATAGTTCATATACCTCAAAATATAGTAGTTCATATACTCATATACCTCATAATATAGCTCGATCATCATTATACTCATATACCTCAAAATGTAGCCCATTACACACATATATACATACATATATACATGTATGTCAATACTGATGATAGCTCAAAGTATAGCTCATGTATCGACACAATACTCAATTAAAACATATCTTAATATACAGCTCAAATATATATAAACTTAATATTGATATTATCTCAAAAACAGTTCATATAATATTATATTCAATATTGACAATAAAATTTACAAAGACAATGGGTAAGCCAATCAAAAATATGTAGTTTAACAATTTTATCTAACATTTATTT
This sequence comes from Argopecten irradians irradians, assembly GCA_004382745.1. NCBI lineage: Eukaryota > Metazoa > Mollusca > Bivalvia > Pectinida > Pectinidae > Argopecten > Argopecten irradians. The sequence continues at coordinate 1,166,821 of SAYR01052423.1, read as the reverse complement.
AATTTACTTTTAACAATTATGATACTAAGGTTTCTTGCAAATGATTTTCATTATTAAGAATTAAATACCTATAAACTTACCTTGCTGATCACTTTCTTGTACATGTATCTCTTTGCAGTAACCAAGCACTTCTATGATTATCTTATATTTTGGGTCTGTATATATATAACCACAACCTCTCTACAGGGTCAACTAATTTACACCTGTCTTCCAACAAATATCTTAATTTAAAGAATAGATGTCAGATAGTTAAAGAAAACAACTGTTCTGACATATGTTATATAACCTGTCTATATTTCCAGTTTGTTTGACACCTGCATGAGTAATAAATGACCCTGTGCTCCTTAGAAGTTTAATAAGCTTGTCTTTGATTAGTGATATTGTTAATCGTGTAATTAGAGTAATTAGCCTGGTATTGACATTGTAAGTGAGAACAGGTGGGTGATTGAGAACATCAATCAAGGCACTTTAAAGACACTTTAATGGTCCTAACAGGTACAATCTGGTATAACAGGTATTTTGGTTTGTTCTGCTGACCATAAGTTTTCTCGGTATAAAATGTTGTAAAATTTGATATAAAAAAACTTTTAAATTAAAATCACCTTTTCTATATAATGATCATTGTATAAAGGACACCTGTCTATAAAATCTACTATATAATTGACCTCTGTATAAAGGAGACCTGTCTATAAGATCTACTATATAATTGACCTCTGTATAAAGGGCACCTGTCTATAAAATCTACTATATAATTGACCTCTGAATAAAGGACACCTGTCTATAAAATCTACTATATAATTGACCTCTGTATTAAGGACACCTGTCTATAAAATCTACTATATAATTGACCTCTGAATAAAGGACACATGTCTATAAAATCTACTATATAATTGACCTCTGTATTAAGGACACCTGTCTATAAAATCTACTATATAATTGACCTCTGTATAAAGGACACATTTCTAAAAAATCTACTACATAATTTACCTCTGTATAAAGGACACCTGTCTCTAAATGACATTTTTAACTTTTGGTGGCCTTAAAGACAGTGAGCTATATGAAAAAGCAGTCATATGAAAACAAATTTTGTACTTACATTTACACAGAAATATGGTGTCCTCCCTACCACGTGTCTGCTCCAATATCGCGGAGGTATTTTAGTGTCCGGGTAGTTATGATAGAGTCTTATTAAACTTCCTTGTACCAGTTCAGGTACCTAGTGTTTGTTTTGACTGTACAATGTGTACTATTATACCCCAAAGAAAGCAAAGGGATTACTTTCAGACGAGTTCTTTGTATGGTGTACTATTCTATAATCCCAGCCCTTCAAATTCAGTCCAATTTTATAGCAAAGAGGACTCAACTGGTCAAAATTTCTCTAAGTTGACAATTTTACGACAGGGTATTTGTCTGCCATATTTATATATATTTACATAGGTCTTCTGTTATCTACCTATCTGTCCTATTTCTCTCTACAATCAAAGTATAGTGCATTTTCGATATCTTTAAAATAAAGAAATATGCCTTTTTTGTTTGTTAAGGATTTGTCTTTTATTTTGTGCACTAATTTGATGAAGAATTTGAATGAAAACATGTATTATGACATTTTAAACAGGTTACTTGGTAAATACAATAAAGTCATGTGGAATTTTCATCACACTTATTTAGCTGTCATATCATGATGTCTATAAGGAATGTAATAAATTCATTAATAAATATTCAGATATCACCCGATTTATTGACATGAAATATAATATATCAGGTTAAACGTTGTCAGTCAGTGACAATTTATCTCCCACTTATGAAATATTGTGACATCGGTTATCAGTTACACTCAGTGTAAGGTATGACAATAGCAATGTTAACAACTCAGGTAGAACGTTCAGGTGTCCGAGGAATTATAAACATACACGATAATCGTTCACCTTATACCATGTGAATCTGATTTGTAGTTTATTTTTGTGTATATATATAACTTCTATTTGATATAACAAGGTTTTGATATATCATATTTATTTAATTCTATCTAAGCAGCAGGAAAAAAACCATTATCTGAATTGCCTCTCTATAGCCCTAGTAATATATATACACATGCTGTGTATCAAACAAAATCTAAAGAATTACCAGAACCGAATCTTTCTATACCATCTTGATATATAAATATATAAACACAAATTAATGGTTACTTTTTTCCGCATTTATACTCACTGATCTTATATATCCAAATAATCAATCATTGATTCATTTTGATTTCCTTAAGAAATGAATTTCAACTTAATTGACCAACCTTTACAGATTGGTTCTGAACTAATCAAATCTAAAATTAAACAAATTCTAAAATAAACTGATGATTTTAGCTCCTTATCATCATCTGTTTCAAATTCACTTACCTGTACGAAAAATGTGATGTAGATCCTGTAGATAGGTTTATTATTTTCACACCTGTCTGTAGTATCCCATTATCATTGTAAGTGTATTGTAAACACTATGTATTTTACGCCTCATTGACAGCTTAACATCGCTGGAGCAGAACGAATCTGCAGCATCTATAGTAATACACCAGTACAGCATTACCTACCGACTGAAGCATGTATCGTTACACACCTGTCGCGAAATATGATGCCTACCGCGGCTCTGTTACCACTTATATACTATCAATGACATGCTATGACCTCATCATGACCCAAATGACAATAGTTAATTCTCCGACCCTTTCACATCCTTGTATAAGCCCTAAATGCCATACATCATGGTACAGATATACAAATGCTAATTGTACATTCAGACAATTATACTTACTTTATGTACGTAAATATACTTACTTTATGTACGTAATTATACTTACTTTATATACGTAATTATACTTACTTTATGTACGTAATTATACTTACTTTATGTACGTAATTATACTTACTTTATGTACGTATGCTGTTATAGTTTCCGAGGTGTAAATTGTTCAGGAACAGTAAACATATATCTAGGATGTGTATCGATGAAATTGTTTAAAAGCTGTCAAGATTCAGCAGACAGGAATGAACAATTCACTAATTACTAGTTGTAATTAATCCACTAATTGCAGTCCAGGTATCAGTAAAGGATGGTGTTAAAGGTCCGGCTTGTACAAATGTAAGCATGATTTAACACTTGTTAGAGTGTGGAAACCATTGTATCACAGAACAATAACCAGGTATAGGAATGCAGGTACAGCCTGCTCTCATCCCTCAGTCCTACCTTCTATCTCCTCCGTCATTCCTTCCTTACTTCTCACCCGTGTCCTGTTTGCAGGCCCAATTAAAAGCTTTAGCCTTTGAAGGTTGTGGTTGGCCCTACTGGTAATGTTTATGCTAGTTCGGGCCTGGTTTGGGTACTGTAGACAACCAGAGAGTCTGTGTTTATACTGTTGAATTCTGTGTTGAAATGCCAGGTTGTTTGTAGCGGTCTGAAGCCTGGGTCTGTACCAGAGAGACAAAGTATTGGCCTTACCTCCACTGTATATATACCTAACAATGTGTTTAGAGGAATGCTGATATGTTTGAATATTTAAAGGTAAATTCAGCTCCAGGTGAAATCATAATGATTTACCAGTTTAACATTAGATTAATGCAGAAAAATGGCATGGATTTCGAGTGTCAGTATATGAAATATATATTATTGTCATTAATGTGTGAGTTATGCTAATATTGAAAAAGTTTCATTCTTCATTGAAAAATGATTTTCTAGTTATATTGTGATGTGTATGAAAAAGCTGATTTTTACATATTATTCACTAAGTATTAATTAATTGTTCTATTAGAAGGTCTAAGTTTGATTTTGTTAATTCTGCCAAATTTTTAAACTCAAAGTTTTACATGGTCTATATATCATATTCAGATTTTAACTTTGAAGGTTTTTAACAAATTAGTATTAAAATTTTCTTTTAGATGAAACTCCTCTTTTCAATGTGAAAAATGGTAAAGCACAAAGTTAGGTAATAGAAAATCTGTTTTTAGATAAGGTTATAGGGTTCGCAGCGCCAAGTGGTAAAGATGTCCCGACATATTACCACAAACCCTCGCTCCACCTCTGGGTCACAAGTTTGAATCACATAGTACTCCAACTTTCCTCCACCGCATAAACATGGCACATGTCCTTAAATGATCCTAGGATTATTAGGATATTATTATAATCATAAAATCTTGGTGTTATCTTCATCATTGTGGTGAAAGGTTTAAATTTTTTAAATATTTGATTTTATGTACCTTGATACACCTATTTCCCTTGTAAGATTATCACTCTCAATACCCACCTATGCACGGTGTGTCTATTACATAAGCTGTATATCTGTAGCCACTGATATAATATCTATTGAATTATGCTTGCATGACCACAGATCATCATTCTCTGACAGTCCTGCTCCTCATTAGTCCATTAAAGGTGTTATTCATGCTTACCCAGATAATGTACATACACTATAGAAACATATGCCTTAATAAGCAGAAATGGTACTCCTTCTGTCATTGGGAACTATTTTTCCTTTGATTAAACAATAATAAAAAGTCCAGATTTTCTTTATTTCGTTGATCCCAATTCCAGAAATGAAGTCAAACAATTTTTTTTGTAAAGAAATTACCTTGAGTGACCCAATGATTGATTTAAATTAAGTCACAAATGGGGTCATTGTTAAAGTGTAAAAGGAGCGGGTCGGTGTGGTTTGTACATATATAGTGTTAAATACAGTCTCTGTCACTCAGCTGACGGAGCATGCTTCTTTGGCTCAGTCGATAGAGCCGTAGTTTTTCACAGCAGGGACCTAGGTTCAATTCCTGGTTGAGGTGCTCGACAGGAATCATGTGTTTTTCCCTACAAAAGATTGATCTGTACTTTTTGTCCAATTTGTAAAGAGGAGGGATAGCTGTGTTAGATAAGTGATTCATGCTTCTATTTATGTATTTAGAGTAACAAAGAGGGGAGATAACTGTGCAAGATAGGTAATTTTATGTTTTTGTTTTGCTTATTCACATATTTAAATAGCCACAAAGATGAGAGATAACTTTTCTATAAAATTATTAGTTATGCTTATAATGTATTTTATAATAGGGGCCAGCGGTGGCCGATGGTTAAGATGTCTCGGACATATCTACCACAAGCCCTCCACCTCTGGGATGCGGTTCGAATCCCATGTGGGGCAGTTGCCAGGTACTGACGCTGGTCGGATGGTTTTTTTCCGGGTACTCCGGCTTTCCATCCACCAACAACCGGGCACGTTCCCTTACATGACGCTTAATAGAGTAAAATTAAACAAACAAAAAAATGATTATTACGAGTTAATGCCCCTTTCGTTTGTGTTATTCTAAATGCATGACAGGGTATCAAGGAATTTTTACTGTTATTAGATTACAAAACAATGTTAACCCGAAATTTCAGGTAGCAGCTTTGATCATGTAAAATAACAACCTTTTTAGATAGATTACTTTAATGCATCATGAACAGTTTATCACTCTTTGTACCTTTAGTGTGATAATCATGATAAGTGACTCTGATGTTGAAAAAATGTTGTTTTCTGTTAAAAGACTATTAAAACTCCAGGGATTTCCTGGGGGTCTAAATAAAAACATTCACTGCCGAGATGTTTGCAGCATAGTAATGTCACAGTTGTTTAAGTGTTTGGATTAGTGAAGTCAGACTTTAAAAGTTTTACAAAAGGTTTTAAATAACAGAGGAAGGGTCTTTCTTAATGTTATCATGTGAAGGTTTTTGACTAGCTAGCACTAGTTTACAACATTTTCGTGAAAATTCTTAGGCTGTTCTAAAGCTCTGAAGATTACATTTAGGATTATTCTTCTAATCAAAAGCACAAGAAACCAGTCCGTTATGAAATTTTGAATTGAATGAGTTAACTAGGGCCTTGAACATTTTAGCATCAAAATCGGCCAATAATCAGAACGGATTTTTTGCAACATAAAAAAAACAATAAGTCCAAACATTGGTATTGTATACAAAGGACCGATCATATGCCTTTCTAGAGAAAATAAGGGTGATAACAGATCTTCAAAAAAATAAAACAGGTTAGACTGGTAATGTGTTCTCTGTTTTCTAAAATCTCAATCACAAAAAGCATATTGACACGTACAATATTTCTGTTTTTATACATTGACTGACTTTGAAGGCCAGTTTGATTCATCAGATACATGAACCATTTTTTGAAAAAAAAAAAGAATATTAAGTCATTACTGAATTCCCTGTAATTCTTTCCGCCTACACTAATCAGTGTATAGATAGATACATTATACCTATCTGTATATCCATCATCGATTACACTGGTGAGGGATGCGTGATCATCGTTACTGGTCATCCATCATGGAAAATTCTGAGGGAGATCACAATGTATCAGTGGAGATGTAACTAATGGCCTATCACAAATGATTGTGTTTATACTTACTATATATACAGAAGGATTCCGCTTATTTGCATAGGTCTTTTCCAGAAGAAAAAATGCAAAAACCGGAGTATTCGAATAGGCGGAGATGACTCTTTGCACCGTTCCGTTTGACCCCACACATATGTAGATCTATGTGAATAGGCAAATAGATATCGTTTCGTTTACATCGATAATACGTTTTAATTATTTACACTTAAACGAAACAACAAGTAATTATTTTCGAAGTTGTTAAATCGATTTTAATAGTTTTCAATAACAAAAACATATTCCTAATATTAGATTCTTGTTACGTTTAAGATCGACACGTGGAAGTATTTGAAAACCAGCTAAACGGATCGATATCAAAATGCAATTTAGATCCTTACTAAACAGGATTGGGATTGTTCTACATTTCTGAACCTAAATAAATTAAACCAAATTTACGTACCATTTGCTTTGCAAAATGACTTACGCATCGTGATTTAAACTTCAAAGTGACCGATCAACTAGTAGTGTGTTCTTTACACATGTTAAGCTTTAGGCCTATTGAAATCGAAAAGGCGGCAGGTGAGAAGCCATGCGTTCACATCGACCCAAATGTGTTTTGAAATCTCCCTGTATTGTTATCTATACGGAAGCGAATAGCTTGTGTATAACATTCAGAAATTAATGCATATTCAAAGTAGCAACTGAAACAACGTAAGCAAATTATCTTTTTGTATCCTAAGCTTACATATATTGTAATTTTGTTTTCGCATATATTGTCATTCGTGTAATTTATGCTATATAAAATATGTAGTTGTCATGTTAATAATTATGAAGGCCAACGTGTTTAATATGTTATTTGATACTTTCTTTCTAGTGTATATGGTAATAAAAATGGGAAGGCCACTTACCCTGCTAGTTTTTGTGATTACTTCGAATATTTTAGTAATTTCTTTTTCTCTTAGTGTCATTTTTCATACGGCTTAACAGCGATGTTCGTGTTCTCAATTTGAATTATATTTTTGACAAAAATGTCGTGTATGTTTGGACAATGAATTCACTATAACAACTCAGGTGGCTGGCATTTTGTTTACCTCTCAAATAGACAGTCTATTCATCTGTCTGCCGGCACCCGGAAATGACAGGACACACACTGCGGTATACAGGAACGCGCAGTTACTTGAATAATTTTTCATTTAAAGTCCATACATGACAAACAAACAAACACACGATTCAACGGAACAAACGTAATGATGGCATGGAGGATGAACAGGTAGACACGCACGATCAACTTCTTCGCAGCCAAGTTGTATTACCCTTGGCTACGCGAAGTTGACGCACTCGATAACGATTCACAATTCTGCACCACTTAAGGGACGTTACGTGAACAGTGCTGGACAAGTAAAATGCTGAGCCAATCAGCGGGAAGGGTCGATGGTGAGGAAAAACAAGTTTCCCTTATTTTAGTGGAATTTTGAGTTTTGAAAGTTTGGAAATTTGTGTATTGATTATTTTTTCATATTGTCATATCCTATATTTCAACATACAGGAACACTTACTGATTTTTTATACTGGGATTTGTATTAATTTTTGTTTTCAGTAGATGTATATAAGGTTTCTGGCTCTATCTGGATCTTTTCAGAAGATTTTTGAACTGAATTTTAATTTGACTCTTTGGCTCCGCCTTATATTGTATCCCTTTGAAACTTCTAAATGTATTTCGATAATCTTTACTCAAGATTACATCTTGTGTCTATGGACGTGAGGTTGGGTTGCGATGAAACCAGTCTACCATTTTCTTTAATCTTTTCACACAAACAGAAAATAAATAAACCAACAACAAAAAAACACATATCCTATTTTGGTTCCAAGTCTACTTTTCATTCTTCTTTTTTATTTATGAAGACCAAGGGGAATAACTGGTACAATAGAGTTAAATTTTCATAATTCTCCCTTTGACCCCACATTATGTAATCTTATCACATTTCATACAACAAAACATGCCCTCACATAAAAATAAAATTGGGCTTACCATCACAATTTTATCCATGCTTGATGAAGATTAGTACAAGTAGCTTTTGATGGCAGAATAAACAAGATAAGGAAAACAGGGGTAGAGGAAAAGTGTCTTGTTTTAAATAAGAACTTTGAATGATTTTGCTGCCTTCTCACAGCAATACATGTTTCAGTATCCCTTACACGGTGCGATGGTCACCGGTGATGTGTTGTTAGGACAAAAACTCTAACTTTTGATTAAACTAACGTTTTGATAAACGTTGCATATATGACCATTTTGAAGTGTTTATATCTCCTGGTCCATTTTTTTGGAATCATTATGATCCTTGAAATTAATTCATTTATATATGTTCTAAAGAACATTCTTCTTTCATATAACATATTGTTACCCAATCTTCAGAACATTTTTATCCGTAAACTCTCATAAAATTGGTTAAATTACAGTTAATAAATTTGATAACGATACATTCTGACATATTCGGAGGGCTATTATTTTCCTTCATTTTCTAATGCATGACTTTAAATAATTAAAAAACCCTGACAGACAATATTGCAATATCTCCATTTACCAAAAAAATCCAGGAAATGGAAACAAATTGCCATATTTGGCAGAGCCTAATATTTTCCGCCATTTTTCTATCATGACCCCTTTAAAATCCTATTAAATTTTGGCAGACAAAAAGTTCATAAAACATTAGATTATTGAAAAATCAACATCTGATACATAACAGGTTTAAAGGCGCTAAACGTCCTGCCCGCAAGGACAATAGATTATTAAGAGATTTCTTCGATTTTTGATTCCTTTATTATCCGCCATTTTTTGAATTAATATGGGCTTTTGAAAATTAGTCATTTTATGTGCTTTAGTTAGCGATGTTCTTTCTCCATATGCGCTCTTCAAAAAACATTTCTATTGGTATAAGTTCATTTTTTGACCTTTGTTTGACCTCATTTGAACCCCTCTAGCGAATTTCTTGACCCAGGGACATTAATCTCTTGTATAACATGTAGTAAGAAAAAAACGGTTATACAACATCGGCATTTCAGGACCTAAATAAATTTTTGATCACCATTGGACCCTGAAAGTTGTCATTTTCTGCTGTCTCAGATAATGCTCTTTACCAATCAATTCAAAAACACTTCTCTTTTGAAATTCATAAATTACGGCTTAACATTTTAACGTTAAAAACGAAATGCATATCAGGAGGCTTATTATTTTCCGCCATTTTCAAATTCATTACTTTGAAATTAAAACTCTGTACAGAGGATATGCCAATTCTACATTTCCAAAAATAATCAAACACTTTACCAATAAATTGATAAGCGTAAAAAGAGCTCAGAAATTACGTAAAAAACCAGGAAATATTGAAACATAATATGTTACCAGTATTTTGGAGAGCTATTTATTTCCGCCATTTTTTCTACCTATTCACCCCTTGAAATTCATAACTTTTGAAGACCAAAGTTCATACACGTAGCGTATGAAAATCAACACTGTACATACAGGGTTTAAAGGCGCTGAAATGCCTGGGGTCGCAAGGACAAAATAAACTAAAAAATTTCCAGTTTTTGATGTTCCTATATCTCCCCGCCATTTTGAACATAGACCTTGAATGGTCATTTTATGTATCTGGGAGAATTTCTTTCCACATCCAATTTCAAAACATTTTTCTTTAAATTTTCATGAAATTACGGTTAAAAATTTTTACGTTAAAAAATGAACGAAAAATAAAACGCCATATTCGGAGGGCGTATATTTCCGCCATTTTACAATTGTATGTTTCTTTGAAAATTAAAGACCTGTTACAGGACAATAGGTCAAAGTCAAACATTTACAAAAAAACACACCCTACATTTTAAATTGATAAAGGCGCTACGAGCTCACAAATTACGGCGGGAAAAAAACCAAGGAAATGAAACAAATTACCATATTGCGAGAGGCTATTTTTCCGCCATTTTTTCTATATCACCCCTTGAAATTCATAACTTTTTGAAAAACAAAAGTTCTTACAACACAGGTACGAAAATCAACACTGTACACTACAGGTTTAAAGGCGCTGAAACGCCTGTCGCAGGACAATATAAACTAAAATTTCGGTTTTTTGATGTCCTATATCTCCGTCATTTTTGATTCATATGACTTGAAATTGGTCATTTTTATGTGTCTGAGAGCAACTGCTCTTTCACATCCAATTCAAAACAATTTTCTTTGAAATTTTTCATAAAATAACGGGTTAAAATTTACTTTAGAAAAATGAACGAAACGCCATATTCGGAGGGCTACATATTCCGCCATTTTCAGTGTTTGTCTTTTGAAATGAAAACCCGATACAAGATAATATGTAAAGTGTAACATTTGCAAAAATCAACCCACCCTACATTAATTATGAAGCGCTCACGAGCACACAAATTACGTTGAAAAATAAGGAAAATTGAACAAATTGCCATATTTTGGAGAGCTATATTTCCGCCATTTTTTCTATATAATCCCTTTTTAAAAACCCATAACTTATGAAGACAAAAAGTTCATCACAAACAGCGTATGAAAAATCAACAACCGTACATACAGGTTTATTAAGTCCTCTTACAGAGGGCAAATATAAATTAAAATTCCGATTTGATGTCATACTCCCTGCCATTTTGATCAAATATTCAATGGTCTTAACTGGCTGAGAAATATGCTCTTTAAATACCTTCGAAACAGTTCTATGGTAAGTTCATTTTTGACCTTTGTTTTGACTCTCTTTTAATCCCCTTAGTGAACTGCTTGTGACCTTGACATAATTTCTCTGGATAACATGTAATTGAGGAAAAAAAACGTTGAATTATTTTCGTGATCTAACATGTGAGAATGAAAGGTTACATGGTTGGTGTTTAAGCCGTACGGTGGTATGAAATTATTGAGCGTTTAAAATAGGGGGTTTTCGTTCGAAAAAAAGCATGGCTATCTGGTGATGCCTTGACCCCTTTGTAATTATCTCCCAAAAAACCCGAGAGTACAATTTAAGAGAACTCATAATACAAAGCCCCCTCAAACAACCTCTTACAACCTCTTATTATACCGATATAGAAGATTTAAACATTTGGTTGAACCCTGTGACCTTGAAATGAAATGTCAAGGTCAATAAGAAACAGCATAAGTTGTATGACATTTTCTCCATGCACCTATGTCTATACCAAAAATTCAAGCTATGGTGTGAGTTAAGTATTAAAGGCGCTGGGAAAACCTTTTAATATTTTTGGCGGGAAAACGCCAAAATAGCCTTTTTCAACAGGCCTAATATCTCCGCCATTTTTGGATTCGGATGACCTTAAAACTTGTACCATTATTCTATTTCTGAGGCGATGCCCTTTCATATCCAATCTTTTCAAAATTTTTCTGTGGTGAATATTTTCGTTTTGACCTTTGTTTGTACCCAACGTAGCGAACTCTTGACCTTGACATAACTCCTGATTAAGATGGATTGGAAAAGCTCAATGCGGCCAATTGTCCACGATCTGTCCTAAATAACAAAACAGGAAACGATGTACACTGGTACGCGTAATTGAAGTTATGAGCGTTAGCACACTTCGTTCCAAAAAAAATTGTTTTTTTACGTCTGTGACTTGACCTTGAACATTTTTTGTAAAAATCTGAACGATACATTTTCAAAGATCTTACTGGTACATTCATATAACGTGTTCCCAAAGTGAGCGTCTCGTACATGATTGTAAGCGTACATGAGCAGCGTGCCGAAACGTACGTTTCGATTTTCTACGATAAAGTCACCAGGTCAAGGTCAACAGGAACTGTAAAAAACTACTAATGGTCGAACGTAACTTTAAACGCTTCATAACTTCATAACTATACGCTATACATCGTCGATGTTAGTAAGGGTAACCTCCCTCTCCGAAATATGCTAATTACATGTTAATATCACAGATAGTCTAGGTCATGAGCGTGCGAAAAATGAAAAAGGGTCAACAAAGGTCAAATATGAACTACCATAGAAAAGTTTCGTAATATAAGGCGGCGAATATGAAAGAGCTTTCCAGAAAAAAATCTATGACCATAAACAATGATTCAAAAAGATGCGGAGTATCATGTCGAACATTAGAAAATCGAAAATATTTAGTTCATATTTGTCCCTGCGCCGAGACGTTTTCGCGCTTTTAAACCTGTCATGTACAGTGGTTGTTGATTGTTTCAAACCTATGCTTGTTTTCTAATGAACATCATTGTCTTTTAACAAGTATGGATTTTTAAAGTTTATATAGAGAAAATGACGGGAAAAATTATAGCTCTCCAAATATGTCAATTTTGTTCCATTTCCATTTTCCGAATAAAAATTTAAAGCTCGTAATCCTACCATTAAAAGCTAGGTGTGATTGCACTATGTAGACTAATGTTGTACAGGGTGATAATTTCAAAATCATGAATTCGAAAATGGTCGGCAAAATATAGGCCCCCAAATTATTGGCGTTTCGGTTCATTTTATTAACGTAAATTTTACCGCAAATTCATGAACAATTCAAAAGAGAAATGTTTTTGAATTGGATGTGAAAAGAGCATGCTTCTCAGGAACACACTAAAATGCCAATTTCAAGGTTCATAAGATTCAAAATGAGCGGAGATATAGGGACATCAAAATCGAATTTTTAGTTAGGATTTGTTCCCGCGCGAGACGTTTCGGAGCCTTAAAACCTGTATGTACAGTCTTCATTTTTCGTACCTGTGTTGTAGGAACTTTTCGTTTTCAAAGGCTATGAATTTGCAAAGGGGTTTTATTTAGAAAATAATGTGCGGAAAATATAGCTCTCCCAAATATGGCAATTTTGTTTTCATTTCCTATTTTTTCCGTTAATTTCTGAGCTTTCGTTAGCGCCTTACATTTAATTGTAAGGTGTTTGATTGTTTGTAAATTATAGACATTGGGCATATTCTACTGAACAACGTTTTTAATTTTTAAAGAAATAATTTGAAAATGGCGGAAATATAGCCCTCTGATTATGGCATTTCGTTCACTTTTTAACGTCAAATTTTTTACCGTAATTTTGAAATTTCAAAGAGAAATGTTTTTGAATTGGGATGTTTTAAAGAGGGCGACACGCCAAATCAATGATCATCTCAAATCCACAAGAACAACCATGACACACCTATCCTTACCACTAACATCGTCATGTGAACCATTCAAAACCTGTAAAAACCATAGACAACCCATATTTATAAAATATTTGAAAACATAATTAGCAAGCCACAATCAGAGAGCACGAAGAAAAAAGCCAGCTCTAAACTTACTGTCCTCGCGAGAAACACTAACATCTTCGTTACACACGGAGCCACTCATCGCACAATTGAGTCCTTTTCATCGGCTGCGCTGTAATCACATAAATGATACCAAACTGTGCAAATAACTATATTACATTTCTACGAAAAAGAACTAGTATTCAGTATTCATACTTAAACGATACAATGTACACTCAAATCGCCCACAATGTGTTTAACAAACTCTGCGATTAATACACACCGATAAAAATGATATTACAATGTGTAGCTACACCGCAGATGCTCTGGTACAAAAGAAGGGTCCGATCCTACTGTGAAATCTCATAAGCTATTAAAAAACACCTAGAGGAAAAACCAACAGATACACACTTTAACTCAAGGACAAACAGCGTAAAGCACAACAAAAAACCCAAATACCCTCAGAAAGGTTAACAAAAACACTACAAAATGTATGTGAAATGTGTGCAGGAAATATGTCAACCTAGCGACACCGGGAATGCGTTTAACCACGCAAAACCGTTGCTATGTTGGGGAATGACATAATACCCGGCAAAGATTTCTCATAACCCACCACCACCGAACCACCACAAAATTACATCCAAAAAGTCTTTACAAATTATATATACATCATACATGATATTGACACAACAAGAAACCCCACACACAAAATTAACATTTAACTCCGCCAATTTGATCACACCATTACAATAAATAATCCATATCAGCGCAGGCTCACGAACTCATATCATCCTCTCTAATTGAAAACAAACTACTGCACCAACTGAAAATCTGTTAACAGCCAATATGGACCAGCACATAACAAGTTTCTAAGAAACGCTTTTTGCAAACAACATTATAATATTGAGATGAGATCGTCTCCGTTTCAAGTTTAGATTACACAATTCGACCACCTGAAAGCGAAGAAATAAGACGTCAAATTAAAAAGCAAAATCGATTCCTCGATACTCCGACTAAACTTACTAAAAACAAATATATCATATACTACATGAGATGGATAAAAATCACTCAGATGTAATATGATACGCAGAATCAACAAATCGCACCAGTGATTATTTATGGTTTTTAATTTCACTTATTATCCACACAAATCTTCGTTAGCAGGATCTAACTCATCACAGAACCGCAACCACACAGAATATCGAATCAGGACATCAAACATGACAACAAATTAATGTAATAATGGTACATCGCACCAGCATCTTTGAACGTATCGTATTACAGTATTACTTTTCATTGTAAAAAAACAAAATGTATACAAGGGAATCTAAAGCACCGCCAAGACACAAAACAGTTAACAAAAAAAATACTTTATTTCGACCAAATTTTTAGACCTTCCCATTTAACATACAATAAAACCGCATAACGCCTAGTAAAAATACAACCCGTTGTCCCTCCACGTTTATGTCATCTATTAAAAGCTAGTACGTGACTAGCAGCAAAAACAACCAGTTATTCCATCGCTCCAATCAAAATCAACATTTATCAGAGAGATTTATGTCAGGTTACAAGGTCAAGAGCTCGCTACGGTCAAACCAAATTGTCAAAAAGCGAAAATTGCCACAGAAAAGTTCATCGGAACCAAAATGGCGGAGATATAGACCTTGGAAAACTGCGTTTTTGCCGTTTTTCCCGCCAAAAATGCACGAAGATTTCAGCGCCTTTAATACTTAAACATACATGCCTGAATTTTTGCATAGACATAGCATGGACAGATATCTACAACAGTTTTACGCCAAAAACTTTGTGACTATGTTACGTCAATCAAACTTCTGATTATACAATTTTTCATAGTTTCATACAACCTATGGCAAAACATTGTTGTGCCTGCATGAATTAACGATTAAAATTAAACATTATAGTCAACGTCATACAAGTCACATATGCTACAATCCTAGTACATTGTTGTAGAACATCTTTACATCAAAAGACTGATGCCG
>SAYR01052423.1:1126893-1151174 GCA_004382745.1 Argopecten irradians irradians | reverse complement strand
TCACTAATACTGTTGTAATTAATCCACTAATTGCAGTCCAGGTATCAGTAAAGGATGGTGTTAAAGGTCCGGCTTGTACAAATGTAAGCATGATTTAACATTGTTAGAGTGTGGAAACCATTGTATCACCAAAACAATAACCAGGTATAGGAATGCAGGTACAGCCTGCTCTCATCCCTCAGTCCTACCATCTATCTCCTCCGTCATTCCTTCCTTACTTCTCACCCTGTTTCCTGTTTGCAGGCCAAAATTAAAAGCTTAGCCTTGAAGGTTGTGGTTGGCCTACTGGTAATGTTATTGCTAGTTCGGGCCTGGTTGGGTACTGTAGACAACCAGAGAGTCTGTGTTTATACTGTTGAATTCTGTTGTTGAAATGCCAAGTTGTTTTGTAGCGGTCTGAAGCCTGGGTCTGTTACCAGAGAGACAAAGTATTGGCTCTTACCTCGATTGTATATATACCTAACAATGTGTTTAGAGGAATGCTGATATGTTTGAATATTTAAAGGGTAAATTCAGCTCCAGGTGAAATCATAATGATTTACCAGTTTAACATTAGATTAATGCAGAAAAATGCATGGATTTCGGAGTGTCAAGTATATGAAATATTTTGTCATTAATGTTGAGTTATGCTAATATTGAACAAAGTTCACATTAAAAATGATTTTCTAGTTATATTGTGATGTTGTATGAAAAAGCTGATTTTACATATTATTCACTAAGATATTAAATTAATTGTTCTTTAGAAGGTCTAAGTTTGATTTGTTAATTCTGCCAAATTTTTAAACTCAAAGTTTTACATGGTCTATATATCATATTCAGTTTTTAACTTTGAAGGTTTTTAAACAATTAGTATTAAAATTTTCTTTTAGATGAAAACTCCTCTTTTCAATGTGAAAAATGGTAAAGCACAAGTTAAGGTAATATGAAAATCTGTTTTTAGATAAGGTTATAGGGTTCGCAGCGCCAAGTGGTAAAGATGTCCCGACATATTACCACAAACCCTCGCTCCACCTCTGGGTCACAAGTTTGAATCACATAGTACTCCAACTTTCCTCCACCGCATAAACATGGCACATGTCCTTTAAATGATCCTAGGATTATTAGGATATTATTATAATCATAAAATCTTGGTGTTTATCTTCATCATTTGGTGAAAGGTTTAATTTTTTAAAATTTGATTTTATGTACCTTGATACACCTATTTCCCTTTGTAAGATTATCACTCTCAATACCACCTATGCACGGTGTGTCTATTACATAAGCTGTATATCTGTAGCCACTGATATAATATCTATTGAAATATACCACAGATCATCATTCTCTGACAGTCCTGCTCCTCATTAGTCCATTAAAGGTGTTATTCATGCTTACCCGGATGATGTACATACACTTAAATTGATAAATATACCTTAATCAGAAATGGTACTCCTTCTGTCATTGGGAACTATTTTCCTTTGAATAAACAATAATAAAAAGTCCAGATTTTCTTTATTTCGTTGATCCCAATTCCAGAAATGAAGTCAAACAATTTTTTTTGTAAAGAAATTGCCATGAGTGACCCAATGATTTATTTATAAGTCACACATGGGTCATTATTTAAAGTGTAAAAGGAGCTGGTCGGTCTGGTTTGTACATATAAAGTGTTAAATACGGTCTCTGCTCACTTAGCTGACGGAGCATGCTTCTAATTTGCTCGCTATCGTAGTGGACGGTGGTGCTCGACAGGAATCATGTGTTTTTCCCTACAAAAGATTGATCTGTACTTTTTGTCCAATTTGTAAAGAGTGGGGATAGCTGTGTTAGATAAGTGATTCATGCATCTATTTATGTATTTATAGTAACAAAGAGGGGAGATAACTGTACAAGATAGGTAATTTTATGTTCATGCTTATTCACATATTCAAGTAGCCACAAAGATGAGAGATAACTTTTCTATAGATTTATTAGTTATACTTTATGTATTTATACAGAGTTAATGCCCTTTGTTTGTCTTATCTATAATGATGAACAGGGTTATCAGGAATTTTTACTGTTATAGATACAAAACATGTAACCCGAAATCAGTAGCAGACTTTGATCATGTAATAACAACCTTTTTAGATAGATTACTTTTAATGCATATGAACAGTTTATCACACTTTTTGTACTTTAGTGTGATAATCATGATAAGTGCTCTGTGTGAAAAATGTTGTTTCTGTTAAAAGACTATTAAACTCCAGGATTTCCTGGGGCGTCTCAAATAAAAACATCACTGCCGAGATGTTATGCAGCATAGTAATGTCAAGTTGTTTAAGGTTTTGGATTAGTGAAGTCAGACTTTAAAAGTTTTACAAAGGTATTAGATACAGAGGAATTAAATGGTTTTCTCTAATGTTATCATGTGAAGGTTTTGGACTAGTAGCACTAGTTTACAACATTTTCATGAGTTTCTTAGCTATATAAAATCATTCACCCCCTGAAGATACATTTAGATTAATTCTTCTAAATCAAAGACAAGAACCAGTCCGTTATGAAATTTTGAATTTGAATGAGTTAACTAGCCTGAACATTTAGCATCAAAAGTCGGCCAATAATCAGAACGGATTTGCAACATAAAAAAGACAATAAGTCAGAACATTGGTATCTGTATACAAAGGATCCATCATATGCTTTCTAGAGAAATAAGGGTTGATAAACAGATCTTCAAAAAAATAAACAGAGTAGACTGGTAATGTGTTTCTCTGTTTCTAAATCTTCAATCACAAAAGCATATTGACAGTACAAATATTTCTGTTTTTATACATTGACTGACTTTGAAGGCCAGTTTGATTCATCAGATACATGAACCATTTTGAAAAAAAAAAAAGAATATTAAGTCATTACTGAATCCCTGTAATTCTTTCCGCCTACACTAATCAGTGGTATAGATAGATACAATTATACCTATCTGTATATCCATCATCGATACACTGGTGAGGGTAATGCGTGATCATCGTACTGGTCATCCATCATGGAAAATTGAGGGAGATCACAAATGTATCAGTGGAGATGTAACTAATGGGCCTATCACAAAATGATTGGTGTTTATACTTATATATACAGAGGATTCCGCTTATTTGCATAGGTCATTTTCCAGAAGAAAATATGCAAATAACCGGAGTATTCGAATAGGCGGAGATGACATTTTGCACCTCCGTTTGACCCCACACATATGTAGATCTATGTGAATAGGCAAATAGATATCGTTTCGTTTACATGATAAATACGTTAATTATTTACACTTAAAACGAACAACAAGTAATTATTTTCGAAGTTGTAAATCGATTTTAATAGTTTAATAACAAAAAATATTCCAATATTAGATTCTTGTTTACGTTAAGATCGACACGTGAATATTTGAGAAACAGCTAAACGATCGATATCAAATGCAATTAGATCCTACTAAACAGGATTGGATTTGTGTCTACATTTCTGAACCTAAATAATAAACAAATTTACGTACATTTGCTTGGCAAAATGAACTTACGATCGTGATTAAACTTCAAAGTGCCGATCAACTAGTAGTGTTGTTTTTACACATGTAAGCTTAGGCCTATTTGAAATCGAAAATGGCGGCAGGTGATGAAGCCATGCGTTCACTCGACCCAAATGTGTTTTGAGAATTCTCCCTGTATTGTTGATCTATACGGCGAATAGCTTGATAACATTTCAGAAATTAATGCATATTCAAGTAGCAATGAAACAACGTAGCAATTATCTTTTGTATCCTAAGCTTACATAATGTACGAAACTTGCGGTAGTCATTGCACGCCGACTTTGCATGCTTTTATGTCTCGTTCAACGAGACGCTTGATACGCACATGTCTGTCGTAGTCAACAAGACTCTGGTTGAACGAGACTACTCATGAATGGCAATTGTTGTAAGGAAGCATGGTTTCTCCAACCGATCGCGAACTAAGGTACGTTTCGTTAATAAATAAACATATTTGAAAGTGCAAGTGCTTTAATTAGATGTTTGAGTCCGTGAATATACTAAAGTTATGATCAACCGCTGCTGATGTAAATCGTAACAGCGTCGAATACCTTTGCAGATTCATGCATAAAATAACAAGCCATACGATAACGTAACTGTTACCGGATGATGTCTAGTAAAAGCGGAAGTATCTGAAACATATATCGGCGAATTTCGCTAAAAATATTATTGCAAAATTGAAAAATATATTCGATTTTATTTTAGGAATTCCCAAATATTTATTCAAAATAACCGGGAGGTCATGTAAAAGTCTATGCAAATTACACGAGTGAAAAACAAAGATTAAAGAAGGGAAAAAATCGGACCGCAGGAATTTAGCACAATAACCGAAATTATTCGAATAACCGTTATTCGATTATGTGGAGTCCTCTGTACTTCAGTATATAGTATCACAAAATGATAGGTGTTTATACTTATATATACTTCAGTATATAGTATCACAAAATGATAGGTGTTTATACTTATATATACTTCAGTATATAGTATCACAAAATGATTGGTGTTTATACTTATATATACTTCAGTATATAGTATCACAAAATGATTGGTGTTTATACTTATATATACTTCAGTATATAGTATCACAAATTGATTGGTGTTTATACTTATATATACTTCAGTATATAGTATCACAAAATGATTGGTGTTTATACTTATATATACTTCAGTATATAGTATCACAAAATGATTGGTGTTTATAATTATATATCTTCAGTATATGAGTATCACAAAATGATTGGTGTTATAAATTATATATACTTCAGTATATAGTATCACAAAATGATAGGTGTTTATACTTTATATATACTTCAGTAATATAGTATCACAAAATGATGGGTGTTATATCAATTATATATATACTTCAGTATATAGTATCACAAAATGTTGGTGTTTATACTTAATTATTATACTTCAGTTATATAGTTATCACAAAATGATAGGTGTTTATACTTATATATACTTCAGTATATAGTATCACAAAATGATAGGTGTTTATACTTATATATACTTCAGTATATAGTATCACAAAATGATAGGTGTTTATATTATATTATACTTCAGTAGTATATGTATCACCCAAAATGATTGGTGTTTATACTTATATATACTTCAGTACTATAGTATCACAAATGAATAGGTGTTTTATACTTATATATACTTCAGTATATAGTATCACAAAATGATTGGTGTTTATACTTATATATACTTCAGTATATAGTATCACAAAATGATAGGTGTTTATACTTATATATACTTCAGTATATAGTATCACAAAATGATAGGTGTTTATACTTATATATACTTCAGTATATAGTATCACAAAATGTTTGGTATTTATACTTCAATATACTTCAGTATATAGTATCACAAAATGATAGGTGTTTATAATTATATATACTTCAATATATAGTTTTTCTGGTCTATAGACACACCGAAAGATGGTAATTATTCTTCTTTACCCTATATATATATATATATATGATATGTAACTCAGAACATTTAACAATTCCAGTATATGCAATGATATAATATATATAAACCGTCTTTGACCCAATAAGTGTCCAGGAAGCTTAAAAATTGAACCAAATATGGAGACCTGCTTAATAGAAAATTTGGACTAGCCATTTATAAAATTATCCTACAACGTAAGGCATAAATCAATTTGCAAAGAAAATTGAAATCTTAAAAAGGGGAGAGGGATTCTTATAGGCATGGGGGCATTTATTGAATCGAATACAGTATAAAAAAATGGAAAGCTGATATATACTTTTCTATGAAGAATAGATGAATGTACAACAGCTGAAAAAAATCAATGTGGGAAATGATAATCCTAACTGAAGAGTGAGAGGAAACTTTCTCTGGAAAGTACAGCAAAACATAGACATTGTGGAACCTTTTTCATTTTCAAGTTCTGAGTGAGTTCTTTGTTGTAGATGTCATTTTAATGAATTTCCGTGATAGATTCTGTGAGTTGTAATGGTCTCTTTAAGAATGGCAATTATCACATCGTAATTGCATTTTTCCTTGGCAGTTGTTCCTTATCAATTTATAAAAGGAATTCATTACTCATTTGCTGATTTAATTTACCAACATCAGTAAAAGAATTCAGAATTTGTGATTCGACTTTTCTCAAAATCTATCACAAGGTATTTTACAGGTGTGATCCATTACCTTCCTGAAAACTAATCATCAATGTTATATTGATTATAAGAGAAAAAACTGGTGATTACAAAAATATGCATCAATCTCCTACAATATGCAGACCCATAATACATCTTGCTATTTATTTTTCAGTGAGGAAATCTGGGTTTGAATCATGTCCTGTTTTAGGCTAAAACATGCAGCCAATTAACAGTAGGAATACTTCGTCATTCCAGCAATGGATCGTAAACATTTTAATCTTGCATCAATGTATTGTTAATGGTAGATAATTTCAGAAAACAAAAACAAAAATGAGATCATCATGTTAGAATCGTAGATAAAGCCGCAGAGACGTGATTGGTTGGACGGATGACACAGAACTATTATAGCGTTATGGTGCCGCATCACGAACCATTACCATGACAACCATGATAAGAATCAGGTCATGATACCTGTAACAATGAAAATGTATACCGTCACGTGTATCCATAAAGATACACATCATACAAAATGGGATTGGATTTCATTCAGTGGCAACATAGATAGGAGACTCTTATTAATATGACTTTCTTTAATTAGTAAGTCATATTAATTAGAATCCCCAATCTTAATTAAATGTTTAAATGAAATTAGAATTTTTAGACAAAAATAAACTTAGAGTATAGATAGCTGATAAACTAACACTGAAATAGTATAGGTGGCATAGTGATTAAGTCATTTGTCTTTCATCTACCCATCTGAGACTCGACTCCTAGCACCGATGTGGAATTATGTCACGGTTCTCATCACAATTATTTCCTTGCACACTAATTAAGACCCATGCCACACTTACCTGGACCATCGAAAGGGATTTTAATGTAATGTGAAACTTGTTTTGCAATCTATGGAAAAATATTTTTATTGTTATTTAATCATCAATACAATCAAGTTTGACGTCTTTGTAATGTATAGTGACATATATTCACCTGCTTGGTAGATGGTCAAGCTCTCAATCAAACATAATGACCTTGGATGTTAATAGCAGGTTTGACCAACCCATCAAACCAAACCAGTCAGACATTAGCCGGTATGGGGTATCTGCCTTTATGACCGTTTGGGTTTCATTTGTCTCTTCTAACATTTAGATCCTTCCGCCACTTCCATCTGGACCAACAAGCATCACAGATGTGATTAGTAAGAGCAAGTTATTTTCTGTGGGGATGATTTTTTTGTGATTTTGCAGATCATCCCCATGAAAAATTAAGAAGTGATTGATTTATCAAAGCCTAATCATCAAATTTTGATTAGCTAAAATTTTATTTTCTTGTTATATGTCCAAATCTCAAAAATTTTGACTTGCAAAAATAACCGGCTTTCCGGGAGTTAGGTCATGAAGTACATTTAGCAATATCCAATATTGGATTTATCTTTTGTTGTAAGACAAATCTTTCTTTTCAATTAGACTTTGCTGACTCCAGAAATGAACATCTGAGAAAACATTGATGGTACCTAATTGATTCGTAGGGTTAAATGCCTACCCAGAGGCTTTATTTTCCTTGTCAGAACATAATGTTACCAAGATTGATGGTGTAGAAAAACAAAGGTTACATACCTTCAGTAACCAAGGAGGAATTAAGAAGTATTTAGCTTGTAATTGTGCTGTCTTTTAATTCCCCCATTCTCATATGAACCTGGCAGTTTTGTTCTTATTGCATTGTGAGTTATGTTTTCTTTCATGACAAAAGAATAAGAGAAATGAAACGTTTTAGTTTACATTATTCTTTTGGAACAAAAATGCTTTGTGGAAGAAAAATGAAGCAAAATTGTCATTTATTTTGATTTAAGGGATGCACACCTTGTTTCAGAAACAGAAATATGTGTCTTAAGCATGGGAAGTCTTCAATTGTAATTATAGAAGTGATGTCATATAACAATGATATTTCTTAATAAAACTACAGGCATATGATCTAGTAGCTTCCAAGTCAGATTATATATGTTCTTCAGGATGATGTAATGACCTTCACCTTAGTCTGTGTTTATCATACTCATTATACTCCCACTGATATACACTGAGATGATTCCAATTCTCTTTTGCCTTGTTTGAACTCTGTCCTTTCGCCATCTTGCCTGTACCTTTCATTTGATACACTGTACCTTTCATTTGCATACACTGTACTTTTCATTTGCATACACTGTACCTTTCATTTGCATACCTTTCATTTGCATACACTCTACCTTCCATTTGCATACACTCTACCTTTCATTTGCATACCTTTCATTTGCATACACTGTACCTTTCATTTGCATACACTCTACCTTTCATTTGCATACCTTTCATTTGCATACACTGTACCTTTCATTTGCATACACTGTACCTTTCATTTGCATACACTGTACCTTTCCTTTGTGTACCTTTCATTTGCACACACTATCTTTCCTTTGCTTACCTTTCATTTGCATACACTGTACCTTTCCTTTGCTTACCTTTCATTTGCATACCTTTCAGTTGCATACACTGTACCTTTCATTTGCTTACCTTTTATTTGCATACACTGTACCTTTCATTTGCATACACTGTACCTTTCATTTGCATACACTGTACCTTTCATTTGCATACCTTACATTTGACCCCTTTTCTATCCTTGTTTGCCCTACCACCCCATATTGACCTCCCTTGCACTTTTCTTTCCATTTTGCCTTGCCTTGTTTCTTTGTCCTTTTGTCTTGACTTTGTCATTCCTTTCTTAATTGCCCTATGTACCACTCCCCCTGGTTTAGGTTGTTATGTGACCACATATATGCTGTCCTCATTATGACTTTCAATATTTTAAGGGATAAACTTACCAACTCACACTGATCCATCCAATTTTCCACTCATTCTACAACTGTTGTCTTTGTGTCATCTGCAACACAAGGGCGACACTTAGGTATCACTATGGCGGCGTCCGGGAAACGGTTTCCGTGAGATAACTGATGTATTTATTTTCCGATTTCAACCAAATTTGGTATATAGCTTTATATCAATGATATCTCGGATGAGTTCGATAATGGTCAAAACCCATCAATATATGAAAGAGTTACGGGACTTTAAAATCATCAAAACAAAAAAATCCATGGTTTCCACTCGATAACTGTTTAATATCAATGAGATCTTGAATGATTTCAATTATGGTCAAAATCCGTAAATATTTGTAAGAGTTACGGAACTTTAAAATCGTCAAAACAGAAAAATCCATGGTTTCCGCTCAATAACTTAAATATTTATCGTCCAATTTCAACCAAATTTAATAAATTGTTTAATAGCAGTGAGATCTCGGATAAGTTTAATAATGGTCAAAATCTGTCAATAATTGCAAGAGTTACGGGACTTTAAAATCGTCAAAACTGATAAATCTATGATTTCCGCTCGATAACTTTAGTATTTATTGTCCGATTTCAATCAAATTTGGTATGTTGCTTTATATCGATGAGATCTTAGAAGGGTTCGATACTGATCAAAATCTGTCAATATTTGCAAGAGTTACAGGACCTTAAAATAGTCAAAACATGCTTGAAAACTTTAATATTTTTTGTCCCATTTCAACCAAATTTGGTATATTGCTTTATATCAATGAGATCTTAGATGGGTTCGATACTTAACAAAATCCATTAATATTTGCAAGAGTTATGGGACTTGATTACTTCACCTAAAATATTAATGATATTTTCAATTGTAAATAACTATTTTTTGTGATGCTGTGCAGGCGACACATCCACTTCCGTGGAATTCTTGTATGTATATAACTTTCTCCTTGTTGGGTTTTTCTGGTGTTTTGTTCCGTCTTTCACAGCCTCTTTCTTTTCTCACACTATTTCATTCTTTCTCTTTTAGTCTCTCTCACACACATGCTTGCCTGCTGTTGAGCTACCTGTATTGTGTATACAGTCAGTATGGTATAACAGTAATGAGGGGTGGCAGTAAGGTATTCAGGTTGGGATGGGAAACAAAGCAATGAGGGGAAGTCAAGGTATTAGGTACATTACCTGGTGATGGGGGAAGGCGGGAGGGGGAGGGGTGGTGATTACCAGAGGTGTTGATGAGCAGGAATTTGTACATGATGCAATATATATACTCTATATAATTGTCTTCCATGACATCTTAGCTATCCCCTTTGATCTCGGTACGGTATTAATTTCTTCTTGTTAGTTCAAATCATAAGCATTGTTATTGAGGAATGTAGTATCATTATCATTGACAATAAATCATTTTTAATCTATATGCAAATTACCATGAAACTTTTTTTAATGAAAGCTTTAAGCTAATTATTAATGAAATCAAGAGAATTTTCTCATTTAAAGATACAGTGAAACTCAGAAACCGAGAGTCTGGAAAACTCACAATCCAGAAAATATCAGGGCATTATAATGGATAGTATTATTGATTAAGTGAACAGAATCCGGCAGTCTGGGATATTCACAATTAAGATATTTTGGCTTGGGACGTAAGTATTCGGTTTATCGAGGGAATACTGTATTAAAAATGGATTTTTTTTTTCTTTTTTAAATACCGGGGTATAAATAAAAAGTTTCCGTTTATAATGATGAATACAACATAACTACATTTTCATTTTACAAAGCACCATCTCTTTTGAAATGGTTTCTTCAAAGAGATACATTAGACAGAGCAGGAAATTATCTGTATTATTTATGAGGCTGTTACATTGAAGTAAAACAATCATGTTCTCTCAGTGTGTAATGGTTGTTATCTCCCTCCTATCAGCCAGGGGCTCACACCCCGACAAATGGTTCTTATTGTGTGGCCATGGGCACATACAGTCCAGATGTTTAGGCAAATAATTACATGTTATGATATATAGCAGTATAGTTTATTATGAAATACTGGTGTAATATTCACCATCGTAAACTGTGAAGGTGATTATGATAAAAAAAATTGTTCATCTTACTGTTTTACACAAGTTATATCCCTTTGATGTCAATCAAGTCCACATAATGCAAGTGCACTGTCAGAATCTCAATATTTAAAAGGAGTTATTCCCCTTGATTTCACTTGATTTCACATAATGCAAGTGTACTTTCAACATCTCATGATTTCAAAAAAGTTATTCCCCTTAATGTCCCTTGATTTCACATAATGCAAGTGTACTTTCAATATCTCACAATTTCAAAGGAGTTATTCCCCTTAATGTCCCTTGATTTCATGTAATTTATGTGTACTTTCCACATCTCACTATTTCAAAGGAGTTATTCCCCTTGATGCCCCTTGATTTCACATTTATGCAAGTGTACTTTCAACATTTCACTATTTCAAAGGAGTTATTCCCCTTGATGTCACTTGATTTCACGTAATGTAAGTGTGCTTTCAGAATCTCACTATTTTAAACGAGTTATATTCCCCCTGGCTGACAATTGAGTTCACGTAGTGCAAGTATTGTACTTTCAACAATGCAATTTAAAAAAACAAAAAACAACATGAAATGATAATACACACACATGTTTCTGTCAAATTAGATTTTATCAATAATATTTGATCATTCATTCTCTCATGATCCTGTACCCAGGATTCTAAAATCATGCCACCATTTATGTACTGTATTTGTGGTACATCTTACAGACATCTCTAGTTCAGATAATCCTCCCCAGAGTGGCATCTGGTTGGAGATAATCACCACATTTCTTGGCAAATAAGTTGTATTGTGTAATCGTGGTAATTCCGGATTTGTATTGTATACAGTATGAGCTACAGATAACTTGGTACTAACATAACCTTAGTGTTGTTACACCACATTGCCTGTTGATGAAGTCCTTGTTCATTTGGTGGAGAATCAACTTTCTTAATTGTTCTGTACTCTGTGAATAGTTTCTGTTGCTAATTTGCCAGATTAAAGGAAAATTGGTCCTTTACCAAATTGTGTCCATTTTCAATTTTCAATTGGTCAAATGATGCATTTCACCATGTTATAGAAGCACTTGTTATTTGTTAGAGTTCTTAAAATGTATCAAATCATTTAATCCTTGACCCATTTCTGAGGATTGAAAAGAATAATGTTCATTAATAAATTTCATTAACTATCATGGAAATCTTTAAAAGCCTTAATTAGTTAAAAGGAAATGATGAAAATCATTGCATCTTGTTTAAAATATAACCAAAGGCATGGTTCGTCTTCTCACCCTTAGTGTTTTAAACGACAGAAGAAAATGTGACAGCTTGCTAACTTATTAGATCTGGTGCTTTACAATTTCCTGTTTGAAGTAAAATGAAACAGCTGACTTCTGGTGCTATGTTCATGCCTTACAATAAGCAAATGCACAACAATAAGCACACAACAGTTTTTAGGATATATGATAAATCTAATATTGTTTTTATCAAAAACATTTAAGATAACTAAAATATCTAAATTTGCTGGCTTCTTTATAAATAGCAAAACTTACTATAAAAGAAGTAACTATTTATATAAAGGAATATGCTTAGTAGCAGGTGGTTTTCCAAACAAATTAGAATGTTAAAGTTGGTTACCAACAATACCATATGAGTAAAGTGTTATTTTATCATGAACAATTACCAATACCACTATTTATTAACTGATGATATGAGGTAATCAATTTGATATCTTAAAATGCAAGAAATAATTGTGATAAAAGCTACAAAAACAGAATTTGCGATTCTAGTAATGACTTCTTTGTATTAATTAGCCAGAAAGATGAACCAAAACTATCCCAGTTATTCCTTCGCTAATTCTATAAATGTGTTATCGTCACAGGCGTCTATTAACAATGTGTATAAGGGCAATATATGGAGTTTATACAAAATAGTGTTGGTTTGACAGATTTTTATGCGCTAATAGGAAACTGAAGGTGACAATGTTGCCGTCTGCTTTCCTGAGAGGTTTTCGACTTGATGGTATGAACACCACAGATATTCCTCATGGTGATATCTAGCTTGGTTGGACGATGGCTTTTAGTGCACTTTTGGGTGTTTTTATCCAAAATTTGTCACTTTAAAGATGCTGTCTGTTTTGATTTTAACCAGGTATCACATTTGGAAGTACAGTCAGTACTTGTTCTTTAATGAATACTCTGACACCAACATATACCTTAAAGATTCAGAAATACAAAACAAAGGCAATTTCAAACCTGTCTATTAAGACCTGTGACCCACGGGATAAGGAAAAATGATCCCTATAGCCAATTGGTCCTTTATCAACACATGTCAAGTTGTGTTGTAAACAGCCATTTAAGAAGTAAATTGTCTTAAGAAGCAGATGATCTTTATTTATACAGAGGTGGTCTTTCAACAGGGATGGTCTTTATATAGAGGTGGTCTTTCAACAGGGATGGTCTTTATACAAAGGTAGTCGCTAAGACAGGTTTCACTGTAAGTCATCAATTGTTTCTTTTGAAATATTGATAGAGTCAAGTTTAAACATACTTAGCTCTGTAAAGGTAGACAATGGTCAATTTCAACACAATGTGACTTGTGTATTAAGACCATCTCGTAATAAAGACCATATTTATTTTTCATAATCTTTCTTGAATGATCTCTATAGACTGGTTTGACTGTATTTTCAATTTTTGGGGATGCCAATGGCATGTGAATGGTATAATTATAGTCACCATGAATAAAGCTAACAGCCATTTATTATTAGTTTTATCGGGGTCTTTTTTCACGAAAACAATACAGAAGTCTTGATTTCTAGATGTTTCTTCTCATTAAGGCATAGTCCATACTATATTTCTCTAGGGTATTTAACAGATATTGAAGAACATTGTTTTGCTGTTAAGTGACAATTATAAATCATTATCAGCACCCATAAGAATAAGTAACAATCTGATTGATATTCATATATTCATGTCATTTCAGTGATTATACAATAATAAGCCTTTATCTGTGGCCTGAACGTTTGCCAAAACTTTCAATTTTCATTTTGTCGTAATGAAGTTGATCTGAAAAGAAGGTTGCAGAAATGATTGCAAACATAAATTCAATAGAAACTTCTGGAATGTTTTTTTTTTAATTCCCTGAATGAATCATGTGCTATAATTAGAACTTACAACACTAAGTATATATATACTGATGTCGGTTATTTGTGTTTGTCGAATCAGAGACGCCTGGGGACATATAGACAGTTTGTGATAATTGTAGAACAACATCATTTAGTTACATTTCATTTAATTTGTATCTGTGTTAATGATTAGCTTCATCAGATTACTTTACTTTGAGAATTCTTTTAAAGATTTTTATCTGTACTTTCACTTTCTTATTACCTAAGGGTTACACAGGATTGTTAGATTAATTAATGATTTTGTATCTGTTCACAACTTAGAGACAGGGTGTACATTATGTACTTATCTTTTTGAAAAATGGATGAGCACATCATTTTATAAGCCTATATGTACTTGTTGTATAGTATAAAAAGTCCAGAGATATTCAAAGATGTATATGTATAAGTTATTGGAATGTTTTAACATTTCCAGTATTTACAACTCATCACAAAATGAAATAATATGGCTTTAAATTATTGTGCAGTTTCTACCTTAGAATCAGATATTGAGGTAAATGTCCAAAAAAATATAAGTAGTTGTTATTTTATAATAAAGGTACTAAAAGGGAGTTAACTCTAAGATAAAAATTGGAATTATCTGTTTTCTGACAATGAAAAGTTAATTTTCTATAACTACATTATTTTCTGTGTAAATTTCTATGATTAAGTAGTACAGATAGTTAGATTTGAAAATAACTCATCTACTCAAATGTTTTGTATGATTAGGAGTTTTTTCACTCATAAAGATACTGACACTGTAGAGATTAAGTTCATTAGAGCTGTATTCTAGTTCTTTAATGTTCTTCTGTCATGGAAGTCATTTTGTTACAATGCTAAACATTGCCTGTTATCATGAAAAAAGAGATGATAGATTTATCTTTTGAATGTTGTGCCTTTAGGATAAAATCCTACAACATAATATACCATTGTGCATGAAACTATTGTCGCCTGTCATCCTCCGCAAACATGTATACAAATATATCTCTTTATGTTGTATGTACAGATTCCTTTTGTAATGGTCATCAGTAACATTAAATTTCTTCCATTTCTTGAATTTTAATGGCATCCTTATTACTAAATTTGTAAGGTTAAAATAAACTTTAGAATTCTTATTCTTCCTGAGCACCTGGTCCGCACATCTATTCTCTGCTTTTCTGCTAAAGTGAGTTGTATGAAGATATGGGAAAAAAATCATGTAAATGGCCTGGAGCTATTTCAAAGTTCGACTTAGTTCAGATACATAAAATGTCATATCAAAGAACTTTGGGCCATGATAACTTTTAATTAATTATCCCGTGTACAAAAAACTGAGCATTCCCTAAGGATGCTTGACATGAATGTATGGCAGTTTAATATACATAATGTACAATATATCAACTCATTCACCCCTGAAAATTCATAATGAATTGTTCCAGCTTTTTGTATCAGAAGAGTTCAAATGTTTCTTTAGGGGTAAAGGAGTTAAGATCTAACTGATCATTTAACTGATCTGCTATATACAGTTTACATAATAGACTGACAGATCACACTGGTAGCTGGATGTCATGGTTACATATGTATCTGTTAATGTTATGGATAATTATCAGAATGACATAACAATTAAAGACCAGTAAATAAATCACAGTGCAATGCTGAAAGACTTTTACTGAAAATCAATGAAATTTAATTATTTCTGAGAGAGAGAAAGTCGCGGTGACCAAAATTAACAGAATTTATGGCTTGCCACTCTTCATAAACATCTTACAGCAATATAATAAGTGTGATGGAACAGGATTTAAATCTAAAGATCACATTGATTTGTAAATGGGTGGAAACAGAAAGGAGTAGAACATAATATTGAACAAGTCCCTTTGTAGTCTATAGGATTTATACTGTAGTCTTCCTTGTCATGACACACGGCATCCATTGTGTAATTCGGTTTTAGTGCTTATAAGCTGCAGAAGGCAGATGACACCTACATATAAACCCTAATAGATCCAATAAATCTGGATAAATCTCCAAATGGTCTGGAGATTACCAGACAAGGATTGACCAGCTGACCATCAGTACAATGATATGGCCAATCTATGTTCACTGAGATGACCACTGGTCAATGATAAATTTTAGGTGCTAGCTTGACCATTACACTGGTATATATAGAGGAATTTGCTGGCTACGCCAAGCATGGATTATGGGATTGTTTAATGCTTGTTTATGACCAGCACAACTCCGGCCAAATTGATTTAGGATGACCAGAACTAACCCTATAACAAAGGGAACAGGTTATTCAGTTATGGGAGATTTTAGCAGAAGCCATATAAAAGGTGCAATCAACCCTTGCTCTCTGAAAGACGGAGAGTTAGGATAAAAGCTTATAGATTTCCTGATGTTTTACAGATCCACAGGTCAAAGTAGAATTAAGATTGACCATATGGGAGCCTGTGAAAGTGGTCTGATATGAGCGGGTGGTCTTTATACAGAGGTGGTTGCAATGGCAGGTTTCACTGTATTAATTAATAGGTATTGTTTGTGATGTAGAGAAAGTGGTCTTATTAAGCAGGTGGTCTTTATACAGAGGTGGTTGCTATGTTAGGTTACACAGTATAAATTAATACATATTGTTTGTGATGTAGAGAAAGTGGTCTTATTAAGCTGGTGGTCTTTATACAGAGGTGGTTGCTATGTTAGGTTACACAGTATAGATTAATATATATTGTTTGTGATGTAGAGAAAGTGGTCTTATATTAAGCAGGTGGTCTTTATACAGAGGTGGTTGCTATGTTAGGTTACACAGTATAAATTAATACATATTGTTTGTGATGTAGAGAAAGTGGTCTTATTAAGCAGGTGGTCTTTATACAGAGGTGGTTGCTATGTTAGGTTACACAGTATTAATTAATAGGTATTGTTTGTGATGTAGAGAAAGTGGTCTTATTAAGCAGGTGGTCTTTATACAGAGGTGCTTGCTATGTTAGGTTTCACTGTATAAATTAATACATATTGTTTGGGATGTAGAAAAGGTGATCTTATTAAGCAGGTGGTCTTTATACAGAGGTGGTCACTAAGACAGGCGTGTCTGTTATCAAGTACCATCACATTCTATATGAAGTCAACTGGCTGTAATGAGGTTTTACTTCAAGTTGAATCTGAACACATTCACCCCTGAAATGTTATAATGGACTCTTCCAGCTTTAGTTTTGGGAGATTTCTAACGACTGCTCAGGGATGAATGAGTTATGAGATTTTGAGGTTCATGTATCAAAATTAAGATAACAATTTTTGATTACATGACTTCAATGCGTTAATTTATTCATCCCTGAAAATTTACAATAGACTATTCTAGCCTGTGAATTTGATGAGTCCAAATGTGTTTTTAGGGGTGAAGGAGGTAGTAAATACCAACTCTTGCAACTCTAGGAAAACATGAGCTAAATTTTAATGTGTAGTGTCTTATTCACCATCCTCACAAGTGTCAGGTTCTATTGACATCAAGTGTAAAAGTCGGAAACAGCTTGGAGGGAGCTTCCGGATGATGTTGGGAACTTGTAACCGTTATGAGATCAGGATCTGACTGCCGTGGGCGGATACTCCTAGATAATCCAGATCTAATTCTATTGTCGTTATGTTACATGCTGTACTGAGTTGTCAATAACGGCAGGAAGGAAATGCCCTTAGTTTTATTAGGTGTTTAATTCTGCATTTTGCATTCCAGAATGTTCATGTTACATGTGGTATGGCAACTCTAGGTGTCAAACATCTTATCCCCCCTCCCCACTGAAAATTAAACAAAAATAAAACAAACTAGATTTGATCGCGATCAAAACACGGGATTTCCACCTATGTAATGATATAAGTAATGTTAGCGAACAGACGATCGCTATAATATTTGTCTCTTCGTATAAAATCTAACTATCTGTAATGAGCGAACAAACGGTCGAAAGAACGAACAAACGCAAGCCCGAAAGAAGGAAGAAAACAATAACTATCGAACGAAAAGAGCAAACAAACAAAAAAAGGAAAGAAAGAACGAATATAATGATTATATACACAATGTATCTGGTTGAACACGGGTATCAACGTGTCCTTCCTTCCACCTGTCTTTTCGTTGGCCTGTGCACACGTCCGGTCATAGACAGGACACACTTCATCATGTTCATATACCATGAACATACTTCCAGATATGATTTTATTAAGTCAGACAAACAAACAAACAAACACGCGAAAACATGAATTAATGGATAGACTGACGAACAGATGGAAGGACAGGCAGACACGCATGATATGATGTTCACAATTAACACACATGAACTAACAAACAGCGCTGAAAAAGTTGAAAGTAAGAACGCATTACGATGAAATTAATATACACATAAATAACACATAAATAAAATGGCATATTTTTTGCGTACTGTAAAGATACAGTAAAATCTCAAGTAGTCGTTTAGTTGATGTTATCACTTACAAGGTTTTTAAGTTTTGAATTTTCTTTTTC
Organism: Argopecten irradians irradians; assembly: GCA_004382745.1. Lineage (NCBI taxonomy): Eukaryota > Metazoa > Mollusca > Bivalvia > Pectinida > Pectinidae > Argopecten > Argopecten irradians. The sequence goes on along the minus strand of SAYR01052423.1, from coordinate 1,132,531 downwards.
AAATTACATTTTAATGGAACCGATGCAATAAAATCAACTGAATGGATCGCTGCCTGTCGTGTGAAACATACATGTGTATTGAAAGAATCACTGCCTGTGATGAGATATTAGAGTATAATATATCTATAAATGAAATCTCAACTTTTTGTGTGATTTATGTGAAATGAAGCCGCCACTTAAAACAAATTTTGTTTTTATGTGGTTATTAACAAGCAACACTGCGCGTCTTAGTACGCTTTTAGAATGTTTTTTGGCTAATATATAGTCAGCTCGCGATACCTTTTAAAAACGTGAAATCGTAGGAAAGATTTGGCCTACGCTACGTCAGCGGCAAATTTCTAATACATCGTCCATACAATGCCGGGAAAACGTACAGATACCTATTCATCGGGATCATATGTACCCCATTGTCCCCATATTATATCTCATTTGTGAAATTAAACAACTCTGCACAATGAAATACTTCTGGACCCTTCTATTTCACACATTTGCAATGGCCGCCGACTACATATTTAGTTGAGTAAATTTGAAGCCACGTGTAGTTGAGAGGTAAAGAAAATGGTAGCCACGTGTATGCTACCAGCGATGTTCGTGTTCAATTTGAATATATTTGACAAAATGTCGTGTATGTTGACAATGATTCCACTATAACAACTTCAGGTGGCTGGCATTTTGTTTACCTCTCAATAGACAGTCTATTCATCTGTCTGCCGGCACGAAATGACAGGACACACACTGCGTACAGAACGCGCATACTTTGAGATACATTTCATTAAGTCATACAGACAAACAAACAAACACACGATTCACGAACAAACGAATGATGGATGGAGGGATGGACAGGTAGACACGCACGATCAACTTCGCTAGCCAAGTGTATTACCCTTGGCTAGCGAAGTTGACGCACGATAACGATCACAATTTGCACACAAGGACGTACGAACAGTGCTGACAAGTAAATGCTGAGCCAATCAGCGGGAGTCTGGTGAGAAAAACAAGTTCCCTATTTTAGTGGAATTTGAGTTGAAAAGTTTTGGAAATGTGTATTGATATTTTCATATTGTCATATCCTATATTTCAAACATACAGAAACTACTGATTTTTTTATACTGGGATTTTTATAATGTTTCAGTAAATGTATATAGGTTTCTGGCTCTATCTGGATCTTCAGAAGATTTTTTGAATCTGAATTTTAATTTGACTCTTTGGCTCCGCCTTATATGTACCTTTTGAACTTCTAAATGTATTCCGAATCTTTTACCAAATTACAGCTGTGTCATGGACGTGAGGTTGGGTTGGAGAACTCAGTCTACATTTCTTTAATCTTCACAACAGAAAAAAAACCAACAACAAAAAACACATCTATTTGGTTCCAAGTCTACTTTCATTCTCTTTTTTATATGAAGACCAAGGGGAATAACTGGTACAATTAGAGTTAAAATTATCTCCCTTTGACCACATTATGTAATCTTATCACATTCATACATACAAAACATGCCCTCACATAAAATAAAATTGGGCTTACACAATTTTATCCATGCGTGATTAAGATTAGAAAGAGCTTTGATGCAGAATAAACAAGAAAGAAAACAGGTAGAGAAAAGTGTCTTGTTTTAAATAGAACTTTAAGATTTTGCTGCCTTCTCACAGCAATACATGTTTCAGTATCCGTACACGGCGTGTCACGGTGATGTGTGAGTGACAAAAACTCTAACTTTTGATAAATAACGTTGATAACGGTGATATTATGACCATTGAAGTGTTATATCTCCGCCATTTTGAATCATATGACCTTGAAATTAATCATTATATATGTCTAAGAACATTCTCTTTCATATACATATGTACAATCTTCAGAACATTTTTATCGTAAATCTCATACAAATGGTAAAATTTACGTTAAAAATTGAACGAAATGACATATTCGGAGGGCTATATTTCCTCCATTTTCTAATGCATGACTTTGAAATTAAAACCCTGTACAGACAATATGCCAATATCTTCATTTACAAAAAATCAGGAAATGGAACAAATTGCCATATTTGGAGAGCTATATTTCCGCCATTTTTCTATATGACCCCTTTAAAATCCATAAATTTTGCAGACAAATGTTCATAAAACATAGATATGAAAAATCAACACTGTACATACAGGTTTAAAGGCGCTGAAAAGTCTGCCGCAAGGACTAATAGATATTAAAACTTCGATTTTTGATGTCCAATATATCCGCCATTTTGAATAATATGGCTTTGAAATTGGTCATTTTATGTGCTTTAGAGCATGTTCTTTCATATGCGCTCTTCAAAACATTTCTATGGTAAAGTTCATTTTTGACCTTTGTTTGACCTCATTGAACCCTCTAGCGAATTCTTGACCCAGACATAATCTCTGATAACATGTAGTAAGAAAAAAACGTTCAACATCGCATTCAACCTAAATAATTTTTGAATCACATGACCTTGAAATTAGTCATTTTCTGTGTCTGAGATAATGCTCATTAACATCCAATTCAAAACACTTCTCTTTGAAATTCATAAATTACGGTAAAATTTACGCTAAAAAACGAAATGCCATATTCAGAGGGCTATATTTCCGCCATTTTCAAATTCATTACTTTGAAATTAAAACTCTGTACAGAGAATATGCCAATGTCTACATTTACAAAAAAATCAACACCTTACAATAAATGATAAAGCCGCTAAGAGCTCAGAAATTACGTAAAAAAAACAGGAAATGAAACAAATTACCATATTTGGAGAGCTATATTTCCGCCATTTTTCTATATCACCCCTTGAAATTCATAACTTTTGAAGACCCAAGTTCATACAACGTAGGTATGAAAAATCAACACTGTACATACAGGTTTAAAGGCGCTGAAATGCCTGTCGCAAGGACAAAAATAAACTAAAATTTCGGTTTTTGATGTCCTATATCTCCGCCATTTTGAATCATATGACCTTGAAATTGGTCATTTTATGTATCTGGGAGAATGCTCTTCCACATCCAATTCAAAACATTTCTCTTTAAATTTTCATGAATTACGGTAAAATTTTCGTTAAAAAATGAACGAAACGCCATATTCGGAGGGCTATATTTCCGCCATTTTCAAATGTATGTCTTTGAAATTAAAGACCTGTACAGACAATAGGTCAAAGTCAACATTTACAAAAAATCAAAATCCTACCTGAAATGATAAAGGCGCTACGCTCACAAATTACGGGAAAAAAACCAGGAAATGAACAAATTACCATATTTGGAGAGCTACATTTCTGCCATTTTTCTATATCACCCCTTGAAATTCATAACTTTTGAAAACAAAAGTTCTTACAACACAGGTACGAAAAAACAACGCTGTACATACAGGTTTAAAGGCGCTGAAACGCCTGTCGCAAGGACAAATATAAACTAAAATTTCGGTTTGTGATGTCCTATATCTCCGCCATTTTGAATCATATGACCTTGAAATTAGTCATTTTATGTGTCTGAGAGCATGCTCTTTCACATCCAATTCAAATAAATTTTCTTTGAAATTTCATAAATAACGGTAAAATTTACGTTAAAAAATGAACGAAACGCCATATTTGGAGGGCTATATTTCCGCCATTGTCAGTGTTTTGTCTTTGATATTGAAACCCGTTACAAGTAATATGGTAAAGTCTACATCTACAAAAAATCAACACCAACACCCTACATTAAATGATAAAGGTGCTACGAGCTCATAAATTACGGTGAAAAATAAGGAAATGGAACAAATTGCCATATTTGGAGAGCTATATTTCCGCCATTTTTCCATATAACCCCTTTAAAATCAATAACTTTTGAAGACAATAGTTCATACAACAGAGGTATGAAAAATCCACACTGTACATACAGGTATTAAGGCGCTGAAACGTCTCGCGCAGGGACAAATATAAACTTAAATTTCGATTTTTGATGTCCTATATCTCCGACATTTTGAATCATATGACCTTGATATTGGTCATTTTATGTGTCTTAGAGCATGCTCTTTCACATCCAATTCAAAACAATTTTCTTTGAAATTTCATAAATAACGGTAAGATTTACGTTAAAAATGAACGAAACGCCATATTCGGAGGGCTATATTTCCGCCATTGTCAGTGTTTTGTCTTTGAAATTTAAACCCGATACAAATAATATGTTAAAGTCTACATATACAAAAAATCAACACTCTACATTAAATGATAAAGTCGCTATGAGCTCACAAATTACGGAAAAAAAATAAGAAAATGGAACAAATTGCCATATTTGGAGAGGTATATTTCCGCCATTTTTCTATATAACCCCTTCAAAATCCATAAATTTTGAAGGCAAAAGTTCATACAACAGAGGTATGAAAAATCAACACTGTACATACAGGTTTAAAGGCGCTGAAACGTCTCGCGCAGGGAAAAATAAAAATTCAAATTTCGATTTTTGATGTCCAATATCTCCGCCATTTTGAATCATATGACCTTGAAATTGGTCATTTTAAGTGCTTGAGAGCATCTTCTTTCATATGCGCTTTTCAAAACATTTCTATGGTAAAGTTCATTTTTGACCTTTGTTTGACCTCATTTGACCCTCTAGCGAACTCTTGACCTAGACATAATCTTTGATAACATGTAGTAGGAAAAAACGTTCAATATCGCGATCTACCTAAATAACGAAATGCAGACGTTGAACAGCGTACGGTTATGAAGTTATGAAGGTTTAAAGTTTGGTCGAAAAAAGTTGGTTTTTACGTCTGTGACCTTGACCTTGAACATTTTTGTAAAAAATCGAACGTACATTTCAAGATCTTATGTACGTTCATAATGTGTCTAAAGTTGAGCGTCTTAACCTATTCCGTTCGTGAGATATCCTGCTAACAAGATTTGTGGAAATAAGAAAAAAAAAGAAAAATAACTAGATTTGATCGCGATCAAAACACGGGATTTCCACCTATGTAATGATATAAGTAATGCTAGTGAACAGACGATCTTTAAGTGGAATTAATTAAATCTGTTTTTCAGTTGGACCAGACTACTTTCGTAAGAAACGCTTTATGATTAATATTGAGTGAGATCGTCCGTTCGTTCAAGCAATCGTCTGTTTGCTAACATTACTTATATCATTACATAGGTGGAAATCCCGTGTTTTGATCGCGATCAAATCTAGTTATTCTTTTTTTTTCTTATTTCCACAAATCTTGTTAGCAGGATATCTCACGAACGGAATAAGGTACGACGCTAAACTTCGGACACGTTATGAATCTTGAAATGTACGTTCGATTTTTTACAAAAATGTTCAAGGTCAAGGTCACAGACGTAAAAAACTACTTTTTTCGAACAAACTTTAAACGTTCATAACTTCATAACCGTACGCTGTTCAGGTTGTGCGTTTCATTATTTAGGTTGATTGCGATGTTGAACGTTTTTTTCTTACTACATGTTATCAGAGATTATGTCTAGGTCAAGAGTTCGCTAGAGGGTCAAATGAGGTCAAACAAAGGTCAAAAATGAACTTTACCATAGAAATGTTTTGAAGAGCGCACATGAAAGAGCATGCTCTTAAGCACATAAAATGACCAATTTCAAGGCCATATTATTCAAAATGGCGGAGATATTGGACATCAAAAATCGAAATTTATATTTTTTTT
>SAYR01052423.1:1095648-1110166 GCA_004382745.1 Argopecten irradians irradians | reverse complement strand
GGATGAAGGGCTATCAAGTTTATTCAAATGAATGACCTTGATCTTCATTTAAGGTCACGGGCGGCAAATAGACTAAAATCTTTAAATGACGTCTTCTCAAGAACCAGAAGGCCCAGGGTACTGATATTGAGCATGTGGCATGCTGGTAGCATGCTGGGATGAAGGGCTACCAAGTTTGTTCAAATGAATTACCTTGACCTTCAATCAAGGTCACAGAGGTCAAATAGGCTAAAATCTTTAAACGACTATGTTGTATTGTACTAATAGTCAGATGACCGTTAAGGCCCATGGGCCTCTTGTTATGTCTTTCATTTGTTTTATTATTTGTTTCATTATATATTCTAACTCAGGTGACCGTTAAGGCCCATGGGCCTCTTGTTAACTTGAAGTAAAATTAAAGGCTCAAACTTTTCAATGGTGGTAATGGTATAAACTAAAAATACTAAATCGTGTGCTCCTGTTTTTAATAGTGAAAAATACCATTTGTCAGCGGTGAAGCATCTTTAAAGTCAATTAAGATAATGTTGTACTCTTCTCTTATGTTGGTTTCAGATTTTTCTAGAAACCAAGAAACTGTCATGTCTATAATGTTATTAAAGATCTGACTTGCATGCTCTCCTAATATGTTGATCAAGGGGAGATAATTCCAATAAGCAAAGTTTAAAGTTAACAGTATACTATTGTCTTTATTGCATGGGACTTTTCCCATTGGTCTTTGCAGTGTTACAGAGTTATCTGCCTTGTGGGTAGGTATATATCATAACATCTTTGTTTTGTGAGAGAAACTTATTATTTATTTCGTCTGTTAGAAATTATGTTACACGCACGAATAATCAGTAATCATTGAGATTTAGATGAACATTCAAAAAAGGTGAAAAACATCCCAAAACAACGTCATGTAACACATTTATTTGAAATTTCCAGGTAACAAATTTGTGATAATATTATGGTTTCCCTGGTTTCAACAGCATTATTTTAAAACAATTGGACTAAGCAAGACCGCAATATATAAGTATATTTGTATGAATGATATGAAATTATATATCATTTTCTTTACTTGTAGTGTATGATAGAGCTGATGTATCTAGTGAGATGCCTAAACCAACCACTGATACAGTATCTACAGCTACAGAACAAGCACCACTCGACAAGGGGACAGAATCTGATTCAGTTACTAAGGAGAGTGAAGGAGCTGTGGGAGGGGCTGGGAAAGGTGTTTGTGGGGCAGGGGGAGCTGTGGGTGGGGCTGGGGCTAGGGCTGGGGGAGCTGTGGGCGGGGCTGGGGGAGCTGTAGGTGGTGCTACAGGAGCCGTCAGTGGAGCAGGAACCTCCACAGATGAGAACCTACAGGGCGCAGTTGGTGGGACGAACAGTTCCTTGTTGGAGAAACTTAATGTGGTCCAAGCATTAGAAGAAATGGTATGTATTGGTCTCAGATAAGTAAAAAAAATATTAAAAGAAGAAAGAAAAAAAGAAAAAAAAGGTGATCATTTGAAATATGATAATGTAGCTCATTCAAACCATCACAATACTATATGACCTAGACATAGACAAGATATTAAGGTGTCTTGACATTCAAACTACTATAGCGCCCACAGTTCACCACAGTACTCAACTGACTGTAGGTTCTTGTCTTAACCTTCTCTATTGTTGTAATCGTTAAAGGGTTAGGGAAGTCAGTCATTATGAAATATAGAATTTTCAGCCTTTCAGCCAGTAATTATGACTGACATTCAAAACAGATAAAGGAAGAATTAAATGAAACAGTAAACCAAGGGTTTTGAGATACCAAAACGACACAAGTAAAGTATGATTTATCGTCGACTTGTTGCACCTCCCAGTGATTGTTACATCACAAAAATGAAGTCAAAATAGGTTGACCCAATCTCTGGAAGATGGGATTAATCAACATTAAATAACTTATCACACACATCATTATGGTACATTTTGTATCTTGAAATCAATGTATTTAAAATCCTTCATTTCTTGAGTAAACAATCTATTTCTTTCTGACAGGGTCACCAGCAGATGTTTGCGGTCCAGCCTCTCACCTGGTGTCCTCATCTGGAGACAGTACAGCCTCTACCTGGGCCGGTCCTGGACACAGAGGCTCCGTGCCTTGACTGTGGTAATGTGGGCGAGAACTGGATCTGTCTCATCTGTTACAAGGTAAATAAAAACAATTAATGGAATATTTCATGAGTCAGTCAAGTGGACAGGGATATCTCCAACGGAGTTTTAGATTTTGATTGGTCAACTCGAGGCTTGCCAAGTGTTGGTCAGACATTTAAAGAGATATATACACCTTTCAGTTGTCAGAAACTATTTCTGATTAATTTTTCTCCCATTCTTAAGAGGGAAAAAAGCGAAAAGGTATTTTCATTATGCTGTCATCACAGGAAAGTTGTTATGCATCAATATTGATGATATTGAGACAAATAGTTATCTTTTCCCTAGAAACCATGGGAAACCCTGTGACGTTTAGGAGAAAAATATGTCTGCTGAATCATATACCATTGCTATATCAATTTCGTAGCAGATCATAAATTGTCTTTCAAACATTGTTGTCAGTGAATGGGCACAATTGTCTGGCTTTCAAACATAGTTGTCTATGACTGGAACACAACTGTCTTGCTTTCAAACATAGTTGTCTATGACTGGAACACAACTGTCTTGCTTTCAAACATAGTTGTCTATGACTGGAACACAACTGTCTTGCTTTCAAACATAGTTGTCTATGACTGGAACACAATTGTCTTGCTTTCAAACATAGTTGTCTATGACTGGAACACAATTGTCTTGTTTTCAAACATAGTTGTCAATGACTGGAACACAATTGTCTTGCTTTCAAACATAGTTGTCTATGACTGGAACATAATTGTCTTGCTTTCAAACATAGTTGTCCATGACTGGAACACAATTGTCTTGCTTTCAAACATAGTTGTCAATGACTGCGCAGAATTGTCTGGCTTTCAAACATAGTTGTCAATGACTGCTATACCGAAAAAAGTTTTCACAAATAACTTCTATACCCAGGAAATGAATTATCTGTATGATCAGAACAAAAATCATGAGGGCATCAGTCACCTAAAATAAAATCTGCATAGCAACATAGAATTACTTTATATGATACAAATAAGCTTCTTCTATTAGCTCTCCTTGTGTCACGAGCTGTCCATTTACATTAACAGTATACACTCACTACATCTCTGAAGTATCGCAATTGGTTCAATTACTCGGAATAACATAGTTATTCTCTCAGTAATTGAAAATGTGAAATCTAATTAGCATCTTTATTTTTTTTTAAACAATATTTTAAATATGCAGGGAATTGAACCCCAATAGTATATTATATCTGATAGCATTTAACACCTACTATCTGTCTATTTTTTCAGGTATACTGCAGCAGATACGTCAACGAACACATGGTGATCCACGGTGCTACAGAACAGCACTTGGTGACCTTGAGTTTCTCCGACCTTTCTGTCTGGTGCTACGGATGTGATAACTACATTGACAATCAGGTGAGAGACAGGTTATCCTTCCCAAGGTTGTTTAATCCGATGTTGTCGGGCTTCCAGTGGGACTTATTAGTAAGTCTGACATCTGACTCTGTAGCCTCACATGGCGTGTGGTCTGTTGTACGTCTGCTAGAAGAATTTGGTAACCTCGTTTAGTGTTGTGTCGATTATCTGTCTGTATATATGTTGTTGTTATAGCTCGGACTTCTTGTCCCAAAGTATCTCTGTCGCATCTCTATGGAGATGGTGATGTAAAATATGAAGTGCTTTTATGTAACACAATTCGTTGTTGTTTATAGAATTCCAGGACTAGAATTGCTGCCTGGTATACAAGTCGGTGATTTGTTTTGAGTCCTTCATTGCCATGCAAATATAGACCCCTTCAACTAGACCAATTTTGTTGTGTTTTCTCTATTTGGAGCTAATTTTTTACAATCATTGCAAAATTGAGAAAAGAATAACAAAAACGTCATGAATACATATATACAGAATAATTTCAAGAATTCATTCAGGCTACAGGCCTCTGTCAAATTCACAATTTGGATCTAATCTTTTCCAAATCAAGGAAAATATGTTAAAAAAAAAAAAAAAAAAAAAACATATTATATATTTACAAATGAATTCAAGCTACAGGCCTCTGTAAAAATCGTTGACAGCTAGGACAGACCAGTGTATTGACTAAAGCTAGACCACAGCAATTCCCTCATAACAGAAATCAGAAGATTCATAATAGCAATGCTTGTCAATTCATTTGTCTCTGCAGGGAGAGTCATAAAACAACTATGGCAATACCCAGATGTTATTATCTATTGATGAATATCATGTATTAGCCATAAAATGGTGACATAAAAGGGAGTGGAATGGGAAGGTGCATGTGTAAATTAGAGCATAATTTGCACTTGAGAACCAAAGGTACTATCCAATCTGACCCATTGCTTTCATTTCTATTCCATAAAAATTTCATATAGAAGCAGGGGCATTCTACATTTCCTGATAAGATTGTTCAGCTACCAGGTATTCTTATGAAATGTTTTAGCAAAAATAGCAATATTTTTCAATATGTATTATCTAGTTATTATTTAATTACTGAAAATCAAAAGTAAGGCTCTTTTTAAAAATTACTGACTGATTCTCTTGTTAATGTCAGCAGTTTGAGAAATCAATGTGCATCGAAAAAATATAAATAAAATAACAAAGCTTAAACTTTGTACTTTATCATAACTCGTTAGTAACCCGACAAACAAGTAATTATCCAAGAAGGCGTAATGAGTGTAACGGTAAATTTGCTGCCGTTTATCGACAATACAAAACCAAGATTGCAAATCTGTTAATGATTTACATGGTTTGAGTGGGCCCGTCAAGTCCACTTTAGCATTTACATTCCAGTACATAACAAGATAATGTCCGCATATGTTTGAGTTACAGTCCTATAGATTAGGTGGCAATGAGACAGCATGGTCAGGGGAGAGCAGACGAGGACAGTAAATACCGCATCAAGATAGAATCTCTCTCTTACATCACCGGGGAATCTAAACATCACTGCTAAATTACTATAGCAACAAAACGTTTTGTTCCAGGGAAAATGTTTGTTATATCTCTGATAATGTGAATTAGGTGTGTTAACTGAAGAATTAATGTCCACGCAATTAATCTTATTATGTAAAGGAAACAGGTTGATGTTTCATGGCTTAACTAATTTCCCCTCAAATTTTATAATGGACTGGTTTAGTCTTTGATTTAGAAGAGCCTAAATGTGTCTATAGGGGTGAATAAGTAAACATGCTGTTTGGCTCAGCAGTGGAGTATCATGACAAAGTATTGGACCTGACAATCTTAGCTAACAGCTGTAGTGGCTGCAATTACATGGCAATTACATTCTTCAGGAAGAAAAAAGAGCATGAGAAGAACTTAGAATATTAAAAAAAAAGAATTTTGAATAGGTAGTTAAATGAAAGGTCCAAATTATGTGGTTTACCTTGGACATTTTAGATTCCATAGAAGTAGGACTACATAATTTTGTTGTATAGTATGGGAAATCATTTTAAAGAGGGGGGGGGGGCGGCCGGGGGCACAAGATTTGGAGAATTTCAAGAGACCCAAAAATGTAACACATGGTCATTAAGGACTGCCAGAGGCATGCATACTTTGCTGTTCTCAAACGGCTATTGTACAAGTTTTGCAGACTCATGCCAACCTTTCTGCTCGTTAACAAACACGAAAAAATTTCTTTTGTCATATTTGGCCAAAATCTGACCCTGTGAAACATACATTGAAAGACCAAATGACTGCCAACAACAGCTCAATCTACAAACATCTGACTATAAAGGGCAATTATTAGATACGAGGCGAGCGGAAATCTTTACATCAAACAAGACGACTTGCTCTCATTATTGAAATTGTGTTAGAGATGGGAGAAATTAGATTTCTAGGTTTGTTTTGGGGAACAATATTGTCAAGTGTTTCCCAATATTCCAACATCTCTACCACTACTTCTTCATCAAATTATTTCCAATCAATTCAAAGTCATTGAGCATTCAGATGAATAGAAGGTGTTTACCGTCCTTTTGCCGCCTTGTCAACAATTTCTATGTTCTGTTTCTGTTAAAAATTATTCATACATAAGTGTACAAATTATCGAGTACCTGGTACTCATTGTTTCCATTATGTACAAATAAAGTCATTGAAATATTACTGTTGCTGCGTTAGATGGCCAATACTATCTCTAATAATGTCTTTGTCCTCATTAAAAAACAACATTAAATGTGCAGGGCTGGTACAGGATGCTTTGCCATCCTGTATTATTTAGATCTCTATTGATATTTTAAATATATTTGCGGATACATCAATTTGTGATCGAGGCCTCTTACATGTATTGATATAAGACCTTCATACAATTATTCACGATTCATTTGAATTCATGTTCTGGCTCGCTTACAAAATTACGCGAAAAAATTGTGTTTGGGAGAAATATAAAAATAAAGTGGCATACAGTAGACAGCTATGGCTGCAAGTTTAGCATGGCTATTGACCACCATAGGAATATGATTTGGTTTGGTTTTGTTTATTAGACATAACGTCCTATTTTAGGGTAGATGTATATTATGAACATCTCCAGAGGACAGAAAGGCATCCATTGGAATGTCTATAAGGCTATATTTGTACTTTCTGATCCTGGGAAATGGATTCATACCCTCTGGAATGGGCATTATTACATCATGTAGGAAGACAATGTAGATACAATATCAGATTGACCAATTTTATCAGCATGTTTTAGTCTGTCTGTGGAGATTATTAAAGAGTCATTTTTCATCACTATCGATAGAATAATTACGTTTCAGCGTTCAAGTTGACATGTTTGTGAATTTTGCCTTGTCATTTTTTGGTGAAATCACACTATAAATGGCTGAATATTGGTGATATCTCGTCTGTGTGCCCTTGGTGGTTATATGTTATTTTTATCTTTATTGTATTTTCATTACATACTATATCGTTTTAACACTTTTACGGCGATTTTTTCGATGTATAACTTTACTAAACCGCCATGTGTTGTGATTGTAAACAATCACGTTTCAGTCGGCCGATTTCCGTTGAATTAAACAATTTTACGATTGAACATGTATCTGATACGAAATCATTTTCATCTTTAATACATTTTATTACATATATCTTTTTAAACACTTTAACAGTTTTTTAAGTATAACTTTATAAAACCGGCGAGTAAAACTATTTTCACATGTGAATCACGACGTGCAAAAATCATCGTCAGATTTTGGTTTTCGTCTATGGATAAATCGCACTGGTGTATAGGTCGCACTCTCGATTTTCAGGGTAAAGAGTCGCGACTTTTACTCTGGAAAACATGGTATATATATTGTTCATTTGACAGTAAGGCAAAAATATGCATAACGTTAAGTGTTTTTAACCCAGCACATCTTGAGGGAAAATTTTGAACCCCTTACTTGTGAAACTTCTATTCGTGTGCACGTATAGTGCGCTCTATTTTTAGGTCATCTGACCCAAAGGGTCAGGATGACCTATTGTCATCATGCACCGTCCGTCTTCGTGCGCCGTCCGCCGTCCGTAAACTTTTCATTCAAACGACTTCTTCTCAATAACCAAAAGGCCCAGGGTACTCATATTTGGCCTGTAGGTTGCTGGGATGAAGGGCTACCAAGTTTGTTCAAATAAATGACCTTGACCTTCATTCAAGGTCACGAGGGTCAAAAAGGCTAAAATCTTTAAACAACTTCTTCTCAAGAACCAGAAGGCCCAGGGTACTGATATTTGGCCTGTAGGATGCTGGGATGAAGGGCTACCAAGTTTGTTCAAATAAATGACCTTGACCTTCATTCAAGGTCACAGGGGTCAAATAGGCTAAAATCCTTTAAACAACTTCTTGTGAATAACTAAGAGGCCTAGAGACCTGATATTAGGCCTGTGGCATGCTGGGATGAAGGGCTACCAAGTTTGTTCAAATAAATGACCTTGACCTTCATTCAAGGTCACGAGGGTCAAAAAGGCTAAAATCTTTAAACAACTTCTTCTCAAGAACCAGAAGGCCCAGGGTACTGATATTTGGCCTGTAGGATGCTGGGATGAAGGGCTACCAAGTTTGTTCAAATAAATGACCTTGACCTTCATTCAAGGTCACAGGGGTCAAATAGGCTAAAATCCTTTAAACAACTTCTTGTGAATAACTAAGAGGCCTAGAGACCTGATATTAGGCCTGTGGCATGCTGGGATGAAGGGCTACCAAGTTTGTTCAAATAAATGACCTTGACCTTCATTCAAGGTCACGAGGGTCAAAAAGGCTAAAATCTTTAAACAACTTCTTCTCAAGAACCAGAAGGCCCAGGGTACTGATATTTGGCCTGTAGGATGCTGGGATGAAGGGCTACCAAGTTTGTTCAAATAAATGACCTTGACCTTCATTCAAGGTCACAGGGGTCAAATAGGCTAAAATCCTTTAAACAACTTCTTGTGAATAACTAAGAGGCCTAGAGACCTGATATTAGGCCTGTGGCATGCTGGGATGAAGGGCTACCAAGTTTGTTCAAATAAATGACCTTGACCTTCATTCAAGGTCACGAGGGTCAAAAAGGCTAAAATCTTTAAACAACTTCTTCTCAAGAACCAGAAGGCCCAGGGTACTGATATTTGGCCTGTAGGATGCTGGGATGAAGGGCTACCAAGTTTGTTCAAATAAATGACCTTGACCTTCATTCAAGGTCACAGGGGTCAAATAGGCTAAAATCCTTTAAACAACTTCTTGTGAATAACTAAGAGGCCTAGAGACCTGATATTAGGCCTGTGGCATGCTGGGATGAAGGGCTACCAAGTTTGTTCAAATAAATGACCTTGACCTTCATTCAAGGTCACGAGGGTCAAAAAGGCTAAAATCTTTAAACAACTTCTTCTCAAGAACCAGAAGGCCCAGGGTACTGATATTTGGCCTGTAGGATGCTGGGATGAAGGGCTACCAAGTTTGTTCAAATAAATGACCTTGACCTTCATTCAAGGTCACAGGGGTCAAATAGGCTAAAATCCTTTAAACAACTGCTTGTGAATAACTAAGAGGCCTAGAGACCTGATATTAGGCCTGTGGCATGCTGGGATGAAGGGCTACCAAGTTTGTTCAAATAAATGACCTTGACCTTCATTCAAGGTCACGAGGGTCAAAAAGGCTAAAATCTTTAAACAACTTCTTCTCAAGAACCAGAAGGCCCAGGGTACTGATATTTGGCCTGTAGGATGCTGGGATGAAGGGCTACCAAGTTTGTTCAAATAAATGACCTTGACCTTCATTCAAGGTCACGAGGGTCAAATAGGCTAAAATCTTTAAACGACTTCTTCTCAAGAACCAGAAGGCCCAGGGTACTGATATTGGGACTGTGACATGCTTGGATGAAGGGCTACCAAGTTTGTTCAAATGAATGACCTTAACCTTCATTCAAGGTCACGGGGGTCAAAAAGGCTAAAATCTTTAAACGACTTCTTCTCAAGAACCAGAAGGCCCAGGGTACTGATATTTGGCCTGTAGGATGCTGGGATGAAGGGCTACCAAGTTAGTTCAAATAAATGACCTTGACCTTCATTCAAGGTCACAGGGGTCAAATAGGCTAAAATCATTTAAACAAATTCTTGTGAATAACTATGAGGCCTAGAGACCTGATATTAGGCCTGTGGCATGCTGGGATGAAGGGCTACCAAGTTTGTCCAAATGAATGACCTTGATCTTCATTCAAGGTCACAGGGGTCAAATAGGCTAAAATCTTTAAATGAATTCTTCTTAAGAACCAGAAGGCCCAGGGTACTGATATTGGGCATGTAGCATGCTGGGATGAAGGACTACCAAGTTTGTTCAAATGAATTACCTTGACCTTCAATCAAGGTCACAGTGGTCAAATAGGCTAAAATCTTTAAACGATTATGTTGTATTGTACTAATAGTCAGATGCCCGTTAAGGCCCATGGGCCTCTTGTTATGAATTAACAAGTGAAGAAATGGGGTGAGCAATATAACCAGGTGCAAGGCATGGCCATGCCCTGGGTTATGCTCACCGATTGGCAGATCCTTAGTCAGATAGTATGCAGTATCATGCATATTTTACAGCAATAAAAATTGGCAACAATAAATCACATAGAAGATGTTTTAATGTCTGCAAAGCACAAAATTCAATCACTGTGAAAATGTCATTAGGCCTGAAAACACAAAATGAAATGTCCACAATAAGTTATATATATGTATACGATAATTTTAAAATACGTCCGGATTGGTAGGTAAAACTTAGAATTGCTTAATCAGCTAGCATAGACAGAAATTGATATAAAGAGACATTCCTTTTTTAAGTTGTCTCCATATGGTAGAATGAAATTGCATTCTGATGTAGCCCTTATCAACATATATTGGTCACTATATCCAGATTGTTCTCCGAATTTCAATATCATAAATCATAAGCAGATAAGTTTTAGTTTCCTACATTGTCATTGGTAAACAATAAAGATACAAAAATTGGTTGTAAGTTGAGTTACATTTGAACTTAACGGCAAAAAATACTGAAATAACAGAGTTACAATGGTGTTCTGTATGATTAAAAAAACTCCGAAAATGGACACGATAATGGCGATAATGTCATTTGTAGAATGATTAAGTCTGAGGGAAACTATGCAGACTATAGTAATGTAAAGATAGGGTACAGACCGGTAAAATATGGGCAGAAGTTTTGTCATTTATGTATCTCTTGTCTACATAGCATAGCTAATTGCTCATTTCTCCGGCAACATTATTTCAGAATTTAACATCTGATTTATTGGACAGTTTTGTTATCAGAGTCATGAAAAATTATACCATGTCTCCATTTTTATGAGAAACGTATTCGGCTGATAAATTGGAAGGATACGGATATTTTTTTCTTACATAGATAGATGTACAATTTCCTTCTATATGAATTGATGATGTTGCTATCTGTTCTCAATGAATTTTTACTATATATATAATTAGTTTGTTTGCATGGTAAGCTTCAGTCTTAATTACATCGAGTATAATGGTCAGTTATTGGATTAAAATAGAAAAAAAGACATGAGGATACATTTAACGGATAGTGGTGTTTCAGGCATATTTCACACGTGACTAAATGTTTAATTTGGTGTGATGTATCTATCTGTCTTAGTCTGCTGTGGGGTTGAGATTTATTCAATTGGCCTACCCTATATTTGATTAGCAACACCCTGTTACGAAAGACAACCAAATGACTTCAGGACATATAAAAGCATTTCAGATATCCTTGAAAAGATTGCATTTACAGGAAAAAACACAATTGAGATGGTATATCTTTCCTTGAATTGATTAGGTTAATGGAATGCTATGTGCATTTCCAAAGGTGCTAATCTAATTCTCAAAAGGGAAAGAAATTCAATAAATTTCTTAGAAAGGTCTCTTTCTTTCGCATTGTGCAATATGCAATTGAGTATGGAGTATTTTAGTGAGTGCGTAATTTCAATACCTGTGGTGTTGGACCAAGCTATTTCTATTTGATATATGAATATTAGGACTTTCTTCAGAAATTGTAATGTTTATGCTAGTGTTGGGATAACTACAGATATTTTGGACATGTGGTTTGTGATTTGTGACCTTAGCGATAACCTGTGTATAATAACCACTTGCATATAAAACCACTTTTCTAGGATCCCAAATGACACAATTTCAACATAATTCAAATTGTGTATAAAGACCTCTATCCCTCTATCCCATGGGTGGTCTTAAAGACAGGTTTGGCTTAATATTTCCAATCTCAAATCCAATTTTAATTTCAGTTAATGTTAATCTCTATAACAACATGACGCTTGATTACTAACGGATAAGCTTATAAACTGTGTAAGGAAAAGCCATTAGCAATGTATACATTTACCTTAAACATGTGGAATAAATTTACTTTTCTTTGAGCTGCATAGTGGACAGAACCTGTTATTCATGGAAGTTTATCAAGAATTTCCAGCTAATTTGAGTGCTGTACATTAAGCATTTCTTTGTGGGGATCATGAAGAACTATGTTTAAATTTCACGGAATGCTGCTCTGGGCTGTATTCGGACAGAAACATTATCACTGTACAACAGAATGGTGTAGATGATATTCTGCAGATCACCTCAATTCTTCTGTAATTGTTGTCTTTTATCTCACCCAGTGGATTTAAACAGCAAATTCTTTCTTTTAGATATTTGTACAGTTCTTTACCATTGTGATGTAATGGGAATTGACATGGTCTTGTGCCAATAAACTGTTTTGATATTTCTGAAAGACCCGATGCGAAGTACACAGATCTATCATGTTCATTCATTAGGTATTCATGCATGTCTCAACAGTTTTAAATCCTGTTTTATTTCGGAGGCTTACAAAGATGTCTTGACGATGCCAAGGGCAGAATGAATGATTATATAAACCTTTATAAGGTCACCTGAGACGTCTCAGGTGACCTATTCTAATCGCCTTTTGTCCGTCGTCGTCCGTCGTATGTCCGTAAACAATTTACATTTTCGACTTCTCCAAAACTGCTGAAGCAATTTAAATGAAATTTTACACAAACCTTCTAAGGCATAAGGCCAATCAAAGTTGTGAATTATATGGTCCCCACCCCCCAGGGGGCTGTGGGAGGGGCCAAAAGGGGGAAAATTGAGTAAAATTTCAAAAATCTTCTTCTCTACTCACAGATGTGGTAGAATCAAATACTCTTCTTAGATAGAAAGGTCTTAAGGTCCTTTACAAAAATTGTGAATTATATGACCCTGGGGTCTCTAGTTTCCCCCTGGGGAGGGGGTTAAGTTTACTATAGTAAATATAGTTTATATTGGGAAAACACATTTTTGCGCATTGTTTGGTCATTTGTGATAGGAAATGAGTCAAATGTTGTCAGAATTATCAGCATGAGATGGCCATTTCTATTAACAAATTTTCTATGACTTACCCCCAGGGGCCTTAGGGGCGGGGTCAACAGGGGTCAAATAGGCTAAAACTTCAAAAATCTTCTTCTGAAATTCTGGAAATGGTAGAATCAAATACTTTTCATAAAAAGAAAGGTCTTAAGGTCCTTTACAAAAATTGTGAATTATATGAAACCTGGGGTCTCGCGCTTTCCCCTGGGGAGGGGGTCAAGTTTACCATAGTTTATATAGGAAAACACATTTATGAGCATGTTTTGCTCAATTTTCATAGGAAACGAGTCATACTTGGATAGAAGTATTAGCCTTAGATAGCATTTTAATATCATATCCTCATTGGTCCTGGCCGACCCCCTGGGGGCAGAGGGGCGGGGCTAAAAAAGGGTCAAATAGGCTAAAACTTCAAAAACCTTCTTCTGAAGTTCTGGAAATGGTAGAATCAAAGACTTTTCATAAACAAAAAGGTCTTAAGGTCCTTTACAAAAATTGTGAATTATATGACCCTGGGGTCTCACGTTTCCCCCTGGGGAGGGGGTCAAGTTTGCTATAGTTTATATAGGGAAAACATATTTATGAGCATTTTTTGCTCAATTTTCATTGGAAACAAGTCAAACTTGGTTAGAATTATTAGCCTGAGATAGCATTTTAATATCATATCCATATTGGTCCTGGCCAACCCCCTGGGGTCAGAGGGGCGGGGTCAAAAAAAGGTCAAATAGGATAAGACTTCAAAAATATTCTTTTAAAATTATGGAAATGGTATAATCAAATACACTTTATAGATGAAAGGGTCTTAAAGTTTGTTTATAAAAATTGTGAATTATATGACTCTGGGGTCTCACGTTTCCCCCTGGGGAGGGGGTCAAGTTTACTATAGTTTATATAGGAAAAACACATTAATGAGCATTTTTTGCTCAATTTTCATAGGAAATGAGTCAAAGGTTTTAGAATTATTAGCCTGAGATAGCATTTTAATATCATATCCACATTGGTCCTGGCCGACCCCCTGGGGGCAGAGGGGCGGGGCTAAAAAAGGGTCAAATAGGCTAAAACTTCAAAAATCTTCTAAAATTATGGATATAGTAGAATCAAATATTTATAGATGGAAAGGTCTTAAGGTGTTTTATAAAAACTGTGAATTATAAGACCATGGGGTCTCACCTTACCCTCTGGGAAGGGGTCAAGTTTACTTCAGTTTATATAGGAAAAACATATTTGTGAACATTATTTGCCCAATTTTTCGTAGGAAATTAGTCAAACTTGATTATAATTATTAGCCTAAGATATAGCATTTTAACATCCATATCCGTCCTCGATGACCCCCAGGGGGAACAAAGGGGCAGGACCAAACAGGGTCAAAATGATTAAAATTTCAAAAAATACATCTAAGTTCACAGGTTTGATGGAAGCAAATACTCTTCATAGTCTAAAAAGTCAAATTTATAAATCACTGACCAACTTCAAGGCCCAGCATATAGTGTTTATATGTTTTTAATTTGTTTCATTATTTGTTTCATTATATATTCTAGGTGACCGTTAGGACCCACGGGTCTCTTGTCTATTTT
>SAYR01052423.1:997234-1095547 GCA_004382745.1 Argopecten irradians irradians | reverse complement strand
TTGGTCATTTGTAATAGGAAATGAGTCAAATGTTGTCAGAATTATCAGTATGAGATGGCCATTTAATCCTATTAACAAATTTTCTATGACTGACCCCCAGGGGCCTTAGGGGCGGGGTCAAAAGGGGTCAAATAGGCTAAAATTTCAAAAATCTTCTTCTGAAATTCTGGAAATGGTAGAATCAAATACTTTTCATAATTAGAAAGGTCTTAAGGTCCTTTACAAAAATTGTGAATTATATGACCCTGGGGTCTCACGTTTCCCCCTGGGGAGGGGATCAAGTTTACTATAGTTTATAAAGGGAAAGCATATTTATGAGCATTTTTTGCTCAATTTTCATTGGAAACGAATCAAACTTGGTTAGAATTATTAGCCTGAGATAGCATTTTAATATCATATCCATATTGGTCCAGGCCGACCCCCTGGGGGCAGAGGGGCGGGGCCAAAAAAGGTCAAATAGGCTAAAACTTCAAAAATATTCTTTTAAAATTCTGGAAATGGTAGAATCAAATACTCTTTATAGATGAAAAGGTCTTAAAGTTTGTTTATAAAAATTGTAAATTATATGACCATGGGGTCTCCTGTTTCCCCTTGTGGAGGGGGTCAAGTTTACTATAGTTTATATAGAAAAAACACATTAATGAGCATTTTTTGCTCAATTTTCAATTTTCAATTTCTCAATTATTAGCCTGAGATAGCATTTTAATATCATTTCCACATTGGTCCTGGCCGACCCCCTGGGGCAGGGGGGCGGGGCTAAAAAAAAGTCAAATAGGCTAAAACTTCAAAAAATCTTCTAAAATTCTGGATATAGTAGAATCAAATAATTAGAGATGGAAAGGTCTTAAGGTGTTTTATAAAAAATGTGAATTTTATGACCTTGGGGTCTCACTTTACCCCCTGGGGAGGGGTCAAGTTTACTTTAGTTTATATAGGAAAAACATTTTTGTGAACAATATTTGCCCAATTTTCGTAGGAAATTAGTTAAACTTGATAAGAATTATTAGCCTAAGATATATCATTTTAACATCCATATCCGTCCTCGATGACCCCCTGGGGGAACAAAGGGGCAGGACCAAACAGGGTCAAAATGATTAAAATTTCAAAAAATACATCTAAGTTCACAGGTTTGATGGAAGCAAATACTCTTCATAGTCTAAAAAGTCAAATTTATAAATCACTGACCAACTTCAAGGCCCAGCATATAGTGTTTATATGTTTTTAATTTGTTTCATTATTTGTTTCATTATATATTCTAGGTGACCGTTAGGACCCACGGGCCTCTTGTCTATTTTACTTATTGTCAATAAATAAGACCAAACTGTTTTAATTAACCAATGTACACATCCCAAAAAAAAGGGGGGGGGGAGAATAACGGGGAGGAACAAGTATTTTAAAATCCAAATGATAAAATTGTCAAATGATCTCTCTCATGTGCTAAAAACCGTATTATACAGCTATTTTATGAAAGTAAATTAAAAAAAAAAAACTGTCTTTTGATAGAGACGAAAATTTTGACAAGTACAGAGCAATATAATCTTACATGGGTCTGTCAAGTGGACAGGGATATCTTAACAACCCGAGTGAAAGATTTTGGCTGGTAAACCACGGGGTATCCCTGTGAAGTATGAGAGAATAACCTGACTCAGAAAGACTACCTGCATCTATGCAATTATTTATCATCTACGAATTCATCAAGCAAATGAAACAGTGCCAATTTACCTATTCACGTATATTAGGGAGGTGCAAATTTCCATCAATGCCTTATGAATATTCCTGTTGTTTGCATATTTTTTCTAAAAAATCACCTTTGCAAAGAAGTGAAATCCCTTATACTGCAAAATCTGTTAAAAAAAGCAACCATTGATACAATTTTTAAAAGCAACTGTCTATATATCCCCATTTGTACAATTACCAAAAACAACTATCCGTAGAAATCATCATTTGTACAATTACTGAAAAACCAGTCTTTAGAAAACTTACCATATGTACCACTCCCAAAAGACCTGTCTAGAGAGATTTAGAGCCAACCAGTTTTGCAATTACTAAAAATCTTGCATGATGACCAATTAATATACATGTATTGTAAAACTGCCATGAGAGACTTTTCTAAGGAGATATCACATACTGCCGCTTGTAGACATTACACTGGGATTCTTCTGAATAACTTGTCTCTAAGAGGATGTGTTCAGATTAGCGTTATAGATACTCATTACCATATCAGTTCCTTCACTCCCCATATCGGTATGCAGGGTCGTAGTCCTAATCCACTATGTTATATCATTCACCCCTGAAGACACATTTAGACTCTTCTAAATCAGAGACTAGACCAGTCCATAATGGAATTTCAGGGGTGATTGAGTTAAAGGACATCTCGTCTTTAGTTCCAGTTAATTAGATAATTGTCTGTCCTCGTGTCAGAGTGTCACGTCCATCAGCTTGTAAATCAAATCACGAAAACAATTGTCTCTAGGATGTAAATTATCACCGCTACTCTGCTAACTTAATCAGCTATTCACCCAGCATGTGGAATTTCAATCGTGCCATTTTTTGTTCCTTAATGGAATTAATGTTTAGAGATCAGGATTCTTCATACTCTTAAAATCAGTTTTACAATTGGTAAAAGTTTTTTTACAGAGTAATCCCCCTTGCTTTACTCTTACCTGAAGTACAGCATATTTTACAAATTATGGAATATAGCTGGTAAATTTTTCTACATTGTTGATGTTGTTATTTGGTGTTTTTTTATCGATTTTGCATGTTATTGTTTCAATATAATGGAACAGGGTTAAAATGGTTCAGATTGATTGCATTCAATATAAGCAACTTGACTTCTGAAACATAATACACAAGATATAATTTACAATTGAATGGTAGCACTAGTAACCAACAGCTTAATTGAGGTGTCAACCTCAGACCCTGAAAGATGAAACAACATAGAAGTCAATATTTGGCTAAATCATTGTTAAGAAAATTTCAGCGTGTCATCTTTTGAATTAGACATGTGGCACAAGACTTTTCTTGCGTATCCCAAACTGGAAAAGTACTTACTAAGTTGTGTTAAATTTCCTGAAATGTCGCAGTGAGCTATACTGTCCCCCAGAGACTGTTGTTTTTTTAGGTCATCTTACCCGAAGGGTCAGGATGACCTATAGTCATCGTGATTCGTCCGTCGTCGTCCGTCGTCCGCCGTCCGTCGTGCGTAAACTTTTTCCTTTAAACCGCTACTCCCTCTTAACCACTACGCGGATTTCATTCATATTTGGTGTGAAACATCATTGGGGAAGGACAATCATATTTTATATAAATGACCTTGGTCCGACCCCTAGGGGCTGAGGGGTGGGGCCCCAAAAGGGCAAATTTTCTTATTTTAAGCTTTAAAATCCTACTCCTCCTTCATCCTTGGGTTGATTTCATCCGTATTTGGTGTGAAACATCATTGGGGAAGGATAATCATATTTTATATAAATGAGCTTGGTCCGACCTCTAGGGGCTGAGGGGTGGGGCCCCAAAAGGGCAAATTTTCTTAATTTTAGCTTTAAAATCCTACTCCTCCTTCATCGTTGGATGACACATTTTGAACTTCTCTGACGATGTTACTAATGGTATGATTTGCCTGAAACTTGCCTGGAATGATCCTAATATGATCTTGATAAAGTGTTGTTACATCTCTGGTTGGTCCCATATAAATCCAAAATGGCTACCATGACACCATATTTAATTAATTTCCTATAGACTATTGCCAAGGAAGTCAGATGACCGTTAAGGCCCTTGGGCCTCCTGTTTATAATTGAAAATTATCAAAAACAACATCTCTTTATTTGACAGTATATACAGTATAATGTATAACATTTATATGAATATATGATTTTGAAACTAAATTTTGATACTTCAGGTTGTAAATGCTGCCAAGCGAGCTGCGTATCGACACAAATTTGGAACAGAGATGGCCGGATCTTAACACAGGACTGTTTATGGAAGGAAATTTGGACCTAAATACAAAAGCTTTTTGTGATCATTACAGGCTTTATATATGTCATAATATTCATGCAGTTAGAATAGAAATAGATATATTTTGATGCAGACTAGAGATGCATACCTATATATATATAGTCATGTTATAACAGGCTGGAGATGTCTATATATTATAGTCATGTTATAAAAGGCTGGATATGTCTATATATAGTCATGTTGTTACAGGCTGAAGATGTCTATATATAGTCATGTTGTTACAGGCTGGATATGTCTAAATATAGTCATGTTGTTACAGGCTGGAGATGTCTATATATAGTCATGTTGTTACAGGCTGGACATATCTACATAAAGTCATGTTGTTACAGGCTGGAGATGTCTATATATAGTCATGTTGTTACAGGCTGGAGATGTCTATATATAGTCATGTTAATACAGGCTGAAGATATCTATATATAGTCATGTTGTTACAGGCTGGAGATGTATATATATAGTCATGTTGTTACAGGCTGGAGATGTCTAAATATAGTCATGTAGTTACAGGCTTGAGATGTCTATATATAGTCGTGTTATAACAGGCTGGAGATGTCTATATATAGTCATGTTTTTACAGGCTAGATATGTCTATATATAGTCATGTTCTTACAGGCTGGATATGTCTATATATAGTCACGTTGTTACAGGCTGGAGATGTCTATATATAGTCATGTTGTTACAGGCTAGATATGTCTATATATAGTCATGTTATTACGGGCTGGAGATGTCTATATATAGTCATGTTATTAAAGCTTGAGATGTCTATATATAGTCATGTTATAACAGGCTGGAGATATCTACATATAGTCATGTTGTTACAGGCTGGAGATATCTATATATAGTCATGTTATTACAGGCTTGAGATGTTTATATATAGTCATGTTGTTACAGACTGGGAATGTCTATATATAGTAATGTTGTTACAGGCTGGAGATGCCTATATATAGTCATGTTATAACAGGCTGGAAATGTCTATATAAAGTCATGTTGTTACAGGCTTGAGATGGCTATATATAGTCATGTTGTTACAGGCTTGAGATGGCTATATATAGTCATGTTATTAAGGCTTGAGATATCTATATATAGTCATGTTGTTACAGGCTTGAGATTTCTATATATAGTCATGTTGTTACAGGCTGGAGATGTATATATATAGTCATGTTGTTACAGGCTGGATATGTCTATATATAGTCATGATGTTACAGTCTTGTGATGTCTATATATAGTCATGTTGTTACAGGCTGGATATATCTATATATAGTCATGTTGTTACAGGCTTGAGATTCCTATATATAGTCATGCTGTTACATGCTTGAGATGTCTATATATAGTCATGCTGTTACAGGCTGGAGTCATGGTAATACAGACGGGCTGGAAATATCTATATATAATCATGTTGTTACAGGCTGGATATGTCTATATATAATCATATTGTTGCGGACTGGAAATTTAATATATACATCAATGTAATCATGCAGTTACAGGCTGAATATATATATATTTATAGTCACGTTTTTACAGGCTTGTGATGTATGTATATATATGTAGTCATGTTGTTTCAAACTCGAGATGTCTAAATATAGCCATGCTGTTATATGCTGGACATATCTGTGTAAAGTCATGCTGTTACACGCTGGACATATCTTTATATAGTCATGTTATTACAGGATGGAGATGTGTATATATATAGAAATGTAGTTACAAGATGGAGTTATCTATACATGTATGTAGTCATGATGTTTCAGATATTTATATACATAAAGCCATGTAGCTACATATATATCTAGTTATTACTGGTATCGTCTATTTACATTTCTATCATTTACACAGACTGAACGACGAGGTGATTGTTTCATTGTTCTGCCAGATTTTGCATAATTTAGAAATATTGATTGTTTTCTTAAGATCCTGTATTTGAGATTATTATAATTTTCTATTCCATCTTATGACAGGGGATCATTTCGATTTCTAGATAAATTTATCATATATAACTCAATGTGCCTACTGACTGATATACATTTTAAAACTTTTGATGTGAATGATAATTTTTCACCTTCCAATTTTTCCAATACTTGCACTTCCACAATTCCATGATATAATATATTGTCATCCGTAAAGTATATTTGTTACAAAATAAGATAGTTTATAGTCATACCATGTACATGTTTGCTCATCTGTCAATTTCTATATAAGCTACATGTATCCTGTTTTAGTCTTTGCTGGAATGAATGGATCATTTGTTACATATCACAACTTTGAGATGAACATATTTGGATAGCATTTTGCTTATATGAAGGACAAATGTTATAACATATACATTTGTATGCATGCTTATAATGATAAACAAGTAGATAGCTATATATGGGGAATTGGAGGTGTAAGACATTTTTCACGTCATTGTAAAAATTACCGATGATCGATTTTCAGGAAAGTAATTGTTCATATTGGTTTAATGTAAAACCTTGGTATTGTTGTATTCACCTAGTCATGTGTTGTATGCGTCAAGGAAACAATCAGTACAGATAAGACATACGTTTGTAAGAGTACGTTGTTTATGTTTAATTTCGAAGGGAGAAAGTTTCGCAATTCCTCTCTGATACGCATGTATTTTGAAGGAGAAAAATGTTCCACATTTTTCGCGCATTTCTCAATTTCTAAAAAGTGTACAGATTACATTGCTTGTCTTGTCTTTCTAATTTATTTGCGGATAGTCAGGTTTGTGCGTATTATTTTACATGGAATAAATCGAAATTTTATCTGCCGTGAAAACAGCAACAATGCATGTAATTGTATAGCTTTAGTTATTCCAGAATTTTCTAATTGCTCATCACTTAGCCAGGGAGAGTGAATGCATTTTCTATGTAGTTTAATCTGAGAAATATTTAATCCAACTCTAGATAGATATTGTCGGTTATAATAAAACATAAGCAGTATATGTTGCTTGCCTTGGTCTGATTATTTTACTTCAAGCACTACTTAACATGCCTATAATTATTTATAACATTTGTAATACTATCGTAATGGCATGCAAGCATAGTTAAAACAACAAAATGCATTGCATTATGAACTATATTTGCTAGAATTTTATTTTCATTTCAGTATCTTTCTTATGCATGAGAATGGTAGTTTGCAATTCAATAGAAAGAACTCTCACACAAATCTAAATAAGCTTACGTCTATATGTTATTGCAATCAAATGCTGGAAAGTAATTAACTTCTATAATTATCAAATAGTTGATTTATCAATAAAATGATGGTTATGATACTTCAAACTTACACATTGTGAAATTTTATTATACCTCTAATTATATGTTATGAAATTAAGTGTCTCTAATCAATTGATGACTGGTATTAAAGCAAATTCAATGCATGATTATGAACTATCTTTGTGTTTTTTGTTCTTTTCATTATTTATCCAATTATGATACTGTGTACGTAGATATTATTTCCTAATTTTGCGATTTGCAACATTTAGCATCGGTGTTCTTTTAAATGGTAGATATAACTTGATTTTGGTAATACAATTTATATATTCACAAAACTTGAAGCGCGATGGAAATTTTTGCGGTAAAAAGGCATTTGCGTAATTGGCGAAAATCAAGTGACTCCTGGCTTTTCCCGCCTTTACAGTATTGTGAAATCATTTCCTGTTAAATAATGAAAAATCAAAGGATATGAAACAATGCCTACCAGCAAATATCAAGTGTTGTATTGATGGCTTCCAATAATTGTTACGTTTTGTAGTGTTCTTATGAAAGCAAGTCTCGTAAGGAAGTAATGTTTATTAATTATCACTATATAACTACAAAAAATATAGACTTTGTAACATTGACTCAAATAAAATAAGTTTACAGTTTCCCATTTTTTTTAAATTCATGCAAAAATAGCTTTACCGTCATCATTTTAAATACAAAAAGAAGTTATTCAATGTCGTTTTAATATTTCATAACATAAAGCCCCTCAAAGTTTATTATTGTCACCTCAAATATTGTATTAATTTCACATGTATATATACATTGTTGAATATTGATGTTTCAATTTATAATTATTGAGAAATTAAGAATTACTACAAATCGGAATACTTTGATTGTAGAATTGGGAAATTATGATATATCTACGTATTTGGATGTCGTATGGTAGGTCATTACTATTAGAAATACTAGAACGAATTTACGTACTCGACCTTCCATACCTTTCGGTATGGTTTACATATTATCATAAATGTGCTTTGTCATCATTCAAACAAAACTTCAAGTAATGCTAAGCGGATGGGAAATTGTTACTTGAAACCAAAAGTCATGAAAACAAATAGGATGCTTGAACAATGTGGATAATTATCACGAAAAGTAGCGGTTACTTTGAAGGTCATAATAAGCGATATTTCTTGCGTCATCAATGCCACTTATTTCTTATAAAAATCCAAATAAATAAAACCATGTTTCGTCAACTTCGCCTATGTAATAGCTCTTCCAATCAAAAGGTATTTTACAAATACAAATGGTACTGATTAACAGACTCTACAGACGTTTTTTTACGTTGCAATGAGCCGCAATGTGTTGTAGTGTCCAACATCAGCCTTTAGATCAAAACGTTTCTGAACTAGCCAGGTTTGTAATGAACTTCAGTTCGTTTTATGCATTAAAGATGCTCCACCGCTGATAAACAGTATTTTTTCGCTATCAAAACAGGATCAGACGAATTAGTGTTTTTCTTCAGTTACAAAAGTTGCTTACTTAACACCATTACCACCATTGAACATTTGAACTTCTAATTTTCATTAAAGATAAAAATACCAAAAACAAAGAATCTATATTATTTTTATGTTAATTAGACATAGATATACACGACTAAACATCAGATATTGTTCAAATAATGAGTGTCGTTTATG
Source organism: Argopecten irradians irradians (assembly GCA_004382745.1). Classification (NCBI taxonomy): domain Eukaryota; kingdom Metazoa; phylum Mollusca; class Bivalvia; order Pectinida; family Pectinidae; genus Argopecten; species Argopecten irradians. The sequence goes on along the minus strand of SAYR01052423.1, from coordinate 1,086,651 downwards.
CTCTGTCGGCGATTAAGCATCTTCAATGATTTCGGTTCATTCATTTGCCATATTTAAACAAAAAGAGAAAAGGTTTCAAATTTGATATAAGAGTTAATTGATAAGCGACAGTGAAACAAGGCACAAAGAATGTTTAAAGAAATCTTACCTTATATCACAAAGAAATCAATGTGCCTGTATATTCTCCGTTTCCGATGAGGTCAGCATGAAGTTACCCTTTAATCTCACGAAATCTCGAGCCTATTTGATCTTACTTCCTCTTTCAGGAATTTCCATCTGTGACGACAATAAAGATCAATTTAAAAAAAAATAAATGTTTGAAATGTAGGATGTTACTTTTCAGACTGGATAACAAGTATTAAATCATTGGCTTGGTTGTAAAACGGCAAGTACAATTATGCATTTCAACGAAAAATATTAGTATAGCTTCATTCGGCCTGAATAAAATCTACAACATGATACATTACAGTGTAGCCATGCAGTCATTTTTGCGGGGAGGATATTTTCGCGATTTCGCGGGTCATCGACGTGATCGCGAAATTTTGATCCGTGAAATATTGAGTAGGTATACATGTAAATTGTGATGTCATTGTTTTGTGGGCAAAATTCACGTCGTTTTTACCGAAAAGTATAATCGGCAATGGGCTAGAGGGTCCAACATGCACCCCCCCCCAAACCTCCGAACCAATACTTTTCTGAACCCTTATGACCCAATGATCACAAATCAAAATGTTAACATTGCAAAAGTTTGGATGAACTTCCGGTTATGATGTCATCAAGATGACCGCCATCTCTAATTTTACCAAAAATTGGAAACTAGTCATAACATTGATATTTTTCAACCGAAGACGACAAATGAGGTATCAAAATGACCCCAATAGAACAACAAATACATATCAGAACCAAATAATCCAATATATGTAGTAATTTTTACGCAGGAAACGAAAAACATCGGATTTGAAGCTCAAAAATGTTTGGTTTTTTTAGCATTTTTTTCATATTTGGCTTGACGGAGCAAAAATGTTTCATAAAAGCAAATTATTATTTCTAATCAGTTTTTTGAACTTTTATTAATAGTTTGTGAACTATTCCACAGGAAAAGGTAACTATTCCACAGTTGAAGGTAAATGTAGAGACCAGTGAATATAGCTTATCATGTAGTCAGAAATACATCCTCATTCACTGAATCCACAGAGAGATGGATTAAAGATTAACCCATGTACTTGTCAATGTTGTCGTGATGTATTTGTAAACTTATTTTCATAATACCGATATATACAATTTTCATATTTCATTCAAAAATAAATTTCATCATTTCTTTCACAGCCTCTGTATTCACAATCCAGAAAAGAATTCGCTTTAACAAATTCAGAGGAGAGAAGATTAAGATTAAATTCCATGAGACAAAAAATCTGAATTCTCTGCCAAAATGAAATTACAGATACAATGCTTGACATGATTTTTCCATATTTCGTTATCCAAATCACTTCATATTCCATAAAAATGGCATCTATCAAACAAATTTACATCCCAACACCTTTCATGAAGATAATAATCCCAAAGGAATACTTTCAAAAACACACTCTTTTGCCAAACGATGTCACTTTTTTTCTATATGTACCAGTAGTATTATGATCTAAAATATGGGTATTTTGTTGTTGTAAATTTTTTTATTAGCTCCCTCTAAGGGCTGTGCTTCATTGGAAAAAAAACTTTTGCAAAACCACTTTTAATTTATATCCAGAAATCATCACTTCTGTGTTCAAAATCTGCATACAGAGCTACATATGTATGGTCCTCCATGTTGAACTGTGAAAACTAAACCGAGTTAATGTTTCAGTGTGAGTACCATATAGTACCTGTGAATGGTTCTTTCAAAAAAAGCATGCAAATCATGATACTTGTTTTCCGAGTGAGGTAATGAAATTAATCATGAATAGGACTTAAGGTTTAAATAGGTAGTAAGGGTCTACCTGGAGCTGTGGAATAGTTAAACAATACCCAGTGTAATAGTGGAGAGTACCAGTGACTTACGGTGCCATGTTTTAAGTATGAGAAACACCCCAAACTGTGGAATAGTTAAGATAATAAATTGTTCGAGGCCCGTAAGGGCCGAGAACTATTCATTATATTGACTATTTCACAGTTTCCGGTGTTTCTCCTATACCTATTAGATCAAACTAACCAACGACAGACCTGGAGAGATTTCCTTTGATATACATCAAAAGAATCAAATAACAGTACATTGCGGTTGACTTTGTTGCTTTGAAGTTTAGCGTCTCTCTCCCTGTAATCTTCAAAGAAAATCTACATGTATGAAGGCCCGTGATTGGTCAATATTTTCTTCTTGAGCTACCTTAATCCAGTTTCACTAACATATAGTCCAGGTATAACGACAGGGAAAGTATCCCCTGGAGTATCAAGTGTGGTCCCGTATTGACAAACCAAAAATCTTACATTGGGGTTAAGGATCAAAGCCTGATTACGGGCTTTTTTGGAGCAAATGAAACAATATTTATTGCCGAAAATGTCATTTCAAACACGTTTAGTTACAAAATGTGTTAAAAGCAATATATAATTATTATAGCCAAGTGTTTCTACGCAATTTTTTTTCTGTACTGGTTATCACTTAATCTGCCTTTTACAATAATAGGTTTCGTATAACTTGATGGGATAAATGCGTATGATAATGACTATTTCTCTCTATTAAAACAAATAATTTCAAAAAGTAGCAAAATGCACTAGGCAAGGCAATGATACTCTATCATATATTGCTTGCAACGTAAGACCGTAATAGGACGTAACACGCCGTATTACGTCGGGCTTCCAACCGCTACAAGCCGTGATGTGCCTTGAAAGAACGCATCAAAACGGCTATCATCCACTTTGGCTTGCCGTCAAAACCTTGACAAACCGGCACAAAACGTGCAGTCAATCTGCATCAACCTTGACAAAACGTGGAAAAACGAAACAGAACGCCACAAAACTTGAAATCACCGTGAGATTCCCGGGAACGTGCTTGCTGCCCGTTCCACCACGGACCGTCCGGAAGTTTTGTTACGGCCTCGTACGCGCTGTTACGTTTTGTTAGGTCAATCCCGTTTTATTACGTCCTGTGGCGTTCACTATCTGTACCGTGACTGCCTGGCAAATTTTTTGACAGTTTAATGCTTGGTTTACACTATGTTCCCGGCGACCACGGTAGCCCCGTTTTCCCGAAACGTGGTGCGTCGTGGAATTTTGGCTATTTTTGTCTCTGTATTCAAGTTGAGCTAGGTCTTGTGAAGTTTTGCCACGGTCTTTTACGGATTACGTGGTGGACCGTGGATACAGGGGAAAGTGGTGTTCCCGGAGGTTAAAGGTACACTACGGCTTTAGCACGGTCTATCAAGGATAACACTACGTTCTCTCTAGTCCTGTTACGATCTGATGAGGTCTGCTACGTTAAAAAACGTTTTGATCAAGCTCCGATACGTTTTTCACGGTCCGCCAAGGCTTACTAAGGATGAAAGCCTGATTACGGGCTTTTTTGGAGCAAATGAAACAATATTTATTGCCGAAAATGTAATTTCAAACACGTTAAGTTACAAAATGTGTTAAAAGAAATATATAATTATTATAGCCAAGTGTTTCTACGCAATTTTTTTTCTGTAATGGTTATCACTTAATCTGCCTTTTACAATAACAGGTTTCGTATAATTTGATGGTTTAAATGTGTTTGATAATGACTATTTCTCTCTATTAAAACAAATAATTTCAAAAAGTAGCAAAATGCACAAGGCAAGGCAATGATACTCTATCATATATTGCTTGCAACGTAAGACCGTAATAGGACGTAACACGCCGTATTACGTCGGGCTTTCAACCGCTACAAGCCGTGATGGGCCTTGAAAGAACGCATCAGAACGGCTATCTTCCACCTTGGCTTGCCATCAAAATCTTGACAAACCTGGACCAACCAGCACAAAACGTGCAGTCAATCTTCATCAACCTTGGCAAAACGTGGAAAAAAACGAAACAGAACGTCACAAAACTTGAAATCGCCGTGAGATTCCCGGGAACGTGCTTGCTGCGCGTTCCACCACAGACCGTCTGGAAGTTTGGTTACGGCCTCGTACGCGCTGTTACGTTTGTTACGTCAATGTCGTTTTATTACGTCCTGTGACGTTCACCATCTGTACCGTGACTGCCGTGGCAAATTTTTTGACAGTTTAAAAATCTGGCACGGCATCCACGGTAATCACGACCGCTCACGTTTGTCTATTACGTCCTTCTGCGTTGTCTCACGTTGTCTCGCGGTCACCACGTTTTGTCCACGGTGGTTTGAAACGGGGCTGCCGTTGCAGCCGGGAACATAGTGTAAACCTAGCATAAGATATTGCATCCCGCTGGGCACGCTTATATAATCTTTTCGTCAACAATTTAAGGTGTTTTATAATTTTCAAAAGTTAGAAATGTACATACAAAAAAATGTAGTACTCATGCTATGCATTGTCATTACCAGTATAACAATGGAACTTATCTTTTATTGTTTTGTACATTCTTTGGTTGTTATTGCTCTGTTTAAGCGACCTACAATGACATTATTTTATGTTGCAATAATTTAGATGACAAGTTTTTAATATCATTTGATGAATTAATAACAAAACATTTGTTTTTATCGTTCTTCTATTGTAGTTTTATATTATGACATTTCATTCAATCTTATCAAATGACGATAGATTTTATTTTGCAATAATTTATATGGCAAGCTTTAATATCATTTAATGAATTCATAACAACACATTTGTTTTATCGTACATCTATAGCAGATTTATAGGTATGACATTTCTTTGAAGCTTATCAAATGACGATATTTTTTTTATTTATTGAAGAGAATAATTATCTTGATATTTTATAATATCAACCAACAACTGCTATGATGTGATTCTGTCTACACTTAGGAATTTACGCGAGGTGAACTTTTACGTAATTACGACCTTTTTATCGCAGAAATATATATGAAGCTTTGTTGCTACAAGTTCGAAGTTACTGCATGTCTATCACGAACAACGTCGCGAAATATTTACACGTGCAATTCGTGAAATTAACAACTTCGCGAAATATTTACACGAGCAATTCGTGAAATTAACAACGTCGCGAAATATTTACACGAGCAATTCATGAAATTAACAACGTCGCGAAATATTTACACATGCAATTCATGAAATTAACAACGTCGCGAAATATTTACACGTGCAATTCGTGAAATTAACAACGTTGTGAAATATTGACACGTGCAATTCGTGAAATTAACATCGTCGCGAAATATTTACACGTGCAATTCGTGAAATTAACAATGTCGTGAAAAATTTACACGTGCAATTCGTGAAATTAACAACGTCGCGAAATATTTACACGGGTAATTCGTGAAATTAACAACGTCGCGAAATATTTACACGTGCAATTCGTGAAATTAACAACGTCGCGAAATATTAACACGTGCAATTCGTGAAATTAAACACTCGCGAATAAATCAGTTTTTATAGTATATGAATTTTAATTCTGTTGCATTGCATATTTTTTTCAATCATAGGGCTCATCAGAGCTTTCATCTATATACATTAAATACAGTTATAACTAGTGTTGTTGATATTTGTACTACGGTTAAAAAAATATGTCTGCTTAGCGTTACCCGACCGACACTAATTTTTTACCCCGACCCTATTTTTTTTCTACGAAAAAAATTAAAAGTCGGGATTTCGATCTCAGACTCCGGTTTCGGCCATTACTTTACACTTGAAATATATGTATATATATATTCCGTCCTACCGACACTATTTTTTGCCAATGTAACCCTAAACAGACATATATTGTTTTGCCTAATTGAATATTTATTGCAAAAATGTTGAAAAAAAAAAACAAAAAAAAACAACATTGTTCTCTATATCTCGCAATTGTTTACGAAAGCCACAAATTAATGTGAACAAATTAAAAAAGCTTTACGCAGACTGATCTACGAATGGTATTGTAAATGTATGTACTCATGATTATTAACTCAAAAGTCATAGTAATATTCATAGTATAATTCATAACAGGGTAGCGATGGCCGAATGGTTATATATTAGATGTCCCGATATATTACCATAAGCTCGTCGCGAGTTGGAATCCCATGTAGGGCAGTTCACTGGTTTTTCTCCGGGGGACACCGGCGTTACTCTACTTAACCAACCTGGTACCTCATTCAGTGACTCTGGCTGTTAAGGGAATATTAAACCAAACAAAACATAGAAATCACTACATATATGTGCCTTTTGTGATGTAGGTGTAGCTGTTTATACTTTGACAATAAGACATTATCTCTGAAAAAGGGACGAATCTTTACATTACCACGCGTAATCCATACATATGAGACAATATCAGTCGGTCTTTTATAGACGCATTCCAAAAAGCATAAAACTAGATTGTATCACTGTTATGTTGTGTTAGTATTTAGTGAACATGGAGCATTGCTGATTTCGTATTAATTTTGATGTATAACTTCTTCAAAACGTGATCATACCAATAACATGTATATACAACTAATTATTGCCTATAATGTGTTTCTATAAGCATTCGTCCCTTCAGCTTTGATTCTCATTTAACTCATAGTACGACCTTCATAATTGAATATTGTTCGAGGCCAACGCATATTTTATATATTTATTTGAAGACAAATTCACTCCGAAATCTCAAATTCAGCATTGATAGAAAATCTCTTCATACTTTATATCGTTCTTTTATAAGACCATTGCTAGAATATGAAGACATTTTCTGGGGTAACATATAACATTTGAACTAAGTAATCTTTTAGAAAACATTCAACTTGAAGCAGCTAGGATCATTAACGGCGCCACCAAACTCACTCGTCATAATCGTTTTTATACAGAATCTGGATTAGATGCATCTATTAATAGAGGGCGAAAACACAAAATCATCCATCACACTGTTCGTAGTAAGTGCCCCTTTAATACCTAAAAACATGCTGCCAGTTCCTCATCATAATATTCACACATACAGCACAATGGGAGCCTATTCATTCGTCAACCTCCATGCCGTACTAACCTTTACACAGACTCCTTTCTACCTTCTTCTGTCAACCTACAGAACTCGCTTCCGAACATTATAAAATTTGATTCATCTATTAGCTGTCTCAAAAACTTCCTCAATACTGATATCCCAACTGTCCCTCTCTACTAGTATCATTGTAAAACAAGACATGGCCAGATTTCCACTCCCGTCTTAGAATGCATTGCAGTTCTCTAAACTCTCATCTATATCATCGTAATCTTGTAGTTAGTCCTCGCTGCTCATGTAACCAAACAGACGAAACGTCAGAACATTTCCTTCTCTTTTGTCCAAATTACCAACAAACAAGAATGCTATGTTTTAGAAACCTACCCCATGACTATGATGTTAATACTCTACTTGATGGTATTAACACTAATATGCCCGATCAGTACAATGTAAATATTTTTGATACGGTTCAACATTTTATTAGTCGCTCAAACCGTTTAAAGTAGACATTAATACACATGTATCCAACAGTACTACTATACTGTGAATCTCAAAATCAATCTTATCTTTATTCGTATATTGGTTATATACTCAGACTCGTGATAGTTTTTACATATGATCAAACTATGGCCGATTTCTCAACAAATCTTTGGTTTTGTATGGTTGAAAAATAAACACCGTTTTTCTTTACCCAATCCCTGCATCCCTTCCTTTTTCATACCACTTTGTCACAGTTAACTCTTGGAAATAATCAGTACTGTCCTATTGCTTATGTGTTATTTATATGGAGACTGATTGATATAAGTACATTGTACTTGTTTGTGAATCCAACCTTTTATGTCATTTATATTGTACTGTATCGTTATTGAATGAATAAAATATTCTTTAAACCAATGTTCCGATTAAATAAAACTTCGTTTTTTCAACGTTATACGATTGATGTAACAGCCGGTCAATTGATGGAATTCCGCTGGCTCCAATTTGGCGGAAAATGTTGTCAAGTTCAGAAAGTACACAACGTGTAGTTCCACAATTACACTATCTTTTTCATTCTATTGATGCAATATTTCTCAAATATATTATTTTCTAAAATATAATTTAAGATATTCATTACATTCAAATTGTTTAATTGAAGAATTAAAAATACAGAAGCAATAATAATATAGACTAAATCTGATGCGCATTATCACTACTCATGGAAGTCAGCGTTCCAGTGTATGCATATTTGCGCGACAACCGACTGCGTTTACAAAAGTGTAAACGATTTTGCAGTTGGTAAGGTTATATAGCAAAGAAAAAACGGAGATATGTTATATATGTTAATAAAAAGCAATATTTTACAAGTTTTAAAATATAAATGTGAATTATTGCTTGGATGTGCTCTATATGATATGATGTGTTTACACTGTACGATGTGGTATTCATGACCAAACCTCAGTCTTAATACTTTAAACAACTCTTTGTTAACGCAACTCAATTAAGATAAATATAGGGAATCATTATATCAGAAAGATTTGACAAATAATATGGAGTGAACTTAAGTTGGGTTCCTGCAAATATTGTTTGTCTATTTTGCGACCAATAATATAAAAAAATATTATCACATCATCTAAAATACATACCTAATGAAATATACAAAAAATGCACATACAAATTCATAACTACGTAATTATGAACTTGATTTTTTCACTTTTCACATGTCCTTAAAGGACATTCGGCCATCCTAAAATACGGAAGAGCCATATTCCGCCAGTGCCTTGTTATATTATTTTCTCTAAGAAAAGCAAAACAACAATTGAAATGATTTCGGTGATAAGGGGAAATTCTAAAAATCACCATGTAAAAGGTATCCCTTTGCATGACATTACTTCATAGCCGGATAAATGCTTTATGGTACCATGAGAGATTTGGTGAGAAGAAGAAAGACCAATTTCAAATAGCATAATAAAATGATATAATATGTCTATAATTAGTTATTTATGTAATACGAATTCATTTAAATTCTTATAAAATCTTCGTAACATTTCTTCTTTTGATTTTCATTAGCTAAGGACAATTAGACGTAAGACATTAAATTGACCGAAAATCAAGGAAAAAAAGAATTGCAGCTTGTTGCGTAGTTTTCTACAGTTGTTTTGGTATGATTTCTACATACTGTATAATTACTAATATTCGCTTGGGTTTTAATTTTGCTTAGATCGTGGAATCTTTCAAATTCCCGAAAATTGATATCTAATGAAATTTGTGAATATCATGATTTTACATATGAGAGTCTGTCATATGTGTGACGATTTCAAGGACTAAAAATATGAGTCATAAAAAAATGCTCCCGCCAAAAAAGGAGTCAATCGCGACAAGTTACACCGGCGCAATTTAACTACTGTACAGTGGAATAGCAATGCGTGGTTATTTGTCACTTTTCACTGGCAATTTCGGTAATACCGATTTTCCAAAGATATCTCCTTTTGAAAACAGTCTATAAAGCATCGGCAGTGAAGGGAGTAGACATTCTTAAATTAATTGAAGTATTCCTCATTTCCGTTGTGCTATTTAACGGTAAATAACCGAGAACGTTGTGAGTTTCCTTGCATTCTCTTTGTATCATTTTTATCTTGTCGAAGTCTATGAATTTCTGAGTTCTCCATGCATGTGCTGTCTTTGAAGAATTCTTCTTTTTTGTGCAAAAACTACATGTAACCTCGGTTGTTGAGGATGTGATGTTCTTAATATATTCAAATGATTTTCTTGTAAATGATAACTGAAGAAATTCAAAAATACGGTTGGAAACCGCTAAAGGATTTTCTGCTAATTTTTCATACAAAACAGTTGCTAGTTGGCCAGGATATGTCCGTTCAAGTTCCTGATGAATGACGATATCATCCAAAGCATTCGAACATTCACTCTTCGCCGTAGCTTGCAAACTTTTAAATAACATTGTCGGTGTCCTTTCTGCTGAAAGAAGCCGCGGTCTTTGGTCTCGAAACAAATGAACAACTTTTAATCCAGGAATTCTTTCCAGTACATTTTCAACAGTAGTTCTCATTCGAAGACGAATTGTTTTAACCACACGTAGTTTAATAGATTCGCACTGAGTTTGTAAGATTTTTATACACTTATGTAATACTGTTTCATTATTTTGACTCTGGTTTGTTTTCAAACACAGATGGAACTTTTTTGTAGAAGAATGAGTGATTGGAAGATTGAGAAAAATGTCCGAATCTAGTCCGCCATAATTACAAGTTAGCCAGGAAAATAAAAGTTCCGACAATAAGGTTGCCTCTTCGTTAGGTCTGAAAAGAAAAAGTACGTTCAGATGAAATTTCAATAAATCTTGACAGGAAATGAAGATATTGTTACATCCATTTAACTATAACACTAATAAATATCCCTATTAATAGAGCGAATAGCCTTAGCTGTTTCTTTTTATTTTAAATCTTTTATTTTCTCATACACTAGAATGTTTGAAGCATTGTGTGCCTAACATAAAATTAGTGGGTTTTTTTTTTTATTTCTTGTGTATTGAAGATACTCCACCGACTACAGAGCATAAACGATACTCATCATTTGAACAATAATTGGTATTTAATGGTGTGTATATGTGTCTTATTAACACAATAAATGCCATAAAATAATCCATTTTCTTTTTAGTTCTTGCTCATTCAGTAATTCATTCCAAATAGGACATAGTGCCACGAAATTTTTCCAGGACGCAATTTATCATTTTTAATATTTTATTGAAGTAAAATTAGAAGTTCAAACTTTTCAATGCTGATAATGGTGCAAAGTACGTAACTTTTGTAACTGAAGAAAAATATTAATTCGTCTCATGTTTTTGATAGAGAAAATACCGTGTATCAGCGGTGGAGCATCTTTAAATTAGGCAACGAAGAAGTGCACATATTATACAAATAAGATATTCACGCTATCTATAGAATCTTTCCATTGATATGTCCAATATATATATGTCATAACTTTTTTTCTTAAAATAAAGCCAATAATTTATATCAATTCATATTCAAACGAAAAAAAAAACAGTTCTTTAAAACACTTTCTGTACTTTTAGAATTGCGGTGTCATTGAACTAACATTGGTATGATCACTGTTCCGTTTATTAATACTATAGGAGCCTTTTTCCTTATTTTAGGTATGACGCGGGAGAATGGCTCGAATATGAAGAGTGATGACGGGTGACTGGCGATGACGTCAGAGATGAAAGTTGATCCACTTCTCATGTAACTAAGAATCAGAACAGGAACGGGAGGACTTATTTTGTTTTCTGAAACTTGAATCGATATATATATATATATATAATGAAAGAATTAGAGAACCATAAAACAGTATTTTGTCCCCTCCATGACTTGTCCGACACATTTCACAAACATTATTGCACGGATTTAATTAAACTTTACAAAAATATTCAGCATGATCTAGAGTTGTACACACGCCCCAGATTGGTTAAAAATTATAAAACTTATCATAAAAAAAAATACATTACCAAAACTAGGCCTTCTTAGATTGATAGGTTTAAACTCTCTTCTCGGTGTATATAGATCTGTACCAAATAAATAAAAAAAAGGTCAGAAATGTCTATAGTACTTTAAATAAACCAAAGTGAGATTCAGGTAATAGATATCATATAACAATAGTGAAGCTAAACTTATCCCTAGTTGCAAGAAATTTCGTACATTTGAGTTATTTAAAACAGAATTTGATAATCAATTTACAGACTTCCCTATATTCTTTGAGTACTTATCATATACACTACAAATAACTGCGATATTGGTATCAGCTTTTTAGAGGATTTTCCTTGTTTCTTGATGAATACCAGTTAAATTTCATCGAGTGAGGTGGAAACTTTAATATTTCAAAGTTTAAGATATGTTTCAAATATGCCAAAGGTTATTCCGCCATTGTACATATGTGTTGTACAGGTATTTGCCCTTGTTATTTTTTACGTCGTATTTTTGTGAGCATAACATCATATTTCTACAGAAAATATGACGTCATTTTCGCACACAAACTAATGAGGAAACAATCCAAATGATATTTTCACTGTCAAGGCTGCGTTCCGATTGGTCAAAAGCAAATGAAAATACCAAAATTGATATTTTCACTTTTATATTCACCGTAAAACCTTATGTTTCACTGCAAAAAATGTAATAAAACATCATAATTTTAAACATATTCACAATAAAATACAAATGAACATGTGAAAATTAAATTTAATTATCATATTCGTCAGTTGAAATCTATTTCAACACCGCCTCGAAAATGTCTCTTATCAATCAGCCACCAAATTTTCAGTTCGATCGCCAATTCTCAAATTCACTATCAAATAGAGCGTAACTATTGCCTCAATCGACTACATTGTATGTGCATGTAAGAGAGCATTCAACCGGAAATCTACCGGGACAGAGTAACACAACACACTTAAATCTATCACAGAGGATAATCCAATGGTACTTTCTCGAAAATATTTTGCTTACATTTACATGTACTTATTCTATAAGGTTTATATCTTTTCGACAGCAAAAATACTAATTTTTTCTGCTCCTTTTTATAGGTAAAACTTACTATTCATCGGTAGTGTATTATCTATAACAATGCAAAGTACACTTATACTGACCCTGTCCTTATAAAACAGTAGTACATGTTATAAAATACACTTATACTGACCCTGTCCTTATAAAACAGTAGTACATGTTACAAAATACACTTATACTGACCCTGTCCTTATAAAACAGTAGTACATGTTATAAAATACACTTATACTGGCCCTGTCCTTATAAAACAGTAGTACATGTTATAAAATACACTTATACTGTCCCTGTCCTTATAAAACAGTAGTACATGTTATAAAATACACTTATACTGACCCTGTCCTTATAGAACAGTAGTTCATGTTATAAAATACACTTATACTGGCCCTGTCCTTACAAAACAGAAGTACATGTTATAAACTTGCCTTTATATTTCCAAACACTTGTACGTTCAGGTAAGTATGCGAACAGCAACAGTGTCGCAGTTGTAAAGATGGTAAAGAAGCAATATTGTAACCGCATGGCTCTTGTGTTCCTGAGAATGACTCTTAGTACATACATGGCTTGTCACTGCACTAGAATATCAAAATGGGAATATCATAAGACATGGTAGGATGTTAAGCGTTCCGCATGAGTTTCGCCTCCCTCCCCCTCCGTTTTTTCATAATTCAATATAATTCAATTCAATTCAACTTTATTGCTTCCTTAAATCCATACAAAAGGGATCGATAGCAAAACATACATGTAAATAACACACTGTAGATCAAAACAACAACTTAAAGATTTATCAAGCCAGCTTTCCTCAGTTCCAAATGACTTTTTTAACAAAGAGGCATAAATCCTGTTAGAGTTTTAGATTATTAGAAGACAAGATTCGTATCAAATTTTCAAAATCTGTTAGATGGTGGTTAATTACATCTTTTTGACTATTAAAGAAAATTGTTCTCACTGTAGAGTAAACGGAACACTTATAAATGAAGTGGGTTTCATCCTCAATTTCATTACAAAATTTGTATAACAGCAGAGGACATGGAATCTGTTTTACCCTACTCGCCTCGAATTAAAAAACAATGAATTGTGGGTATCGATAGCTGACGATAAGAATGAAATCATCTATCATCTGAATTCGGAATTAGTATTCCTCTAACACGCTGAATAAATTTATATTACTTTTAAATGTTTTACCTATAGCGTTAAGTGTACACATCAACATCGAAATACGTCTGACAGTTTTATAGTCAATGAATGATTCAAGGTTTATAACAAATATGTGTTTTTATAGATATGTGCCATTTCGCATTGACTGCCATGATTTTATAACATTCATCCTTACTTATTCAATAGTTGTCAAGTATCGACAATATAATCATGTACAATAGGTATTCTTACCTTTTTTCGCCAGATTTACAGTCCTTTGTTCATGAAGGATGCCTATTATACACGTTCTCGATTTGCTTGTTTACAAAACCATGGTCCGTCTTAGAGAACCAGAGATGTTCAATAAAACCACCAAGCTATAAGCTCTAAATTTTAGGTAGTCCCAATTTCACAATCATATCTATGGGTAAGAGCGTTTAACTGCCAAGGATTACCTATCATAAATCTCGTCAACACCCTCCATTATGCGCAAACAATTTATCTCCACTCATCGATACGCAACACCAATTACATGTACAGTGTATGTATGTATATATATTTCTTTCATACCTACGGGTGTAATACTGTCTGGTTTATGGCAATACACTCATGCCGCCTGAGGCTGCATTGCATCGCTACCCATGCAATAAAGCCTCGTGACCTCACGACGTCAACAAAAATTCCATTTCTTTGATTTTTTCACAATCTTGACTGGTTTTACTAAAAAAGATACAAACAATGGAATTTTTGTTGTAAATATCACGCATGTATGAAAAATTGTGTTTCAGCCGTGGATTTCTTCGAATTTATTTTAAAATGGCGGGATATTATAGTTGTAAAATTGCAATAAAAGATCGAGGTATGAAAGAAATATACTCTTTCATAAGTGGATATGATGGATAGGGATATTCTACTCTCAGGATCACAAAATGATGCAAAAACCTCGGCAAGCCTCGGGTTTTACTACATTTTGTGACCCTCGGGTAGAATATCCCTATCCTTCATATTCACATATGAAAGAGTCTTATAATATATATGGTATCCATCTTTTTGATGACAAACCATGCGGAGATTCCACTACGTGGACTCCAGATATATAACTACAAATCACTGTAAACATCGTATACCCTGCGGTAACAGGTATGGACAAACTGTCGAAGGTTGTAAACTCCGCGTTTCTTGACCACTGTCAGATTAAACGGAGAGAATGATTATGGATGTTTTTGATCATATCAATTATACTGTCGTGAATGAAAGTCCTGAATTATCGGGGAAAAAACACAGCTCACAGCCGGTATCTTAAAGGGACATTTCACTCAGGCTAGTTCTTTTACATAACCAAGAAGCAAAATATGGCATAAATGTATTGTTCTACATTTCTTATGAAACATATAACATAAAATATTGACAAATTCCACGTCATTGTTTAGTATTTTAATTAATATCGTTGAAATATCAAATCGTTGATCAACACGATTAACAGGTACAATATGGACGCTGTACCCATACCCGAGCCAAAGTCACGCACGTTAAACAAATAAGCTACATAACCCCTGAGAAGGTGATAAAATGATTTTTAGGCAGGACAATTCGCCTAATAAGATAAACTCACTACTGTCAGAGCGATTTTAGCAGTTCTAGACAAAAGTTGCATTACTCTACGAGCAAGGGACAGGGTTCGGCATACAAGAAGTTCGACCACAATGTGTAATGGCGGACAGCGAGCGAGTTTGAACATCTACACACATGTCACAACCACGGGCTTTTCAGGCATATCACAGTAAAACCGACTGATCTAATTTCCATTAGAACTGGTTTTTTTCGATATATGTACAAATTTTAATGTTTTCTTAGACTGAATTGTCCCTTTAAAGAATTGAGGGTAAGCGGTTGAATGATAACTACCTAAATCAGTCAGTCACTTCAACTTTAAACTGCTGTGAAGGGTACCTATACCTGGTGCCGCGCCTTGTTATATTGACACAAGGGGAACACAGTAGACTCGCGATAATCGGGATGCCGATAGTCCGCAAAACTCACAATCCGGACGGAAATATCAGGGAACGGATTTTCGTAACGTTATTTATACTCACTAGTCCGGGAATATTAATAATAACTAGATTTGATCGCGATCAAAACGCGGGATTTCCATCCAGCAAATAATCATGTTATCGATCAGACGATCGCTTTGATAATTTTTCTCTTCGCATAAAATCGAACTATTTGTAATGAGCGAACAAACGGTCGAAAGAACGATCAAACGCACACCCGAAAGAAAGAAAGAAAGAAAACAATAACTATCGAAAGAAAATAGCAAACGAACACAAAAAAAAGAAAGAAAGAACGAATATAAGGATTACATACACAATGTACGTATAGGCCTGTAGTGAGCTACATGTACATGCAGATGCGGTACCGCCTCCGTGTTCAATTTGAATGTGTGACAAGTGTAAAATACACACTACCGCTTTGCACTGCATGAATTGTCATAACGACGGTTGCAAGGTTATAGCCACAGGCGTTTACCTGTACACCTTTGTCATGGGTATATGCAGTTATGTAATGGTTCATTGGTTTTCTATAGGAGCTCAAACTTCAGTAGTGTATCTGAGATAGATGTACGATATATTTTTAAACACACGCGTGAAGTTGGCTCGATATACGACATTCGACATTCAACATTCAAATATCGTTGGCCACCAAGCAGAATTTTGAATGTTGTGTATAACTGACAAACGAACGGACTTTTGAATGTTGTGCAGCTCGACATTCGACATTCAATATTCGGAACTTATATATAACTGACAAACGAATGGACTTTTGAATGTTGTGAAGCTCGACATTCGACATTCAACATTCAGAACTTGTGTATAACTGACAAACGAACGATTTTTTTAATGTTATGTTGGGATAGGGCGAAAAACCAGGAACCTAATTCTTTGTCCAAAAGGCAGGTCAGTGAGAAGGGTAATAACAGAGCTATATCTGGTCCAACGGAGGCCCGAAGAGTGAATTGACAATGCATTGATATCACTCCTCCTGCAGCCTGTGGTAGGAGCAAACATGAAGTCAGTCTTACACGTTTAAGTTGTATGGTCTATCACTTTCGCTCTTTTTGTCATAGTGAAAACTGTTTAAGTGTTATACACATTTTCCCCCGTCTGTCCGAGGTTTAAACTTTCTACTTTTACCACTTTTTATAAAGTTGCAGCACTTGAAGTATTTTTAATTATAGAAGTAAAAAATCTTTTTAACGTGTACACGTCAAAAATAAACTCGAAAGATGCCGAATCATTCCGAACTCTTCCGAACATCGTCGTGACAATCTCGAAGTAAAACGAGAGTTGTGAAACCAAATGTCAACAATTTTTTTTCATAAACAAAACATGCGGTCGATCTCAGCAGACTGGATCTACAAAGAAAATAATGCTTGCACACTACAATATTTGATACACACAATATTCAATGTGTGAATTAGATGTTTCAAATACTCGCTCTGTGGACATATACTAGCACGATTTGCTCATATTAGCCAGAAGGAAAACGTAAACAAACACATGTGCGCTTACGCTAGTTACCTGGATCACCACGTGCAGGACGTGTGAACATAAGTCACGTGGTACGATCGGAATGCCGACAAAAGCCGAAGGTACTGAATATGGCGCAGATTGAAGGCGCTGTATTCAAAACCAGGAATATATGATCCCTAGATTTCGGCGCTCTTATAGGCCGACATATTCTTTTGGGGAGCTTAATCAATAAGTTACATGTGCATGTTCAAACATCAAATGTTTAAGCAATGTATCGTTAGAGTGAAAATTACCAGAAATACAACTTTAAAATCTTTATGGAGACATACCCTAAAGGCTCCTAATTAGGAGCAATTTTTAGAGGCTCTAACACAAATGCTGGGTTCTGATCTGCAGCTTATAGTCGTACCCTAGGCCTGTCCAGCCTGAACCCCCTCAATCAAGGCAGACAAAGAGGCGGAGGATGTTACCTCCGGTCTATCATGGCAATAGTTCTGCGATAGCTTGCAATAGTACCAGAGGCAAAATTGCATTCTCTAAACAAAAAGAGAAGGAAATCAGTAATCAGCTGGACAGAGGCATTGTCCGGATCCATCTTGCTACCGATTCACGAGTCACAGATGATCTTCGTGACTGGTAGACACAGAAGAGGAAAACGTTATTGATCGAGTGATGCTAGCTGACAAGATCGAAGAAAACCCTGCTTGAGCGAGGCGTCCTGAGATAACTTCCGCGAGTGAAAGTGGAGGTTGTCGGGACGTGAATGCATCCTCCTGGACCGAGGCTGGCGCAGGATATTGGTTTGGGTAGGAGAACTAGAGGAACACCTACCAAAAACTACAAGAGCTCCGGAAATCAGAGTTGTCGCACCCAAAGAGGCACTATCAGAAGGAGAGAGCAATAATCCTCCCAAAGCTAATGTAGAACCCTGCCCACCAGATTATATAGAAGGAAAGCATTAGAAAGCATCCGTCCTAATCAAGATATTGTGCGTCCACAATTATTTGGTCTTTTACCACCGAATAGACAAAGATTGGCAACTGGTTGTTCAGGAAATTGGCGAAATGGTCTATGTGAGGCCTGTTCCACATCTGACAAATGCCCTTAAAGATCGTGGGATTTAGCTGCCATTCTGGAAAACCCGGCTGGCGGCGCCTTGAAAGAGTATCCACCAGAACAGTCAAACTGCCCGGAAGATGCTTGACTAAATCAGAGAATACAGATAGCGAGGGCACAAAGGACTGGCGATGGCTACCGAGGTAAGCTCCCCGCCCTTTCATTGACGCATCCGTGACAATGTCATTTGTGAAAGCTGTCGTGGACAACAGAATCCCCCATAGAAAATTGCCTTTTTACGGAGGCGTGTGTAATACACGCCTGCCATCATGCAATCTCTTTAGTTTTCAATGATCACCGGAACACTATACCTTGGTAATCTTATCGACAGTTTCCGGAACTATGGGAGATAACTTCTCACGTACGTTGTATATTGTGCTGTCAAAGGTTCTCTGTTTATCACATGTTTCAATCACATTTTCCCACTTAATTACTTCAGACTTATTTTCAATGTTACAATAAGGTATTAATTATTCTCATTATTCTCAACGAAAGTGTGGAGAACCCGAAGCAGTTCTGGAAATATGTAAGGACTAATACCAAAATAAAACGAACTGTAGGAAATTTGGAGATCTCAAACGGCTTAATATGTAGCGACAGCAGAAAAAAGGCTGAACTGTTCAACGAATACTTCTGCAGTGTATTTACTGTTGAATCTGATACAGATCATCTACCCCATTTGAATGATAGAAATGTAGACACTCCACTGCTTAACATTAACATCACAAAAGAAAAAATCAAGTCGGCGATTTCTAAGTTAAAACCAAATTCTTCTGCAGGCCCTGATGTATTCCATCCAAAACTGATAATTGAGACATCCTATGAAATTCTGGAACCTCTCGAAAATATTTTTAATAAATCCATCATTGAAGAGAAATTACCATACGGCTGGATAAATGCCTTGGTAACACCAATTCATAAAAGCGGTTCAAAAACAAAAAAAAAGAAAACTATCGCCCGATAAGTCTGAATTCTGTTCCATGCAAGATATTACAGCGAATTATTAAAGACGAAATAAGAACGCATATGGAACGGAATGGCTTCTTTTTTCAACCTGCCAACATGGATTCACAAAAAGGAAGTCGTGTGTGACTCAACTTATTGAAGTTGTTGACTATGTCACGTCAGAAATGGAAAAAGGAAACAACGTTGACGTCATTTACCTCGACTTAAGCAAAGCCTTTGACCGAGTACCACATAGTCGATTACTACTTAAGATGGAAAAATATGGTATAAAAGGAAATATTCTAGGATGGATAAAAGATTTTTTGAAGGGTATGAAGCAAAGAATTTGTATGAACGGCGAACTGTCTGTGTTGCGTGACGTCACAAGCGGCGTCCCCCAGGGGAGCGTCCTCGGGGCGATTTTGTTCTTGATAATCATCAATGATATGCCTGAAGTGTTGAACTCGGTCGTGAAAATGTTTGCCGATGACGCTAAGCTGATGAAGGGTATTGGATGTGTCAGAGACAGACTAGACCTACAGAATGACGTCGACAATATCATTAAATGGTCTGAGACATGGAACATGGAATTTAACACCACAAAGTGCAAACACATGTCTATTGGAAATTCAAATCAACATGACAACTTCTACTACAAAATGGGCACAAATGAAGAAATAAGCAAATGTAGTTCGGAAAAAGATCTTGGTGTTACTTTCGATCCTCACCTCAAATTTAGTGAATAATTCAGTCTCTAAAGCCAACCGAATTACAGGATTGATATTCAAAACATTTAGCTATATCAACAAAGACATGTTTTTGAACCTTTACAAAACTCTTGTCAGGCCTCATCTGGAATACGGATCATGCATTGGCCAGGCCCATCTTGCTACTGATTCACGAGTCACAGATGATCTTCGTGACTGGTAGACGCAGAAGAGGAAAACGTTATTGATCGAGTTATGTTAGCTGACAAGTCCGAAGAAAAACCTGCCTGAGCGAGGCGTCCTGAGATAACTTCCGCGAGTGGAAGTGGAGGTTGCCGGGACGTGAATGTATCCTCCTGGACCGAGGCTGGCGCAGGATATTGGTTTGGTTTGGGTGGGAGAACTAGAGGAACATCTACCAAAAACTACAAGAGCTCCGGAAATCAGAGTTGTCGCACCCAAAGGGGCACTATCAGAAGGAGAGAGCAATAATCCTCCCAAAGCTAATATAGAACCCTGCCCACCAGGTTATTTGGTCTTTTACCACCGAATAGACAAAGATTGGCAACTGGTTGTTCAGGAAATTGGCGAAATGGTCTATGTGAGGCCTGTTCCACATCTGACAAATGCCCTCAAAGATCGAGGGATTTAGCTGCCATTCTGGAAAACCCGGCTGGCGGCGCCTTGAAAGAGTATCCACCAGAACAGTCAAACTGCCCGGAAGATGCTTGACTAAATCAGAGAATACAGATAGCGAGGGCACAAAGGACTGGCGATGGCTACCGAGGTAAGCTCCCCGCCCTTTCATTGACGCTTCCGTGACAATGTCATTTGTGAAAGCTGTCGTGGACAACATAATCCCCCATAGAAAACTGCCTTTTTACGGAGGCGTGTGTAATATACGCCAGCCATCATGCAATCACTTTAGTTTTCAATGATCACCGGAACACTATACCTTGGTAATCTTATCGACAGTTTCCGGAACTATGGGAGATAAATTTTCACGTACGTTGTATATTGTGCTGTCAGAGGTTCTCTGTTTATCACATGTTTCAGTCACATTTTCCCACTTAATTACTTCAGACTTATTTTCAATGTTACAATAAGGTATCAATTATTCTCAACGAAAGTGTGGAGAACCCGAAGCAGTTCTGGAAATATGTAAGGACTAATACCAAAATAAAACGAACTGTAGGAAATTTGGAGATCTCAAACGGCTTAATATGTAGCGACAGCAGAAAAAAGGCTGAACTGTTCAACGAATACTTCTGCAGTGTATTTACTGTTGAATCTGATACAGATCATCTACCCCATTTTAATGATAGAAATGTAGACACTCCACTGCTTAACATTAACATCACAAAAGAAAAAATCAAGTCGGCGATTTCTAAGTTAAAACCAAATTCTTCTGCAGGCCCTGATGTATTCCATCCAAAACTGATAATTGAGACATCCTATGAAATTCTGGAACCTCTCGAAAATATTTTTAATAAATCCATCATTGAAGAGAAATTACCATACGGCTGGATAAATGCCTTGGTAACACCAATTCATAAAAGCGGTTCAAAAACAAAAAAAGAAAACTATCGCCCGATAAGTCTGAATTCTGTTCCATGCAAGATATTACAGCGAATTATTAAAGACGAAATAAGAACGCATATGGAACGGAATGGCTTCTTTTTTCAACCTGCCAACATGGATTCACAAAAAGGAAGTCGTGTGTGACTCAACTTATTGAAGTTGTTGACTATGTCACGTCAGAAATGGAAAAAGGAAACAACGTTGACGTCATTTACCTCGACTTAAGCAAAGCCTTTGACCGAGTACCACATAGTCGATTACTACTTAAGATGGAAAAATATGGTATAAAAGGAAATATTCTAGGATGGATAAAAGATTTTTTGAAGGGTATGAAGCAAAGAATTTGTATGAACGGCGAACTGTCTGTGTTGCGTGACGTCACAAGCGGCGTCCCCCAGGGGAGCGTCCTCGGGGCGATTTTGTTCTTGATAATCATCAATGATATGCCTGAAGTGTTGAACTCGGTCGTGAAAATGTTTGCCGATGACGCTAAGCTGATGAAGGGTATTGGATGTGTCAGAGACAGACTAGACCTACAGAATGACGTCGACAATATCATTAAATGGTCTGAGACATGGAACATGGAATTTAACACCACAAAGTGCAAACACATGTCTATTGGAAATTCAAATCAACATGACAACTTCTACTACAAAATGGGCACAAATGAAGAAATAAGCAAATGTAGTTCGGAAAAAGATCTTGGTGTTACTTTCGATCCTCACCTCAAATTTAGTGAATAATTCAGTCTCTAAAGCCAACCGAATTACAGGATTGATATTCAAAACATTTAGCTATATCAACAAAGACATGTTTTTGAACCTTTACAAAACTCTTGTCAGGCCTCATCTGGAATACGGATCATGCATTGGCCAGGCCCATCTTGCTACTGATTCACGAGTCACAGATGATCTTCGTGACTGGTAGACGCAGAAGAGGAAAACGTTATTGATCGAGTTATGTTAGCTGACAAGTCCGAAGAAAAACCTGCCTGAGCGAGGCGTCCTGAGATAACTTCCGCGAGTGGAAGTGGAGGTTGCCGGGACGTGAATGTATCCTCCTGGACCGAGGCTGGCGCAGGATATTGGTTTGGTTTGGGTGGGAGAACTAGAGGAACATCTACCAAAAACTACAAGAGCTCCGGAAATCAGAGTTGTCGCACCCAAAGGGGCACTATCAGAAGGAGAGAGCAATAATCCTCCCAAAGCTAATATAGAACCCTGCCCACCAGGTTATTTGGTCTTTTACCACCGAATAGACAAAGATTGGCAACTGGTTGTTCAGGAAATTGGCGAAATGGTCTATGTGAGGCCTGTTCCACATCTGACAAATGCCCTCAAAGATCGAGGGATTTAGCTGCCATTCTGGAAAACCCGGCTGGCGGCGCCTTGAAAGAGTATCCACCAGAACAGTCAAACTGCCCGGAAGATGCTTGACTAAATCAGAGAATACAGATAGCGAGGGCACAAAGGACTGGCGATGGCTACCGAGGTAAGCTCCCCGCCCTTTCATTGACGCTTCCGTGACAATGTCATTTGTGAAAGCTGTCGTGGACAACATAATCCCCCATAGAAAACTGCCTTTTTACGGAGGCGTGTGTAATATACGCCAGCCATCATGCAATCACTTTAGTTTTCAATGATCACCGGAACACTATACCTTGGTAATCTTATCGACAGTTTCCGGAACTATGGGAGATAAATTTTCACGTACGTTGTATATTGTGCTGTCAGAGGTTCTCTGTTTATCACATGTTTCAGTCACATTTTCCCACTTAATTACTTCAGACTTATTTTCAATGTTACAATAAGGTATCAATTATTCTCAACGAAAGTGTGGAGAACCCGAAGCAGTTCTGGAAATATGTAAGGACTAATACCAAAATAAAACGAACTGTAGGAAATTTGGAGATCTCAAACGGCTTAATATGTAGCGACAGCAGAAAAAAGGCTGAACTGTTCAACGAATACTTCTGCAGTGTATTTACTGTTGAATCTGATACAGATCATCTACCCCATTTTAATGATAGAAATGTAGACACTCCACTGCTTAACATTAACATCACAAAAGAAAAAATCAAGTCGGCGATTTCTAAGTTAAAACCAAATTCTTCTGCAGGCCCTGATGTATTCCATCCAAAACTGATAATTGAGACATCCTATGAAATTCTGGAACCTCTCGAAAATATTTTTAATAAATCCATCATTGAAGAGAAACTACCATACGGCTGGATTAATGCCTTGGTAACACCAATTCATAAAAGCGGTTCAAAAACAAAAAAAGAAAACTATCGCCCGATAAGTCTGACTTCCGTGCCTTGCAAGATATTACAGCGAATTATTAAAGGGACACTTCAGTCTAAGAGAACATTAAAATTTGTACATATATCGGGAAAAACCCAGATCTTATGGGAATTAGATCAGTCGGTTTTACTGTGATATGCCAGAAAAGCCTATGGTGGTGAAATACGTGTGAAATGTTCAAACTCACTCGCTGTCCGCCATTACACATTGTGGTCGAACATCTTGTATGCCGAACCCTGTCCCTTGCTCGAAGAGTAAAGCATTTTTTTGTCTAGAACTGCTCAAATCGCTCTGACAGTAGTGTGTTTACCCTTTTAGATGAATTGTCTTGCGTAAAATCATTTTATCACCTCCTCAGTGATTATGTAGTTCATTTGTTTAAAGTGCGTGTCTTTAGCTCGGTAATGGGTACAGCATACATATTGTATCTGCTTAATCATATTAATCAACGATTTGGAATTAAGGTATCAATTAAAATACTAAACAATGACGTGGAATTTGTCAATATTTTTGTGTTATATGTTTCATAAGAAATGTAGAACAATACATTTATGTCATATTTTGCTTCTTGGTTATATAAAAGAATTAGCCTGAGTGAATTGTCCCTTTAAAGACGAAATAAGAACGCATATGGAACGGAATGGCTTTTTTTTCAACCTGCCAACATGGATTCACAAAAGGGAAGTCGTGTGTGACTCAACTTATTGAAGTTGTTGACTATGTCACGTCAGAAATGGAAAAAGGAAACAACGTTGACGTCATTTACCTCGACTTAAGCAAAGCCTTTGACCGAGTACCACATAGTCGATTACTACTTAAGATGGAAAAATATGGTATAAAAGGAAATATTCTAGGATGGATAAAAGATTTTTTGAAGGGTATGAAGCAAAGAATTTGTATGAACGACGAACTATCTGTGTTGCGTGACGTCACAAGCGGCGTCCCCCAGGGGAGCGTCCTCGGGGCGATTTTGTTCTTGATAATCATCAATGATATGCCTGAAGTGTTGAACTCGGTCGTGAAAATGTTTGCCGATGACGCTAAACTGATGAAGGGTATTGGATGTGTCAGAGAAAGACTAGACCTACAGAATGACGTCGACAATATCATTAAATGGTCTGAGACATGGAACATGGAATTTAACACCACAAAGTGCAAACACATGTCTATTGGAAATTCAAATCAACATGACAACTTCTACTACAAAATGGGCACAAATGAAGAAATAAGCAAATGTAGTTCGGAAAAAGATCTTGGTGTTACTTTCGATCCTCACCTCTAATTTAGTGAATAATTCAGTCTCTAAAGCCAACCGAATTACAGGATTGATATTCAAAACATTTAGCTATATCAACAAAGACATGTTTTTGAACCTTTACAAAACTCTTGTCAGGCCTCATCTGGAATACGGATCATGCATTGGCCAGGCCCATCTTGCTACTGATTCACGAGTCACAGATGATCTTCGTGACTGGTAGACGCAGAAAAGGAAAACGTTATTGATCGAGTTATGCTAGCTGACAAGTCCGAAGAAAAACCTGCCTGAGCGAGGCGTCCTGAGATAACTTCCGCGAGTGGAAGTGGAGGTTGCCGGGACGTGAATGTATCCTCCTGGACCGAGGCTGGCGCAGGATATTGGTTTGGTTTGGGTGGGAGAACTAGAGGAACATCTACCAAAAACTACAAGAGCTCCGGAAATCAGAGTTGTCGCACCCAAAGGGGCACTATCAGAAGGAGAGAGCAATAATCCTCCCAAAGCTAATATAGAACCCTGCCCACCAGGTTATTTGGTCTTTTACCACCGAATAGACAAAGATTGGCAACTGGTTGTTCAGGAAATTGGCGAAATGGTCTATGTGAGGCCTGTTCCACATCTGACAAATGCCCTCAAAGATCGAGGGATTTAGCTGCCATTCTGGAAAACCCGGCTGGCGGCGCCTTGAAAGAGTATCCACCAGAACAGTCAAACTGCCCGGAAGATGCTTGACTAAATCAGAGAATACAGATAGCGAGGGCACAAAGGACTGGCGATGGCTACCGAGGTAAGCTCCCCGCCCCTTCATTGACGCTTCCGTGACAATGTCATTTGTGAAAGCTGTCGTGGACAACATAATCCCCATAGAAAACTGCCTTTTTACGGAGGCGTGTGTAATATACGCCAGCCATCATGCAATCACTTTAGTTTTCAATGATCACCGGAACACTATACCTTTTGTAATCTTATCGACAGTTTCCGGAACTACATGGGAGATAAATTTCACGTACGTTGTATATTGTGCTGTCAGAGGTTCTCTGTTTATCACATGTTTCAGTCACATTTTCCCACTTAATTACTTCAGACTTATTTTCAATGTTACAATAAGGTATCAATATTCTCAACGAAAGTGTGGAGAACCCGAAGCAGTTCTGAAATATGTAAGGACTAATACCAAAAAAAAACGAACTGTAGGAAATTTGGAGATCTCAAAACGGCTTAATATGTAGCGACAGCAGAAAAAAGGCTGAACTGTTCAAACGAATACTTCTGCAGTGTATTTCGTTGAACTTGATACAGATCATCTACCCCATTTAATGATAGAAATGTAGACACTCCACTGCTTAACATTAACATCACAAAAGAAAAAAATCAAGTCGGCGATTTCTAAGTTAAAACCAAATTCTTCTGCAGGCCCTGATGTATTCCATCCAAAACTGATAATTGAGACATCCTATGAAATTCTGGAACCTCTCGAAAATATTTTTAATAAATCCATCATTGAGAGAAATTACCATACGGCGGATTAATGCCTTGGTAACACCAATTCATAAAAAGCGGTTCAAAAACAAAAAAAGAAAAACTATCGCCGATAAGTCTGACTTCCGTGCCATGCAAGATATTACCAGCGAATTATTAAAGAGGACACTTCAGTCTAAGAGAACAATTAAAATTTGTAACATATATCGCGAAAAACCCAATCTTATGGGAATTAGTCAGTCGGTTTACTGTATATGCCAGAAAAGCCTATTGGTGGTGAAATACGTGTGAAATGTTTCAAAACTACTCGCTTGTCCGCCATTAACCACATTTGTGGTCGAAATATCTCTGTATGCCGAACCCTAGTCCCTTGCTCGGTAGAGTAAAGCATTTTTTGTTCTAGAAACTGCTCAAATCGCTCTGACAAGTAGTGTTTTACCCCTTTTAGATGAATTGTCTTGCGTAAAATCATTTTATCAACACTCCTCAGTGAATATTGTTGTTCATTTGTTTAAAGTGCGTGTCTTTAGCTCGGATATGGGTACAGCATACATATGTATCTGCTAATCATATTAATTCAACGATTTGGAATTAAGGTATCAATTAAAATAAACTAAACAATGACGCTGGAATTGTCAAATATTTTTGTGTTATATTGTTCATAAGAAATGTAGAACAATAACATTTATGTCATATTTTGCTTCTTGGTTTAATAAAAGAATAGCCTGAGTGATTGTCCCTTTAAAGACACAATAAGAACGCATATGAAACGGAATGGCTTTTTTTCAACCTGCCAACATGGATTCACAAAAGGAAGTCGTGTGTGACTCAACTTATTGAAGTTGTTGACTATGTCACGTCAGAAATGAAAAAAGGAAAACAACCGTTAGACGTCATTTACCTCGAAACTTAAGCAAAGACCTTTGACCGAGTACCACATAGTCGAATTAACTACTTAAGATGGAAAAAAAACATATGTATAAAAGGAATATAATCTAGGATGGGATAAAAGTATTTTTAAGAGGTATGAAGCAAAGAGTTTATGTATGAACGGCGAACCGCTCTGTGTTGCGTGAACCTTACACAAGCGGCGTCCCCCCAGTCAGGGAGCATCCTCGGGGCGATTTTGTTTTGATATTCATCAAATGATATGCCTGAAAGTGTTCAAACTCCGGTCGTTGAAAATGTTTGCGATGACCGCCTAAGCTGCAGACATGAAGCAACCACAAACATCGCGTAAAATTGGGATGTGTCACAGAGACAGACAATAGACTAAAACAGAAATGAAACCACGCCACGTCAGACAAAAATCCCATAACCTGAAAATCTAAAATTGTGTAACATGAGAACAAAATTGCAACCATCGCAGAACTTATCAAGAAACCACACACAAGAATGCCAAACTATCCCATGATACATATTGGAAAAATTAATATCAATAACAACCCCAACATGACACAAACATCCCAACATTCCCTACCTACAAAATGGGCCACAAATGAAAGAAATATGCAAATGTAGTTCGGAAAAAAGATCTGGTGTTCACTCTCACGATCAAACTCACCTCTAAAAAAATTTAGTAAATAAAATTCAGATCTCTAAAAGCCAACCGAATTACAGGATTGATATTCAAAACATTTAGCTATATCAACAAAGACATGTTTTTGAACCTTTACAAAACTCTTGTCAGGCCTCATCTGGAATACGGATCATGCGTTTGGAACCAAATTTCCATTAAGGACCAAATTTTGATTGAAAATGTCCAGAGACGAGCTACAAAAAGAGTGAAAGGTTTAAACAACCTGACGTATGAACAACGTCTCAGATCACTAGGAATACCAAGTCTTCAGTACAGACGGAAACGAGCAGATATTGTCCAGGTCTACAAATAATCAATGATATCGATATTATGGACAAGGACAAGCTCTTTACGATGTCTCCTGTTACTGTCACCAGAGGGCACTCAAAAAGATTATGAAGCGCGGGGCAAGATTGAATGTCACAAAGAACAAATTCAACAGTAGAACTGTGGATACATGGAACAGTCTACCTGAAAATGTGGTATCTGCAATGACGCTGAACTCATTTAAGTCACGCCTGAACAAGCACTGGCACAATGAGCCCTCTAAATTTACTCCTACGTGTTTTTAATGTTACTTGATTGGACAACGATTGTATACAAGGATACGCCTCCAGAAGCCATTAGAGCTTACAACGGTGTTAATTTACATAATTACATAATTACAATACCGGTACTAATACCTACGGCAGACTAACTTACAAACCGCGAATCTAAAAGTACTTGCATATAAACTTGTTTGTAAGTAAAAATAATCCAACTGACAATAAATGACTTTTCAATTACGGGTATTTAATCGAATATAGCTATGCCTATCCACTAATATTTTATAAAAATGAACTAGAATTCCCCAAAACTGACGAACATGTCAACAAGAACAGTCTGTACAAAGGGAGACAACTGTTACAAACTCTGCCGACTCACTAGATAAACTGAATAAATTAACCGAAAAAATCACACGTGTTCACTGCTTCACTCATGTTACCGGGGACGCCATCATGGCTTCTGTTGTTGATATTACGGCATATATTTGTAATTTTAAGTACGATGTGATGATACATGTATTTAAATATCACAGGCCTAAAAGCATATGAAGAACGGCGAGGTCCCGTACTATATTTCCATTTATACCTGACGCCGTGTTGGAATGGCTGGCGAGTTTACAGCCGTGAGTGTTGATAATTTTGTTTAAACTTGTTTTCAAAACTTCAATAAACCTTTAATATACTTCATATATATTGATGGAGGCATGCTACAAATATTAATTAGTTTGTGATCATAGAACAGATAGAGTAATAATTTAATGGTGTTTTTATAGCCAAGCTCTATCTCACTTATATATATGTTAAGAATGATTTTTTTCTCTTTAATGTATGTATACTCAGGGAGTGTGTTTATTATACCATACACTATATTAATTACTTCAACTAGGAATAAAACGTTTTAATATGTTATAATATACATGAATTACGTTATGTGTATTTACAATGTAAATGTACAATACTTCTTTGTAAATAGATAACAATATTGATTTATATACATTTACTTATTATAGATTGCATCCATTAATTTATTTTTATTGAAATCTAATAGCTCTGATTCCAGTGTTTAAATTATTTTCATTTCTGGTAATTTCAATATAATAATGAAGTTTATGCTAAACATAAAGTCACAGACATCAGACTTAATCTTGGAGAAATTGGTGCCATTAATTTCCAGCATCTATCTATATAGCTAGTAATCCATTTTACAAA
Source organism: Argopecten irradians irradians (assembly GCA_004382745.1). Lineage (NCBI taxonomy): Eukaryota > Metazoa > Mollusca > Bivalvia > Pectinida > Pectinidae > Argopecten > Argopecten irradians. The sequence goes on along the minus strand of SAYR01052423.1, from coordinate 1,056,690 downwards.
AATGATAATTTTCATATTTAAAAGATAACCAAACAGTGTAATAAAATTTGACTCTTATTTGTACATATATATCTATAATACTGGTACTGCAAAAGGGAGATAACTGGTGTGCTATACTTCTTCAGTTCCATTATCTTCTGCTACACATTCAGATAACTTACTTTACATGTGTACAAAGTTAGTATGTTTACGTATAAGTTTATGATGTGAGAAAAAATCAAATTGCTGTAAATTAAGTAAAAGTTGTTCTTGTGCATGAGGTAAATTTGTGAATTACCAAAGACATATATTTCTTCAATATATTTGTTTAAGGAGATGGCCAGACTTGTAATGAAATGTTCATACAGGCTATTTCTATGCCAAAAAGTATTGTTTTAAATTCCTGTGGTTTTTTTGTGTTTGTTTGTGTCTCATATTTGTGTCCTTACAGTTCTTTATTCAATATATTCAATGTGGTCAGCTATTACTAAATGCTATATAACCGTACTATGGAAGGTATTAAAATAATCTCTGCTAACTGTCAAGGGTTAGGGGATAAAAATAAAAGAAAAGATGTTTTTGCATTTTTAAAAAGTAAACAGTACAATATATGCTGTCTCCAAGACACACATTTTACTACAGACATTGAAAATACTATTAGTTTAGCTCGTATAAGTCAAATTTTAGAGGGGTTGTTATTCTGTAATAATTTTGATTTTAAAATTTTGAGAGAGCAAAAAGATACGACTGGTAATTTTCTTTGTTTAGAGCTAGAAATAGAGGGCACAAAAATAACTTTGCTGACACTTTATGGTCCAAACACAGATTCACCAGGTTTTTATAGCAATATATCAGACACGTTGAATGAATTCCATGAAAATTATATAATTTGTGGGGATTTTAATTTAATACTTAATTCGGACCTAGACTATGATGATAGCTACAAACAGGTAAATAATCCAAGGGCTAGGGAGAGGGTTAAAGAATTGATGGAGGAGCTTAACTTAGTAGATATTTACAGAGACAGTCATCCACATACTCATAGATATACATGGAGAAAAAAGAACCCTAGAAAGCAGGCACGTTTGGAGTTCTTCCTAGTCTCGAAAGCTTATTACCTAGTAATAATCACTCAGATATTGAGCCTGGGTACAGATCAGATCATTCTAGTCCAGTTATATCATTCAAGTTTAATGATTTTACAAAAGGAAAGGGATTATGGAAATTTAACAATCTACTTCTTCATGACTTAGAATATCTTAAAACAATAGAGAAACTTATTTTAGACATAAAAAAACAATATGCTGTCCCAATATATAATTTAGATAAACTTGACCAAATTCCTGATGACCATATACAATTTCAAATTAATGATCAACTATTTTTAGAAACTCTATTACTTGAAATAAGAGGCAAAACTATTTCCTATTCGTATTTTAAGAAAAAACAACAGGATAAAAAAAGAAAAAATTATATGATGAAATTAAGCTTTTGGAAGACCAAGATAATATAGATTTTATGAGACTGGATGAAAAAAAGAAGAAATGAAAAAAATAAGAGAAAAGAAAATCAAGGGGAGTATTATAAGATCAAAAGCAAAATGGCTAGATGAGGGGGAAAAACCAACAAAAGTTACTTTTTGAATTTGGAAAATAGAATTTTTACATCTAAAATCATTCCAAAAATAGAGAAAGATAATGGGACAATAGTTACAAAACAGGATGAAATACTTAATGAAGTTAGATTTTTTTTGAAGAAATTTATTCATTTGGTAATAATACAGATATTGAAGAAAAAAGCATAGATGATTTCTTATTTCAGTGTGAAGTACCCAGGTTAGATAACTCAGAATCTAATAAATTAGAAGGTCCTATTACATACAGTGAAGCAGCAAAAACTTAAAAAAAACATGAAAAATAAGAAAAGTCCTGGTTCGGATGGCTTCACTGTTGATTTTTTAAAAATGTTTTTGGAAATTCTTAGGTCATTTTATTGTTAGATCACTAAATTTTGGATATAGTAATGGAAAATTATCGGTAACTCAGAGACAAGAAATAATAACTTGCATACCTAAGGGAGATAAGCCCAAGCAATTTCTCAGAAACTGGAAACCTATCTCTCTTCTAAATGTTATATACAAAATTGGGTCTAGTTCAATAGCAAATAGAGTAAAACTTGTTTTAGATAAGTTGATTAATAAAGATCAAACGGGTTTTATCGGGTCGATATATCGGTGAAAATTCTAGATTAATTTATGATTTGATACAATTTGCAGACGAAAATGATTTATCGGGTATGCTACTTATCATTGACTTTGAAAAAGCATTTGATTCAGTTGATTGAAATTTATGGACAATGTATTGAAATTTTTTAAATTTGGAGATAGTATGAGAAAATGGGTAAATATTTTAAACAATAGTGCAATTTCAGCAGTCAATCAAGGGGGCTATCTCTCACCTTTCTTTGAAATCAAACGTGGTTGCCGTCAGGGAGATCCTATTTCTCCATATATATTTATTCTCTGTGTAGAAATCTTAGCCATCAGAATTCGGAATAATAATAACATAAAAGGCATCAGTGTAGAAAATCAGCCAATTTGAATATCTCAATATGCAGACGACACCTCTCTTATTTTAGATGGATCGAAATTGTCTCTTAAAGAAGCAATGAAAGAATTAAAAGAATATGCTAAATTATCTGGCTTGAAAATAAATTCTAGCAAAACTCAAATAATTTGGATTGGCAATAAAAAATATAGTGATGAAATTTTTTATCCTGAGTGGAATTTAAAATGGGGAAATACTAAGTTTACTCTCCTTGGCATAGAATTCCATGTTGACCTTCATCGTATACCAAAACTAAATTTTGATAAAATTAAAATCTCTTATTCAGTCTTGGAAAAGAAGAATCCTTACACCCATAGGTAAAATACATGTTATAAAATCTCTATTAATATCTCAATTCAATCACCTGTTCATCTCTTTACCTAATCCTAGTGATGATTTCATTAAAAAACTAAATTCAGAACTTTTCAACTTCATTTGGAATGGTAAAACTGACAAAATTAAAAGAGATGTGGTAATTAAGAAATATTATGAAGGGGGTCTTAATATGGTGCATGTTAATTCTTTCATTGCTTCTCTAAAACAAACATGGATAAGGAGACTTCTCACTGGAGATAGTAAATATAAGACCATTGTTAACACATTTATTGATTTGAATAAACTAGCATATTGTGGTAATGAATATATATTTTATTGTGAAAAAAAATGTAAAAATCTTTTTTGGAAAGATGTTTTAAAAGCTTGGTATATGTTAGAACAAAAAAATACATCACTGGAAAAAGGTGTTGAATCACTATTAAAAACACCCATTTGGCATAACAATTTATTCAAAATTGAAAACAAAAGTATTTTTTATCACGATTGGTACAGAAAAGGGATTTCTGTAGTTAATGATTTTATAAAAAAGATAATATTTTATATACTTTCAACGAATTTGGTCAACGGTATGATTTAAACATCAACTTTCTCCAGTTTGAAGGCATTGCTAGTAGTGTTAGAAGATATATTGCCAATCATGATCTGACAAATGTAACTCTAAATTTCCCTTACATGCCAATATATCTTAGATTATTTTTTAAGAGTAAAAAAGGTGCAAAAGAATTTTACAATATACTCAGTTCAAATGATACTATTGCAACAGGACGGAAAAAATGGGGAGACTTTTTTAACTTTGACAATGATAAATGGAAAATGATTTATAGAACCCCTTTTCTTGTTTCTCAAAATACAAAATTGTAGTGGCTACAGTATAGAATAAACCATCATATACTTCCAACAAATGTTCATCTTTTTAGATTAGGTATTACCGAAAGCCCTTTTTGTTTGCTATGTAATGATGAAATAGAAACTATTGAGCATGCGTTTTGGAACTGTTACAAAATACAAGAGTTTTACAACATTTTGGAATATTTTATTGATGCTCTGCTAATTCCCTTTAGATTTGATAAAGAAACATTGTTTTTCGGATTTCATGATAGAGTAACAAATAGCGAAATTGATAATGAAATAGTTCTTATGATTAAATGGTATATATATAAGTCCAGATGTCTTAATACACCATTATCCATCACAGCTTTCATCAATCATATTAAAGATCAGTACACTATTCAGAAATTTAATATACAAATTAGTGATAATATACTGAAAGTTAAATTTGAAAAGAAATGCGTAAAATGGCAAAGGTTACTAGAATTATCATGATTATTAAAAAAAAAAAAAAAAATTGTCGCCATACCTTTCTCTCTTAATGCTTTACCAGGTATATTTTTTCGAGTAGTTGACCACCATAGTCTTTTCTTTTAAAGTTATATAATTTAATCTAAATGCTTTTCTACTGTATACTGTTATGTTTTGTAAAATGTAGTTTTAGTGTTGTCTTTTGTGCAGTGTTTTGTTTATATGACTATTTGTGTGAGGAGTATGTGTGTCTTTGCGTGTGTGTTTATTTTTACTGTTTGTTTGTGGAAGTATAATTGATATAATGTTGTGTATTATACATGTATGATAAATTGGAAAAATAAAAGAAATATAAAAAAAATTAGTTTGTTAACAGCTAATTGATTGTTTGTTTACGATATTTCAAGTAATTTTGAGTATTTCCGACAGAGAAAATCGCCCATTTTCTGTTATTTTTTGAAGTCCTCATGTTGAATAATATTTGGAAATGATAGCATCATTGTGTAGTTTGATTCATTCTGAAGCAACTTTATCAACAAAACATTTCTCAAAAATAAACATGAAAATAACTAAATCCAACTTTTAAAAACGTAGACTGAAAACTTCACAAAGTGCAATTGAGATGGTGCATACACTTGACAGATGTTGCAACAATGTTCGTGTTGAACATTGTATACTTTCCTCATGGAAGCCTGGTGATGCAGTCTACTAGTTTGCATGTGGTAAAGGGTTATCTGCTGATGTGTTCACTTGAGGGTTGATGTAGATGATAAGTTAAAAGTTTATCCGATTCGAGTCACTTGACCTTTAAATCTGTAAAGACAATGCGCTTGTTTATCTGCAGATATGTTCTCTTGATAGTTGATGTAAATACATGGTATGTTTGAATGTTATATGATAAATTAAAAGTTTTATCTGTCTAAAAGAGTCACTTGATATGTAAATATTTGAGCACAATCTCTTGTTAATCTGCATATGTTGTATACTCTATATAAAGGGATATTCCGTTAAAATATTAACTAGTATTGTAACGGTTTTCGCCCCTGGCTCAACCCCTTTACATACATGTATGGAGCACGTACGACTTTAATGACTTGACAAACCAACAGGAAATTATAGGTATTTCCAAACCGATCTAAATGTACCTGAGTACATACTACTAATTATTAACCATAAAGAACTAGGAATCAAAGATTCAGTTTACGCACCCCTTTACGGTTACCGTTTATTAATTCACTGACAGATAGACAATGACAATTGACAAGTCAACAATGACAATATCAGACACACTCGAGATACTCTCATAAATATATTATAGGGCTATAATGGACAATTTGAACTAATACATAGACCTTAACTTGACCTCTGGATATCAGAACTTTCTGATATATGTAGAGGACACAACAAAAAGGTCCATACCTATCATTACTATAAAATTGATAACAGACATGAACCAAGTGCCAAGGAATATAACCACTAAATATTGCAATATAAGGAACTATTATGTACCAACTCTATAAGGTATAGAAGTATCAGCAATGGATAAAAGACAAAACTGTACACTAAGGCTTTATACATTATTCTAGACTGATATAAATTTGATAAGTCCAACTCTTGACAATCTCCTATACAAGCTATAAGAATAGCTAATATAAATTTATAAATGTGTTAAAAAAATCTCCCTTCCATCCCCATTATTCCTACGAGTTGCTTCCCTTTACCTAAAGCATACCAAACAGCTATACGATTTTGGAAAAATCCAAAGGTGTATAAGCTGACGGCAACGAAAATATAAAAACAGCATTAACCTCTAAAATCCGCTGGCAACTAACTTCCCATATCCCCATACGATCCTTACGCCTATCCAATATAATATAAGTACAACTAGGCAACGCACGAGATCGCCGGGAAACACCCGTTCCCGGCGGATTCCGACGGGAGTAATGGTGTCCCACCCAACGATCGTAACGTATACGTAGTACCCGTTGAACTTATAAAAGTCCTACGATCTCCAATGGCACTTGTATGAAAAATAAGTATCAAATAAACTATTACATATCTATATTTTATATTAACCGCTCTCACAACTCTTCCGTACCGTCATTCTCTCTCCGATCCGAATCCAATATTTCCAATACACCCCATACATCCAACGATCCCACATTCCAATACTCCAATACACATTGGATACACAGGTACGCTCAAATGACCCCGAGGCAGTTCAATAGGTCACGAGAGGTCGCTACTGTGCACTGCTACTGTGCACAAGATGGCGGCTCCCATACTTTCACGCAACGTGCACACTCTCTGGCAAAGTATTAGCTTTCTCGCTCGTTTTAGACGACTCATACACCGGACTTACAGTTAAATCAGACTTAAAAGGTAAAAACATACGAACAGTGATAATAAAACACGAGGAAAACTCTTCAGTAAACAATAATGAGCAAGCATGCTCGTTTTACATCTAACACTGTACTGTCTATAGTGACAGCCCACTTATCTCAGTATCAGAACATCTCAACTCAGTATTAAAAATACAAACTATATAACTCTAGAATCCAAGATTCTTATGCACTCTTGACAATGAATATTGTCATTGATAATATGAATACACATAAAATACTGCTATTTACATAGTAAAAATGCACTTTTTACAGTATTTCCATTGCAACAAAATGTAACATTCCAATCCAATTTTAACTTCTCTAAATTAAAATGAGGGGTATTGATGTTTTTACCTAATAGCCTGAGTTGGGTTAGATGTTTTAATGGAATATACCTGGAGAGAAAATTGTTGGAGATCGATTTCAACTTCACCTTACACTGTTGTTATAAATGACAGATTGACACTGGATTTGGCAATATTTGATTATTGGATTCGTTAATGGCATGGACGGCCTCCAATGTATGTCGTGCGTGTAGCATGCAGAGACTGTGCTGTATTTGTTGGGTCTTCTTGTATAGTGCAACTCTTGTAGTCCAGCGGATTCGTGCAGAAATTTAGTCAAATTGTGCACTTTTTGATAAAAGCATGAAACTTGGCGCATATCAAGAACACAACCAAAGGAAACTTTTTAGGACCCGGGCCATTTCCAAAAATAGCCTATGACATCATGGCGGCCTTTTTCCAATATGGCCGCCACACATATTACTTATTATATTCCAAAAACATCATGTCATAGTTATCAAAATTTATTTCGAATTGAAAAATAAATTATTTAATTTGACATCAAGAACACAACAAAAGGAAAGGAAACTTTTAAGGACCCGGGCCATATCCAAACATAGCCTATGACGTCGTAGCGGCCATTTTCCAATATGGCCGCCACACATATTTTCACGTATACATGTATAATGATATCACTGGAACACGGCGCTGAAGACTCCCAAGTATCCCAACACACCTGGTTACATTAAACTGACAATGGGTCAACCAGTGGTTCTACTGCCAGTATATGCTGAGCTCAGCAGGAACATAACTACCACTTTCATACACTTTTCCCAGATGGAAGAAACCATGATTGAAATTTAAAGCATGTAAACACCAACACAAACTTTCAAAAGGAATATACATTAGTCTTGCATCATTTTTATTCTATATGTCATTATTCATTGTTCATATGTTTCTCATACAATACTTTCAAGATCTTTGGAGCATTTATTCTTTAACAACCTTATAAGATTAAACATTTCCATTATTTAACCAATTTGTAAATATTTGATCCACATTATCCTATAATAAACTACAGTCATTCTTCGAAAGCACGAAATTTGCAATCTGTTATTTCAATCAATATTGTACATGTACTATTACCTCTATTATGATCTATCTTTAATATTTCAATACATCATTAATCTGAATTACGCCTCCTTCAGTACTTTCAGTACTTTGATTTAAGTTGAACACCGAATAAATCATTCTCCGACTGGTTGAGAGGAAGCTAATTTCTCTGATGGCAGGGACCCAGTTCGCAAGGAAGAACATCTGGGGAGGTCTGATATAACGTCTCCCCAGGGGGACTAAATCTGCCAAATTATTGCGGTAACCCAGAAACCAAGGAACCTTGACGTGGGACGAGCCGATAGAGGTCAAACAGGATCTTTAGCCTTCTCGATCTTCTCCTACGGTGGAAAGGCAGTACTCTGAACCCCGTGGAAACAGTTTCACAGGAAGACAAAATCTTGAGAAGGGGAAACCTCGGACTTTTCCCTTAAAGGAATGAAACCGACTTTGATTAAAAGTTTCAGGACCAGACGGGTGTTCTGTTCTAAAGAATACCACACTGGCTGGAGCATGAAAGAATCGTCGAAAAAAGGTGTAAACATCTATTCCCCTGGAGTGCAGAAATCCGTTTCCTGTCCTGAAATCTAATTCTCAAAGACCAGAATCTGCAATTGGAGGAGCGTAGTCCTGCAAAAAAGAACCTTCGTCTGGAACGACAAAGGAAATCGAGAAAGGGTCATTAACTCTTCTTCTTGTCCCCAGAAGGAGGTTTATCCTTAATAACCTTTCTCTTGTTGCCCTTCAACTAAGGCTTCGATTTCGGCTGCACAGCAGACTGGGGAGCTGAAGTTCCAGCCTTCTTTTCGGGTGGCGCTGGCCCATGTGAGGTACTGGCCTTCACGCATTATCTTCAAACGAAGGGCAAAAGAGAGTCCTCATTCAAATCTTTCTGAGTAGAAGAAAGAGTCCCTCGAAAAAGATTGGACCAGACAAGGGGGCAGTCACCAAACGGGAACGGCACGCTTCTTCAACTAAGCGTTTTTTTTTTCAAAACAAAAATACCGCACAGCCAACACGATATTGACAAACAATGAAGCAAAAACTCTCAATGCCCTGGTCACGGCATATATGTCCTGTATGTCGGCTTGCTCTGTCTCTGTTAAGTTAAGAGACATGTTTTTACTGGATGATTTCGTTCCAACAATCCTTTCGTAAAATTGATTTACATTTGAAAAAATCGATCTCTGTATATAAAACTCACATCACTCACATCACTAGATAATTAAGCACTTAAGCCGCTGACACTGATCAACATTTTTCTTTCTTCAAGAACATTGGTTTATGTGATACTTATACCATTAACTGTATGGTGTCTAAGTTTGTGATCACCAAAACATCATGTACAGGTTCTGTTAAATGTATGAAATATATGAGGGATACCGTACAACACAATAAATATACATGGTGCTGACTTGGAGGTGTGTCTCGATCCTCTTAACCTAACGTTTAGTCTTTGTCATTCCCTTCTTAAAAGTGTAATTTATCTAAATTTAAGATAACAGTAGTCTATTAATTAAGAATCAAAATCCAAATTCTTTGGAGAAAATTTTGGTTACAATTAATAACAATTTCTCATGAGGTTTGACTCTTTGAAAAGATAATCGTATTGGTGTCATAAAAGGTGCTGGAAGTCCATGCTAGAATATATAGCATGTTGATACGCTTTTCAAGATGTTGGTCATGATACGCATACTGAAAAAAAAACATAAGACATTTCTTCATAGTTTGATGCGACAATATGAAATATGATAACGGGACAAGAAAAAAATACAGTGACAACGCGACAAACTCAAGGTAAGAAGGTGACAAAGTGGTATTCCTGTTGCTAATTTGGTGTTTGGTTTTGCCATCTAATGTTTTTGTCGTATTGTCTCACATCTATCTGTATCCATCTTCATTGCGCCTATTCGAGCTGGTAAAAATCAGCTAACACACAAAATAAAGAAGGAAACAATCTTCGAAATTGTGTTGGAGAAAGATTCCGTTTATACATATAAAGCACAACGACATTTGATTTCAACATTCACATTCTAAATGTTAACTGTCAAATGTCGAAACAAAATAACGTCAAAATGAATATCACGTGTTGAATGTCAAGCTAAACACCATTTAAAATTCCGCTCGTAGGCCAGGTATAGTTTGTGTACGTTGAATGTCAAATGTCGACAGCATTCAAAAGTCCGTTCGTTTATCATATGTATATAAATTTTGAATGTTGAATGTCTTATGTTGAGCTGCACAACATTCAAAAGTCCGTTCCCGTTGGCCAGCTATAGGTTATGAATGTTGAATGTCATGTGTCAAACTAAACGACATTCAAAATTCCGATCAAGTCGGAATGTTGAATGTCGTATGTCGAGCTGCACAACATTCAAAAATCCGTTCATTAGTTAGTTATATACACTGTATAGGTTCTAAATGTTACATGTCGAATGTCGATCTGCACAACATTCAAAAGTTCGTTCGTTAGTCAGTTATCTATAAGTTCTGAATGTTAAATGTTGAATGTTGAGCTGCACAACACTCAAAAGTTCGTTCGTTAGTCAGTTATATATACGTTCTGAATGTTGAATGTCGTATGACGAGCTGCACAACATTCAAAAGTCCGTTCATTAATTAGTCATATATAAGTTCCGAATGTTGAATGTCGAATGTCGAGCAAAACATCATTCAAATTCTGTTCTCGTTGGCCAGTTATTGGTTTTGAATGTTGAATGTCGTATGTCGAGCTGCGCAACATTCAAAATTCCGCTCGGTGGCCAACGATATTTGAATGTCGAATGTCGTACATATGTATATCGAGCCAACTTCACACAACCATTAATATGAGTAATCACTAGTATCACAAGGGTATACGTTGGTTTTTAAGAGAGATGCAAAGATTTATGTACTAAATAGTATTAATATTTAGAAAGATTGATTTTTGTTGCTATATAAAATGAAGTTCGATTTCGGTGTTTCTTTCTTCTTTCAAACACAGGTGCATAATGTACTAAGGTGCAATCATAGCTCCCCTAAACCCTGATTGGCCTTCCCGCAGGTTTTCCCGATGCAAATGTAGAGTGTTACAGTGTACTAATACTACATTAGCACTCGTAGACGCTTTTATCCTATAACGAGAACATTTTATTATTACAATAACGCTGTTTCAACTATTGAATCTACCTTGTATTCTCTACATTCTTTGGAACAAATGTGTCACCCTTCGCCCTTGGGTGACAGTCATATCCAGTGATATCCTCGGGGTGACACTAGGCACTGTCACCCTCTAATGCAGGTAGTATTTATATATTATTATTTAATAATAATTATTCTGATATTAACTCTGATAATATATTACTACCTAGACATGCTGTCAGAATATTTGTTTTAGTCTGTAAATGCCCGTGGCCTAACTAAAACAATAGGGGAGGAGACAGGAGAATCTCAACTCGAAGGGAAAGTTGTCAAACACGTGGCTTTGCCTGAGGGTTGGGATATTCAGTGTCACCCAAAGAGTGCGATTAACTCTGTGACTTAGAAAAAATTTCACACTGGTAAAATTGCGGATATCGATCTCTGTCCGAGGTAAAAGAAAGGTTGGTCCATTATTGATTAAAAGTACACACATTGCTTTGCGTTTATTTAGGAAAAAAATGAGAAAAGAAAAAAAGAAAAGAAAAAAAAACCTTACATTTCGTGACCACACCTTGGAAAATTTGACGAACATATGGTAGCACCCACACTAGTACTATAATCGAACAGATGAACAAATCGTCACAAAGTACAATGAACCATGGTACTGATCATATCAGCCGTGAAGATGCAGCTTTACAAACAACATTATCTCACTATAGCTTTCTATGGTGACAATGTGACAGTTACCTAGACGGAACATACATTTATATTTCTATTCTACTTTCAGTTTCCCGTTTGATCTATGTTAAACCAGATGGGCAATATCTCGCTATGAACTCCAATCTGGTCAAGCGTATGAATAGTTAACGTTTCCGCCGCGTCACGGACAGTGTATACAATATATACTTACGCCTATACATAACGGTCAAATAATTTAAAAAGTGGTTTTAAAGTTGTGTGGTCTATGAAATCTAATAGTATTATCATGCTTACAAAGTAGCATGTATTAAAAAATATCATCGCATAATTTTCATTTGTTCGATTGTTTCAAACCGTTTTGTGTTGAACTATATTCAGAAGCTGATGATATGGCTGTTCCGTTTATTAAACTTGGTGACGTCAACACAAGCGCAAGCGGGAAAATTCAAAGGATATACATGTATAGTGTTGAATTTTAATAATTGTAATGGAAATATAAGTAATAAACTGTTACCAGATTGGACATACAGTTGATATGAAGCCCATCCGGAAGGAAGATAAATAGAATGGCGCCCGTTAGGGCGCCATGAATATTTATCTTTCGGACGGATGGGCTTCATATCAACTGTATGTCCAATCTGGTAACAGTTTATTGCTTAAATGTTCAAAACAGTACAGATTTTCCTCTAGCAAGAGCATACTACTGTGGTCAGATAGAGAAAAAACTATTTCAAGTTCATGAGATGTGTTCTTCCGTGTGAGTGTGGCTTGCAAGCAATATGACCTTTTTGTGGCCATGAAAATGATGCAAAGTTTACAACCAAAAACTAATATTCGCCAATTTGAAATTAAGCTACAACCAAGTGACATCATAATTGTGGAATATGTGGATAGTTGAGAGATGTACTTGGTCTACTTGGACCGTATTTTCCATGACACATGCCACCATATCTATATTATTGAAGACGACTCACATCCTGGTAGCTAACAAGACTGGCAGCTGGGTAGTCGTTATCATCGGTGTGTTAAGCACTAGATGTTATCTCGTGGCCCCATGTACAGGCAAAGTCCTGAATGTGATGTTTAACTATTTATTTAAAGTGATTTGTGCCGTAATTTTCATGCTCACGAATCAAGAAGACCTTATAACATTTTATTCACCACCAAGCATTTCTAACATGTTGAGAATTACAATGCACAAGTTTTAATTTTACATGTACAAATAAGAGTTCAAAATGAATAAGCAAAACTGATTATTTTCAATAGATTACCGAAGATTTCTTTTGCCTAAGTATAGCACATATAACTTTAAGACTGATTTGAATAACATGTCAGATTTCAGTGAAATACGGTAACTGAAATTTCATCCACTTCTGCATTCAAAAGGATCAGAGACAATAAAACAGATATGTTCAATGTAACAAAAAACACATGTACTTGATACCACAAAGTGGCAGCAAATTTCCCCAAGCTGTGTACACACAGTGTATCTGGTCAAATAATTATATATCACTAAAAAAAATCTGCATGCGTATGCACAGTGCATTGCATAACAGGTTGGACATTTGGAAATGTTTTTTTTCGCATTTTAAGTAGTCAAGCTGCGGAAAGAGATATGATCTTAGCAACTCAGTGAATTTATTTAATAACATATTTCACAAACACTGAACAGATCAGGTCCCGATTTCTCGAAACTTAAGTCGAAGATTTCATGTAAGTATATGTAAGTTACATAAGGAGGAAAATGACTTGTTTCGAGAAATCGGAGCTATGATTTATGCAGCATGCTTTGATGAAGGGCTAACAAGTTTGTTCAGATGAATGACCTTGACTGTCATTCAAGGTCACAGGGGTCAAATAGATTAAAATCTTTAAATGACTTCTTAAGAATAACAAGGAGGCCTAGAGCCCTGATATTGGGCCTATGACATGCTGGGATGAAGGGCTACCATATCTGTTTTTAAAAAATGACCTTGATCTTCATTCACAGGGGTTAAATAGGCTGAAATCTTTAAACGACTATGTTGTATTGTGCCAATAATCAGATGACCGTTAAGACCTATGGGCCTCTGATTTTGAAACAGGTCTGTTTATGTTAATTATCTGTGGTCCGAATACCTACTAGTGACTTACTACAGCGACATATAGATCAATTATTTAGTGATTATGACGTCTCATATATATTTATATATTGTCTATATCGTACTCCGTTTTGTGAAATAAGAGGTCCTTTATAATAATTCTCAAGAAATATTTCTTCACAATATATATTTTTCCATTTTATTGAAATATCAAATATTGCAATATATTATACAAAAAAAACGCATTCATAAAGTTGATATAGATTCGTAATTAACAGATCAACACAATATAAATAAGCCATCGTTGGAAAGACAAAATGCAAGTTACACGGTATCATCATTACCAACTTGTAGCACACTGCTACAAAATGAAATCGAAAACGAACTATCAAAACAAGAAAAGGATAAATTTGTTACAATTTAATCATGTATCACATGATATATTAAAAGTCCCCATGACGTCACTAAACACTTCACAGAATCGTTATCTGTGTCTGGATACTGTATATTCGACAATTTACAGCACGGGCGATCATAAATATATTCAATTCATTTTTATCAGTATCTAAAGCCTCATTTTTCATGTCGATATTTGAAGTATGCAATGCTTTGTGTATTTGGATGTAACATTCCTCGTAATGTTAATGTTTTATAACCATGCCTATCAGACAAGCTTTTGCACATGGAAGCAAACGTTGTGTGTATTCCTACACAGTGAGTACTTCTTTGCTGTAAATGTTTTATGCCAAACACTTTGCAACACATCAGCATAGTTTAAAAGTTTTCTTAATCCCTAACGTAACTGCATCCCTTAAACAATGTCATAAAGAGTTTGTCAAGGCCAGCGCCGATACTATTTTTGTCAGATATTAAAATTTTAGATATTAGACATATATTGTAATAATACAATATTTCTATAACTAAAAACACTGGGTTATTCGTATCATTGGAATTCGTTCATCATCAACGACATTTCGCACCTCACACATACACCGATACATTCTAACAATTTGGCAGATTATGGTGCAAAAATTGAGCAACATTTCACCGAGAGATCAACGAAATTATTATTTTCAAAATAATCTGTTTAATATTTTTACTTGAAATGTGTTGAGTATAACTTAAGCAGACATAACCATTAACCAGCTACACAGTACACATCTTGAAACACGATAAAAATGTGATGCACGCTAATGGTTGCATGAATGAGAGTAAATGGAAAATTGCAAAGAGCAACAGTAACGATGAATTAGATACCCATTTCCTGAACATATGTTTATATGATGACTAAATAATGATGCCATTTTAAGATATATATGCCAACCAGCACATGGTATCTCATATACCCACAACTTACTGTAAATCTCCTTATTTTTGTGTGTAAAGTATATATCGAGCCATCATAAATCTCAAATTCGCGGATACATTACTAGTAGGTTGAGATCACTTGCTGTTAAACATAAAATGTAAACGTGAATTTTCCCTTTATATGTATCGTAATGTTATGTTTAATAGAATTATTCATAAAGCATTCGAATTTGCGTTCTAGTAGCCCTCGAAAAGATAAATATCTCGCGAAAATAAAGTGGATTACAGTAATAGGAATACGGAGATATGGAAGGGATGTATACGTCCGCGGAAATAGATGACTTTTATATACTGTACATGTACATTGGACTATCAATATGCATATGGTATACTATCGCTATAGGACGAACTATATTTTGTATATGGATAGTCATAAGGAGTAACACCCGGTACTGAATAAATATCAAAAGGATCATGTTTGTGTCGACTCCGCTTATAATCTCGTGAGTCGTCCGTGCGATTACTGTGATAACTCCTCTTTCGTTTCGAACGCGCCTTCCGCGTGTGTCGCCTTGGCGACAAATATCCTGACTCCACGTCACCATTAATATGTTTTCGTGGCGGAGGTCTTTTCCATCGGCCAAGACAGAAGGACAAGCTTAAACCAAACAGGATAAGTAAAAGGGCAGCCACTCCAGCTGCCGTAGAAAGACCAATCAGGACCGATTGGTCGGAACTTTGCTCCAACCTTGGTGTGACGGTTGTAGTGGTGGTAGTAGTGGTAGTAGTGGGAGCAGGTGGTGTGGTAGTTGGAAGCCAATTGACGTCAGTAACAAGAGAAAACGATATAATGTTGGAGAGTTCGCCGGTATTTTGACTGTCGTCTGTAGCGCGGACGGCAAGATAATAGGTACGACCGTCCCGTGTAAGTGAGGGGAGAGTGAAAGTAAACACTTCCGTTTGTCCCGAAACTTTTGGAGTAGGAACCTGAGATGTCAGCTGTGTGGCGCCCCCTGGATTTGTCCTCAGGGCGTTAATGTCATTTGACAATCGCACATCGTATACAGTGGCTGTGAAGATATAAGGAAATGTAGACGTTAATTAATGTATAATGCTGTTCACTTCACGATTCACAGGAATAAAAATAAATGTAAATGTATGAATATGCAACTATTATGATAAGGTAATAACGTAATTAATTGCATGTAAAGAGAATCATAACTTACAGGATAATAAAATCCATAGATTGAATTTTCTTTTTCGGTTGAAAAACCTAAAATTGTATAAGCAGTTGCTATATTTGAATAGGTAACAAAAACTGTATTTTGAAATGTAAAAAAATATGGAACAAGTAATATTTGCTTAAATTTTGAAACTTTAATTATTTGTAGTATATTAACAATAGTCTTATTTGCCTATTTGGGAAATATACATGTGAATTACCTGTTCCATCACCTACGTCATCACCAACAGCTTTCCACGTGACCTGGATGACACCAGAAGTATCATCGATTGACGTCAGTACGAGCGTGGTGATTTTAGCGGGTGGAATAACATCTGGTATTGCTCCTGGAACATAGTCCGCAACAACCACCTCACCAGTCTGGGACACTCTCTGAAAGTTCTCCTGGTTACCAAGGGTTACTGGGTTGCCTGCTCAACAAATAAATATAGTGAGTGCCACAGCCATTAATCATAGAAAAGAATGTACCGATCATTTTTGCGAGTCGCGATATCGGGATTTTGGATAAAAACTCGAAAAAGTTTTTTAAATTCTTTTTTTATTTCATCAATTTCTCAATAATTTACGGATTAAATATTCGCGCCATAGCCACGTCCCGCGAAATCGTGAAAATATTTTCCTCGCTAAAATAATTAGTTATACAATATCTCGATAATGAATGAAAGTACAGCAAAAGCAACCTACCAGATCCGCTGATGGGAGCCGCACCACTTCCAGAAGTTTTGGTTAGTACCTTGGCAGATCCGTCTGTGCTGGCAGCAGTTACCTATGGTAAGCCAAAATAAAATGTATTCAAAAAGCAATGTCGATCCTTAATTTCAATGCATATATATATCGTATTAAGATATCTCATTTAAGTTATCTATTTAAGATATCTTATATTATACAAATATTCATGGGTTACTGTGCTCTAGTTCATAATATTTAACCCGAGGTGATGGTAATCAACAAATGTTATATTGCACGAGGCCAAAGGCCGAGTGCAATATAATATTTGTTGATTACCATCACCAAGCGGTAAATATTATGAACTAGAGCACTGAGTTACCCATAAAATATTTGTTTTATTACGTAATCAATTAATCACCAGTTTTTTAATTGATTTTTAATGAATTCCAGATCAAAATCTTCACCACCGTATCGTACGGGAAACCTTCTAATCATATTGAAGATTGGCGTCTAGTCCACTTACTTCATAGCGTAACTCCACTTTTCATGTCGTATAGCATTTTTTAAATTATTAGAACTATATGCAGCCTTTTAATCCAATATATTCGTCGTGTTCGCCCTCT
The DNA here is from genome assembly GCA_004382745.1 of Argopecten irradians irradians. Taxonomy (NCBI): domain Eukaryota; kingdom Metazoa; phylum Mollusca; class Bivalvia; order Pectinida; family Pectinidae; genus Argopecten; species Argopecten irradians. The sequence continues at coordinate 1,038,946 of SAYR01052423.1, read as the reverse complement.
TACAAATTATGTAATAAAATATATTATTACATAATTTGTTTACACCAATCTATATATGAAGAAATATAATATTTTCAACTATTACACCGACCGTTCAATAAAACGTTGTTATATATTACGGTTCGAAGTTATATTGCACGCTTCCATGGAAACGTTATATTGCACGGTTCGAGATGTTATATCGCACGGCGTTAGGAACACCTCGCTGTTGTTGTCTAGTTTTGTGGAAAACTTCCGAGGAATTGCGAGTAACAGTGAGTTACGTTATTATGACGTCACAAAGGTTCACGCTCAATTTCACGCTGGATTTATAGATCTCGAATCAAGCACGTCATGTAGACGTTTACTGTACCGCGTAAAGGACGGACACGATGAATGTATTAGATCAAAAGGCTGCAAGCAGGTCTAATAATGTTAAAACAGACAATAAGACATTCAAACCAGAGTTACAACGTGACGTACGTGGGCTATACGTCAATCTTCAATAGGATATTAAGGTTTTTTTTCCATACGGTACGGTGTTGGTGATTTTGTTAAGTGATTGTCGTATTCGTTTTATAAAAAAAATATTCAACTGAAAAACTGGTGATTATGTAATAAAACAATTTGGCCTCGTGCAATATAACATTTGTTGATTACCATCACCTCGGGTTAAATATTATGAACTAGAGCACAGTAACCCATGAAATATTTGTATAATAAGCTATTTCATATAATTGAAATATCGTTATATAAGATATCTTATATAGGAACCAGATTTCAACAAAGGCCCAGAAATGAATTCTCCCTACCCGGAAGTCATAGAGACTTTGAGACTCGTATGTACGCTAGTATCAAGTGTTTGGTTGAACGAGATAAAAGTATGCATCATGCCATGCATAGATAGGTCACCATATAGCCAATAAATTTATTGTTTCCATGTCCAAATTGACTACTAGAGTGATGGGAATTAACTACTTCTGCCTTTTTAATACATCGTTGAATGCAACCAAACAGTGCTTGATTTGTCTTTTCAGTGCTATCTCTGTTATTGCGAACGATTCTAAGATGTGGTCCGAAGTTCTCCGAATGATGCTCGAGGGAGAAATTAGTTTCTGGTTTTAAATGCTACGAAATATAATTCTATATAAGATATCTTATATAGCAACGAGATTTCAATTATTTAAGAATATCTTATATACGATATAAGATATCTTATATAGAAAATTAAATAAGATATCTTATATACGATATAAGATATCTTACATGCTATATGAGATATCTTACATACATATATACAGTAAGATATCTTACTTTATGTCTATATGAGATATCTTATATAATATATAAGATATCCTATGATTACATAAGATATCTTAAATAATATATATGAGATATCTTATATAAGATATCGTATATGCTATATAAGATATCTTATATACTTTATAAGATTTCACAAAAATTATATAAAATATCTTATAAAGATATTAGATATTTCATTTATATATAAGATATCTTACATACTTATATAAGATATCTGATTCGATTAAATACGGGATAAACCCTGCTCCTTCAATAAATGTTAAATTGGCTTGCCATATTTACCTTGACACTGAGTCGGCCATTAAGGCTTACATGTTTGGGGAGGACGGTAGCCGAATACACTCCATCGTCAGCTCTGAGGTCAGACCCTAAAGGATGGAAGTACTCATGGATAGAATTTACAAGTTATACTGTTGCCAGTGCTTTTGGACTATAGAAACATGTCCATAAGTATAGTGTAGCATCAAATGACATCAAATCTCCGCAAGTGTTAAATGTTTCACATACTATACACTTACTTATTTATAAGTATTCTAATTTTAGCGTCTTTCGTAGTTATACTTATTTAAGTACAGATTGTCCGAGATGCCAATTTCTTTAGCAAATGTGAGAGTGAGATGTAGTGGTTGCTGCTTTAATATGTGAATACCCCATCAGAGCTAAACTTATTTAAGTTCGCTAATCTATGTACAATCTCTGATGGACTACGGTATTCCAGTATCTTAACAGAATGTATGTACGCACCCACGCCGTCATCTTTGAGTGATATAGCTACAGTCACGCCGTCCTCGTTCTCCAAGTTGGCTGTTACGGTTGATCTCAAAACTGGTGATTTATTCCTGAGGACGGAGGCATAAACCATGAAAGTGGAGGCCTGTCCATAACTGTACTGTTGGTTCGAGGTCCACGACCGTATGACAAGGCCGTCAGATGCACTGTTTCTCCGTTTAGACTGTGCGCTCACTGTGCATTTTAGATCCGTATCTGAGATTATGGTGTATGTATATCGTCCAGCCTGTTGGGAGTGTGATATAATCTTTAATAAATTTTGGTCCTTAGAATTGCATAAATAAATAAAAGCGGTATATCATCATCATCATCATCATCGTCGTCGTCGTCGTCGTCGTTGTCATTATCGTCGACGTCAATGCCATTTTTACAGTACTATTGTTCCTGTGCGTTTTCTATTTGAGAATATCAAATACCGTCTGTACCTATAACAATACCTAATATAAACAATGGATATTAAAACGATGTTTTTAAGTTACTGGTAACCGTTCTATAGGAACTTACCGCCGCTGTGCCACTGATGGCCACGTTCCGACATATGGAGTTAGCGGATGACCCGCTTGTGTCGGTGTACGTCGTACCGTCGGGTCCAGTTACCCTGATAGACGCGGTGGACGTGTCGTTGACCATGGCCTGAAAGATGGTGCTGGGTCCCAACGTAGAGTCGATATAGAACTGCCCGGTAACAGGAGTACCACCCTGTACAGAAACGCTTTGGCTGTCAACCTGAAGAATAGAATTGAAGAGTGAGATAGCAAGACGTTCTAATATACTCATACAGTCATATCCCCTGAATTCGACGGCGGAGCAGTTCCAGCAATTCCACATTGTCCATGTATTCGAAATAAGTGTAGTAAAACATATAGTAAAACCATTTTAGGGAAGAACTAAACACGGCTTTCGAGTTGATACGAGTCAAACTAAATGACATTCAATCGTATATGTTTATATGACATTCACAACACAAGGACTTTAAAACTCGTTTTCCTACCGCCAGGAAATTAGTACGTACCTGTATGGGAGTATCTGTTCCATCCAATATTGCATTGAAAGCATCTTGTAATACCGTGGAACTGGTGCTCTCGGAGTAGAAGAAGCTCTTCCCGCCTGTGGCCTGGGAGATGGATGTCAGCTGACCGTCCGACGCACTGCTTATAGCCAGTGAGTGGACAGTGACACCGGAACTGACAAGTGTCGGTAACACGTCCTCCACCAGGGGGCGTCTGTTTTCCTTCCCGTCCGTTACCAGTACAATGATAGCACCATTCAGACTCGCTGTTGTGTTCAGTACCTATGGATGATTGGCGGGATTTTTTTAATTAAAAACCATAGATTTTCTTTAAATAGCAATACAGTTTGTACTTTTCGAAAACTAATAACTTTCGTTATTCTGTTATGGAGATAAGCCGAAAACTGTATATATGCAGGAGAGAGAACTGTATCTAGGCCAGTCTCCCGAATATTGTACAGTTTGAGGCTTTTATGTATCTCTATCTTAAAACATAGCAAGTCTTTGTGTTAATAAAGTACACTTTTATTTCTAATATAAACCAGTTTTTTTGCATTTGTCTATGAGCTCAGGTAGCTCTGCGAATATGCATTCAACCATGACAAATCTAATATAGACAATGGCAACATAGAAATAAATATTGCCTGCGTTATATGTGATAGCATTCATAAACCGAATGCATGACAGTGACGTAGGAAGATGAAACGTAATGGGGGGGGGGGGGGCAAAGGTCCTCAGCCCCCCCTTCCCGCCGCCGGACCTACAGGAGGAGATTAATTCAACTCCAAACCAAATATGCTTTATGTACATTTTTCATATATCTATAGACAGTGGGGTCGCTAAAAGGAAATTGACGAATACGCAAATTGGCCAAATTAGCGTGTGAGCGCCGAAGGCGCGAGATTTTGGTGTATTAGGGGTCTGAGGGTGACCCTCAGGAAAAAATATTGTAATTTAAAATGGCTGAGATGAGTTTTACAATGTATTGTAATGATTTTTCGAGCACCTGAAAGCGCGAGATTTTGGTGATTGAGGGGTCCGGGGCCTCCCACGGGAAAATATTACGCTTTAGAATACCTTAAATTAGATTGTGGTGTTTGGTGGGTCCCCTGGGAAAAAATTTCGATTTAGAATGGCTTAGATGATTTTACGATGCATTTTGATGAATTTGCGAGCGCCCAAAGGCGCGAGAATTTGGTGTTAGGGGGTCCGGGGATTCCCCCGGAAAAAATTACGATTTAGAATGGCTGAGATGAGTTTTACGATGTATTTTAATGATTATAAAGCGTTCTTAATTTTCGTAATTTGGTAATTTTTCGATTTAAAGCTACCTGCATTTAGAAATGATAATTGTGTCGTCATAACATTATGCAACCCCACTAAATGAATTAATTGTCTCGCTAAGACATAAACAAATTGATCTTTTAAGAGACATTTTTTAAATAGTACATAGAATCCCTTGATGGACATTTTAATCTAATTCGTGTGTATTGAATTTTTACTATTTAAGGTTTGACATTATGTGCTTGAACGTTTTAGTAAATGCGCCGCGCAGCGGAAAATTTTCTAGAATGAAGTACGAAAAATGTGCAGGAGGACCCTTTTTTCTTTCAAATAAGCATTTTTAGAAAATTTCAGTCGGCGAAAATGGGGGGGGAGGTTGCAAAAAGACATGTTTGCCCCCCCCCCCCGGGGGGGGGGGGCAGTCGATAAGGGATACTTACAGAAATTCTATGGATATGTTTAATTACGCATCAACAGAGGATTAAATTTTCTTCATATACCTTGTGTGGGATTTTTTCGTAATTTGGAATAAAAAATAATGGAATATTCCGGCAGATAGTGTATTGTGTGTTCAACATAAATATAGGGTTACGCCCGAAGACATACTCACCTGTAATGTGTAACTCTCTCATAAGTTACCTTTCACTGTTTTATAAGTGACTGTCTTATATATTAGAGTCACATATAAGACAGTAAAAGGTAACATATAGGACAGTTACAGGTAATCGTCCGATAATCCGGGAGTTAAAGTACAGAAACAATAGATGACATCAAAATTATGTTTTAAAGTGTAGCGAAAGACCTACGAAAACAGTAAGATGAATATAATTCTTAATTATCTCACTGACCTCCAATCCTTTCAGAAGACCGGCTCCAAGGGCTGTGTATCCAAAAGCTGTTGTGGGGAGGTCCTGCACCAGACTCTGACGTACGGCGTCGGATGTCACGGTGCTCATGGGCGTGACTATTTGGGCATCAGATGAGAAAGTGACGATTCCTACGTCAGAATTATCTGGGACGGTATAGGAAAGAAAGTTTCCGACGGTGTCTTGTAACAACTTCAATCTGGACGGCTGTAATGAGAATGACGTCATGAATAACTGAGGTAATGGTAAACAGTTTTTATTATATTGACAAATTATTAGCAAAGACGGCCAAGAATTTAACAGGGAGTTCAAACGCTTGACCTTTGAAAATAGCCATGTGATTTTCGATTGAGCTATACTTGACCCAGTCAAGTCCCGCTACAACCCTCCCTCCTTTCCAAAAAAATTCGCTTTCGAAGACACTCCAATTTATTTAGGTCATTACGTTCCTATAACACAGCATTTCAGCTGTTTGCAAACTGAAACAAATAATGCGGCCTAAAATGGAAACCACCGATATCACGATAAAAAACATCAGGTAAAATACTATAAATCAGTGTGTAAAATGTCGTAACAGCTGGCTGGAAATGATCAAGAAATGACACGTGAAGTCGGATTTACACGTAACTGTAATCCAAACATTAACCATGAACACTTGTATCTTCAAAACGATTTTTAATCACTTAACCACGGAAGAACGCGCACATGGATACAACACAGATTAATTAATTAACGTGTATTGTATATTATTCAACAACTGCCTTGATCAATATGTTATACAGTACGATATCATTAATTACAGATCACCTGGTAGATATTTAGGATTATGATTTATCAACAGAAAATCATACGGTATTGAACCATCATGAAAATAAGGAATTTGATGGGCAATTAACTAACAAGAATTACAATCAATGCCATTCCTATTAACAACCTTGGTAGCCTTTTTATCTCCAACATGCAAGCAAGGTCCAACTTCAGGGCAGATCTTAGGCCTTTCAGAACTGGGCAAGAAGTAGTTTAAAAGATTTTAGTTTTTTTTTTTGGCCCGGTGACTTTGAGTAAAAGTGACAGCTTCATCATTTAACAAATATGGTAGCCATTTATGTCAGCAATCTGCATAAACAATAAACTGGTATCTACTAGGCCTTCCAGAACTTTACACAAAAAGTCGATTCAAGATTCTTGGCCCTGTGTTCCTGAAAAAAGGCAAAAGTACATTGCAGCATGATAATATTCACCCTACAATCTGAGCATTCGTACTGTTGGAGATATCTAATACTCAACCCTACAATCTGTGCATTCATACTGTTGGAGATATCTAGTACTCACCCCCTATAATCCTGAGCATTCGCCACTGTTGGAGATATCTAGTACTCACCCCTATAGTCTGCCGCATTCATACTGTTGGGATATCTTAATACTCAACCCTATAATCTGAGCATTCGCACTGTTGGAGATATCTAGTACTCACCCCTATAGTCTGCGCATTTCATACTGTTGGAGATATCTAATACTCACCCTACAATCTGTCATTATACTGTTGGAGATATCTAGTACTCACCCTATAATCTGAGCATTCGCACTGTTGGAGATATACTAGTACTCACCCCTATAGTCTGCGCATTCATACTGTTGAAGATATCTAATACTCACCCTACAATCTGGAGCATTCATACTGTTGGAGATATTCTAATACTCACTCCTACAATCTGAGCATTCATACTGTTGGAGATATTTAATACTCACCCCTACAATCTGGGCATTGAAACTGTTGGAGATATCTAGTACTCACCCTATAATCTGAGCATTCATACTGTTGGAGATATATATATAACTCACCCCTACAATCTGAGCATTCACTACTAATTGGAGAAATTAGTATCACCCCTACAATCTGAGCATTCATACTGTTGGAGATATCTAATACTCACCCCTACAATCTGAGCATTCGCACTGTTGGAGATATCTAGTACTCACCCCTACAATCTTAGCATTCATACTGTCGGAGATATCTAATCCTCACCCTTACAATCTGAGAATTCATACTGTTGGATATATCTAATACTCACCCTTACAATATAAGCATTCATACTGTTGGAGATATCGAATACTCACCCTACAATCTGAGCATTTATCTATTGGAGATATCTAATACTCACCCCTATAATCTGAGCATTCATACTGTTGGATATATCTAATACTCACCCGTACAATCTGAGCATTCATACTGTTGGATATATCTAGTACTCACCCGTACAATCTGAGCATTCATACTGTTGGAGATATCTAATACTCACCCCTATAATCTGAGCATTCATACTATTGGAGATATCTAATACTCACACCTAAATCTGAGCATTCACACTATTGGAGATATCTAATACTCACACTTAAATCTGAGCATTCACACTGTTGGATATATCTAGTACTCACCGCTATAATCTGTGCATTCATACTGTTGGAGATATCTACTACTCACCCCTAAAATCTGAGCATTCATACTGTTGGAGATATCTAGTTCTCACCCCTATAATCTGGGCATTCATACTGTCGGAGATATCTAAGACTCCACCCTATAATCTGAGCATTCATACTGTTGGAGATATCTAATACTCAACCCTACAATCTGAGCATTCATACTGTTGGAGATATCTAGTACTCAACCTTCCAATCTGATCATTCATACTGTTGGAGATATCTAATACTGACCCCTATAATCTAAGCTTTCATACTGTTGGAGATATCTAATACTCACCCCTAGAATCTGAGCATTCACACTGTTGGAGATATCTAATACTTACCGCTACAATCTGAGCATTCATACTGTTGGAGATATCTAATACTCACCCCTATAATCTGAACATTCATACTATTGGAGATATCTAATACTCACACCTAAATCTGAGCATTCACACTATTGGAGATATCTAATACTCACACCTAAATCTGAGCATTCACACTGTTGGATATATCAAGTACTCACCGCTATAATCTGAGCATTCATACTGTTGGAGATATCTAATACTCAACCCAATAATCTGAGCATTCATACTGTTAAAGATATCTAATACTGACCCCTATAATCTGAGCTTTCATACTGTTGGAGATATCTAGTACTCACCCATTTAATCTGAGCATTCATACTGTCGGAGAAATCTAGTACTCGCCCCTACAATCTGAGCATCCATACTATTGGAGATATTTAGTACTCACTCCTACAATCTGAGCATTCATACTGTTGGAGATATCTAATACTCACCCCTACAATCTGAGCATTCATACTGTTGGAGATATCTAATACTCACCCCTACAATCTGAGCATTCATACTGTTGGAGATATCTAACACTAGAGCCAATCGTAACTCTCCTTCTTGGACCACGGTGAACACGGGATCGGTCGCCTTGGAGCTGGCACCAGCAGTGTTGGACGCTGAGAAAAAAGTGATGATATGATTCGTTATATTTCATTGATTTGCATAAGCTTTGAATGGAATATGGTTTCAGATTTTTGTACAATCAAAATCACTATAAAGGTCCAGTATCGCCAACTTAGGCCAATATTAGTGCATATTATGTCTTTAAAATGTCGACTTCCATTATACACATTTGTAAGTAAAAAATGTAATGAATGTCGATTAATAAATAAACAGGCGATTTCAATGCAATCACTTTGATTCTATGTTGTTTCTAGCGAGCTTGTCCTGTCCGTTATTGTTCATTAAATCGTGAGTTAAGCCTGATTGATGTCAATAAAATTCTGTAAAATAATACAAAAATAGAAAAGTAGTAAGGAATCCCCGTGTTGTAATAATGACATATCGTCGGTACAATGTAGATCTGTATCTGGTCACCTTCTGGAGTGTTACTTTTGAGTTTTATGCAATAACGTTATCGCTAAGTACATTATGTATGTTACAACTTTATCTAATTTTGATCTATTCCAAACCTTATACGATCACTTTCATTTTTTGCTTCATTTAGTTATGCAATATTATAGACTTCAGCTGCTTATTTACGGCCGATGGTGTCTTTAATATCAACTCTTAAAATATCGTGATGTTGCATTTGTTGATGTACATACATGTATTATATTGATGCTTTGTTCTGAATTCAAGCGCTTATATGATGATATTATGTTTTGTGACTTTTGACAGTATAGTGACCATGATTTTACCATTGAAGTCCGAATGTGTCCGCATTACTTCCCACACACTCCGCTGACCACAGAACCTGTTCTGGTCGTTTGGAGCCAGTGTGTTGTGACGTAGGGCCTCGTCAACAGAGGAGGTATCCTCGTCACAAAATTCAACGACCTAAAATAAAATGCCCAGATGACGCTTTAAAACATTTACGAAATGCCAACACATGTATTATCATTTAGATATGTTTAAGCGTTTCTGCCAGTCATTTTTATGCAGGAAAAAAATAAGCGGAACTAACTATTTTGCCACAGCATTCTTTTAAAAGATAATGTACCCTTTCAATAAAACTGGTTACATAAAAATGCTCTACCGATGGTGTTTGTCTTAATACCTCTAAAATATAAGACGTTTTCGTTTATATATTCATGTATATCTATGCGCATTCCCTGCAATATCCACTTCAACATACAAGTGTATACCTCTTCAATAGATGACTTTTAGCGAAATAAATGACATCAACTGTATCAGCTAATCAAAAGCTTCCTTATAATATAGATGTTCAGCCAATCCGAATGCATGTTATTTATACTTACGGACGATATCCACTGGAAAGCCATCAGGGAGGCTATAGCAGTGTTTGGAGCCTGAACACAGAACTGACAATCCGCCTCAGGTTTACCGTCCGGATCTACGAAACACCTGGATCGCGCATTAGAACAATCCCGCAGATTCGCTCCTCTTATTTTGTCCGTACACCTACAAAGACATTTGACACTTCGTAAAACAAAGTTTCGCTAAAACAAATTATTCACCAATATGATGAGAGAAAATTCAGATTAGTATTCATCATAAATTCTCCACAAAAATATCTTCACGTTAATCCTTGCAATATTCATTGCATTATTCAAAATCAACTTCAAAGAACATACCACTGTGTTCATAGAGTCCATTATGCCAACTTTTCAGTTGATTAAATGTAACATTACATCATTTTAAGCCAATGAAAATGCCCGTATCATTAACTATCAAACAGCTTTTTGAGATAACAAAAAATATCATTGGATGATTAAGCAAGTTTTTGTACTTGGTCCTTCCTTACATGATTGGTTTCCATGTACCAGCGTCGTTGTAGAATTTCTCGATTTCATCGATGTCTGGCTGTTCCACAGTCGGATACTCGTCAAACACTCCCCACCTTAAATGGGCCCACTCGTGAACAAGAATCTTCTCTACAAAAAAAAAGAATCCGCCATTGATATTACACAACAAAACAATACAAAATTTGGAAGATATGAACAACATAGACAGAACTAAATATTCATTCTCATTCCTAAACCAGAATCATATATAGGGACAAATTTTGCATGAAAGATATGAAATTTCACAACAATATGAGTGACATTAGCATGTAGATCCTTGTTGAAGTAGTCATAGGAAAGGACATACAGTTTCGGAGGTATTACTATGATGTGTTTCACGGACGACTTGAGAAAATCTGGTCCAATAGTAGGTTAATATCATTATGGGGAAGGTTGAATATAGCTAAAGGATTCCGAATCAACGAGTGCTTGTTTAGTAAAACATGTTTATACAGACTAAAGATCTCGTGTTTATTAATACACGTTTATACAGGCAAAATATTTCTTGTTAAGTTATACATGTTTATACAGACAAAAGATCTCGTGTTTATAATACGTGTTTATACAGACTAAAGATTTGTGTTAAGTTATACATGTTTATACAGACAAAAGATCTCGTGTTGAGTAATACATGTTTATACAGACAAAAGATCTCGTGTTTAATAATACGTGTTTATACAAACAAAAGATCTCGTGTTTAGTAAAACATGTTTATACAGACTAAAGATCTCATGTTTATTAATACACGTTTATACAGGCAAAAGGTCTCGTGTTTAGTATTACATGTTTATACAGATAAAAGATATCATGTTTCATATTACATATCTATACAGACAAAAGATCTCATGTTTCATATTACATATTTATACAGATTAAAGATCTCGTGTTTATTAATACACGTTTATACAGACAAAAGATCTCGTGTTTAGTAATACATGTTGATACAGACACAAGATCTTGTGTTTAATAATACGTGTAAATACAAACAAAAGATCTCTTGTTTAGTTATACATGTTTATACAGGCAAAAAAATATCTCGTGTTTATTAATACATGTTTATACAGACAAAAGATCTCGTGTTTAGTACTACATGTTTATACAGACAAAATATCTCGTGTTTAATAATACATGTTTATAAAGACAAAATATTTCGTGTTTAGTAGTACATGTTTATACAGACAACAGATCTCGTGTTTAGTAGTACATGTTTATACAGACAAAAGATCTCGTGTTTGATAATACGAGTTTATACAGACAAAAGATCTCGTGTCTAATACTACATGTTTATACAGACAAAAGATCTTGTGTTTAATAATACGTGTAAATACAAACAAAAGATCTCTTGTTAAGTTATACATGTTTATACAGACAAAAATATCTCGTGTTTAGTTATACATGTTTATACAGACAAAAGATCTCGTGTTTAATAATACATGTCTATACAGACAAAAGATCTCGTGTTTAGTACTACATGTTTATACAGACAAAAGATCTCGTGTTTAGTAATACATGTTTATGCAGACAAAACATTTTGTGTTTAATAATACGTGTAAATACAAAAAGATCTCGTGTTTAGTAGTACATGTTTATACAGAGAAATGATCTCGTGTTTAATAATACATGTTTATACAGACAAATGATCTCGTGTTTAGTAATACATGTTTATACAGACAAAACATCTCGTGTTCAGTTATACATGTTTATACAGACAAAAGATCTCGTATTCAGTTATACATGTTTATACTGACTAAAGATCTCGTGTTCAGTTATACATGTTTATACTGACTAAAGATCTCGTATTTAATAATACGTGTTTATATAGACGTGTTTTATTTACATGTTTATACAGACAAAAGATCTCGTGTTTAATAATACGTGTTTATATAGAAAAAAATATCGTGTTGAATAATACGTGTTTATACAGACAACAGATCTCGTGTTTAGTACTACATGTTTATTCAGACAAAAGATCTCGTGTTCAGTTATACATGTTTATACTGACTAAAGATCTCGTGTTTAATAATACGTGTTTATACAGACAAAAGATCTGTTCAGTTTTGTGTTAACCAATACATTGCAACAGTATTGCATTAAACAATATGTCATTATATATATGAAACACTGCACATTGTGGATTGAAAAACTGTTGTTTTTTCGCGTTTTACGTTTTTCCACATATTTCTTTGTCAATTTACAACGCCCTGTAACCAGCAAGGCAACACAATTAGGGTAAAAACATTTGACTTACTTTATTAAAAATTAAAGATAAAGTTGTAATAAAAGCTAGCAAGTCCACTTTTAGATTTTTCCAGCACAGTAAAAACCTCGTAAAAATACTCGCTTCATTTCACAAACCTTCCGTATTTACATCTAAATTGTTCAAATCATCATGAATCGTGACTCAATTAATACACAAGTTAGGATATTATTGGGAAATTAGAGCCGCTAAATTATAGGAGGAATGCTGTGTTGTCGGTGATTTACAGAAAATAATACTTTTATCCGCGTCTTTTGTCTGAACATTGAGTGGAACAGGTACTCAGTATACCAGAGAGTCATGTGTACGATTTCAGATAAATACTGTTTTGTCCGGGTTTTAGGACACTTTATACAACAATTACACGAAAATTATCACGGAAAATGTTTATGTGAGCTAACATTACGACATCCAGCTTCTATCACATTGAAATCTTGCATATCACTTGCAATTTCTTTTGTTAGAACATAAGGACTTGATCTTTTTATTGCGCAATTTGGCGGTCAATGTATATACATGTATATTTAATGACATGCAATTGAGCAATCACGCAATTTCCATTGAGATGATTCATTCTTGAATGTTTATATTCGTATATATGAATGCTTACCGATAGGACCATAGCCTATGGATTGTGATGTGAGCATCAGTTCCGGTGTGACATGCGCATACAACCCTTGTCCGCCACATTCAGTAAGCCCGTGAACGTATGGCGTGTTTCCGGTTTCCGGTCTTTCTACATCAACCAGAAAGTCCATGCTGTTCGACGCTGAACCGGAAACCGTCATGTACTGACCGGAAGATGACCAGGACTTCGGGACAACAATCGTAATATCCTTGAAGTAGACGAAGTTCTTCGAGGCATGGTACAATATTCTGGATGCTTCGGTAAAGGCCGCCTGAAAAATACAAAGGTCACGGTTGATAAAATCCATAAAAGTGTGACAATATGCAATAGATTAAATCATTCCTTGCTTGAGCGAAATCTGGAAATAAATCTGGAAATTATGTACAATCACAACAACATTAAAAAAACACTTACATGTTTACTAACCATTAAGTTTACGTACAGAACGTTTATTACGGTCTATAAAACAGTTACTGACCCCGTGAATGTGTGACACGCGATTTTCACTACATTCCACAAATGAAACTTATGGGAATTCCTCCTCATTCCTACTTTAGTCTAGTGCATGAAGTTCCCATATAAAGCGAAATATCACGCCTTTGATCATTTAATTAGTACATCACGTTTCTTCACTTTCAATAAAACACGCATTGTCACCACGGAGAAATGATTTGATTCATATTCCGAAGTGAAGCTGTTATAGACATCAGAAAGCTTTTGACCCCGACATAATCAAATTCTCGGGGAGACAGAAGGTTTCGCTGGAGCCTATAATAAGTACTGTTCACTATTATACATTATATAAACAATGAATATTTTGAGAAGGATGATCGACATGGTAGGATATGAAATTGATATTTATGATATTAAGAGCTTCATATGTGTTATTAGCAATAATGTAGCTAACCTTCAATACTTACTTTCTATCTGTGAGAATTACAGTAGAAAATGGGGGTTTACATTTTCCGCTTCTAAATCGAAAATTGTTATATTTACTTCCAAATATAAGCCAAATATTTCTTGTAATGTTACAGTTTATGAAACTAAACTACCAATTGTAGATAGTATTATTCACGTTGGTATAACATTGAATGGTAAAAATAACTATGTACAACGTACAGAACGTGCTTGTTCTAAATTAAAGTGTGGTGTAATGTCTCTTATTCGTTATGGTGCTCATCAGTGTGCCCTGAATCCGTTGACCACTGTTGAAATTATTAAATGCAAAGTTTATCCATCTGCACGTTATGGATGTGAGTTGTGGCAATTAAAGAAAAATGAAGTATACATGCTAGAAAAGGCACAAAATTTCATTGTCAAATCCATACAAGGTTTCAATATAAGAACGAGGACAGATATGTCAACATCATTGATTGATTAATTGGTTTTCTATTGAAGTGTATATTAGTATTAAAAAACTGTTGTTATAGGAGTTTTAACTCGCGAAATTTTCGTAAAACGTCTCTTCGTTTTTAAATTGTGCAGTTATAACAGCGGATTTATCCCTGACATTATCCAAATTTTGGGAAAGTAAATTGATTTGTATTTTGTACTGGATGTAATTGTTTTAATGTGGTACATTTCCAAACAAATGCGAATGGAAACGTTTAGTAAATACCCATGTTAAAAAATATGAACAGCTCCAACTTTGTGAAAGGATGAAAGCTGGTAAAGATGTTTCTCGTTTTTTCTCTTTTACATGAAAGAATAGAACCACATGCAATATGGAAACTTGCTTTACGTTTTCCACAGTATAGTTCATGCATTAAACGAATTGTTAAAATATGCATAGAAATACGCGATAGTGAAAATTTATATTTGTGTCATTTTTGTTGTCTAATTTAGAATGATCTCATATTGCACAGTGTACTTGAATGTAGCGACACTGAGAACTTGCGAGACCAACTAAGGTATATTCTCAGTACTGTGAAAGATATAGATTTTGGTTTTTATCCCAATTTAATGTCAAAATATCATCTACTGCATGTTCTTCTTGGTGGACTATTTAACTACCATTTATCTCAAAATGAACTGGAAGACTTTAGACTAAATGCAATTATTATTGTTAACAAAATGTTCATACAAAGTGGTATTCATAACTGACCTTGTCTTTTAGGCAATTACTTGATCATATTAACTGTAACTGAAGTTACATGTTTACTAAATCTTGTGAACTCCAGAGTCTTTGTAATATGTATGTTTTGTGCTAGCCTTAGATATTGACTTTTGATACGTATGTATTTGTAATTACAAACTGCGTGTATCATTTATAATGTCTCATCTACATATGTTTATAACTAATTATTATAAGCATTAATGTAGTTGAATATATTCCTTTCTACTGATTATTGATATGTATATATGTGTGTAACGTGTGTATGTTAGAATGTCTCTTTATTTATCAATATATTGTTTTCTGTAAACTCTTCTTCAATATTGGAGGAAATAAAGGAAATAATAATCATTTCAATAAAACAGTTCTTAAGTTCTTTTAAAATGCTCCAATGCCACATAGTTCAAGAATATCAACATAATCTATATTGTTTGCTGCCAGAAATTAAAGCAGGCTATATATTAGCTGTTTTCTCTGTGATCTTTCATCAATCAAAAGCTCTCCGTAGTAAATTGTTCCACATGACACAATACTGATCACATTGTTTGTGAGCAAGAGGTTATGATGTACTGCACACAGACAATAAAAGGGGACAAACCCTGTGGAATGTTTACTATATAAAACTGAATCATACAGGTGTAAAACATGTACAGTAAAGATTTCCTTGTCTGTGTCCTCCTACACGCGTCAAAACATATCAGTCAAAACTAAAAAAAGTGCAGTTACAATAGAAAAATAACCAACCATTAGTTTCGTAAGAAGAAATATATATACAGGTTTATTTATCTACAGTGTAATGGTATCAACTCATTTTTGTTGTTAGATTTCTTGTTTTCCTCATTATTCTAATTTGTATATTGTAAATTGCATAAATCGAATATTAGTATAATGCTATGTATTACGATTTATCTATAATTTATTGTTGCTGTGGTTTCTGCAGACAACAATACAACAGATTAGTCACTGTCAGCTAATTAACAATATATCAGGTCAGGTTCATACTTCACGCCGAATTAGCACAAATCATGCATATCGATAAACATCATATTCACGCACAGTAAACCAATATTTGAAATAAATCATGTTTTTTATTTCTCGTAATGCTCTCGAAATCAATCAGTTTAAAACCACAACTGAAATGGGAATTAAATAGCACTGGACACCCGGCATTAAAACTCTAATATTAGCACAATCTTAATGAAACGCCGAAGGCTGTTGACGGTATTACATCTGTATTATTTCAGTATTATTTCAGTATTATCTCAGTATTATTTCAGTTCTATTTCAGTATTATTTCAATATTGTTTTAGTTTATAAAACGAGGATTAAACTCTGATTAGCCGTATTAAGATGATCATATACATCGTCCTTCATGATTTCCCATATCAAAGTCAAGGTTTTATTTTTATGACTGAAATAAGAAGTGATTCTTCCATCTTTATTAAGAAGGAGCAATAATCTTGTTTTTAGCAGTTTCAGTACCTAGTACCATAGTCATATTATATCAGCATTTCTTTTAAAATCCTAACATCATATGTACTGCGTCCTAAGTTACATTTCTTAGTTCTATCCTTCTTGGACTCGTACGATAATGACACATAGTCAAAAGAGTTGATGCGAGGAGATTTACCCTAAACTTGAAATGCAATGAAACTAAATGAATCTCTTAAACTGTTAAATACTAGACTGAGTTGGAAATGTGTTACAATTACAATATTCTATTATCTGTGAACTGATTTAGTAAAAGGATTTCATGCGGCAATTCATACATTGTAATTATGCAAAACTGCTAAAATCTACATAAAAGGTCCATTATAGTACTTGCAAGAAAGCTTTAACCCTTTACTCGTTTTCGAACTTCTGCACGATTTGGCTGGGATGGGATAAACGTCACACCTCATCCTCAAGTATCAGTGACGTCACAATAAATGGGCAGTGCTAGATATCGCCGAAAAGTTAGTACTAAACCCCATAAATACATGGCTTAGTTTTTGGAGATGGTGAAAGCTAAGCCGGAAATATAAAACAGGGGAGGAGGGAGCAATGAAATAGGTACGGGTTACCCTAGCTTAGTAACTCAATACGGGTATCGGGGTACGGGAACCAGGATATTGTACACCTGTCGGGGAGTTGTTCCGTACCCGAATTCTAAATTAGATAGTTTAGCATAAACGTGTCCTAATGTATATAAAAGACTCATTTTATTAGGGCGAAAAGGTATTGTATCACAGCAGAACATTTAATGGCCCAACAACACCTCGTTAAAACGGGATAATTCTTTCAGAAATCGGCGAGATTTTTATTTGTCGTCATTAACAATGGTTAAACATTTTTGTTCGTGTGGTTTCAGTTATCAGGTTCCGTATCATTTCATGGCATATCGGGATGGATTTAGTTGTAAAAAAAATCTGGAATTTGAACAGAAAAAATAAAGTCTTCTTTCCGCACCTAGTGACTCTCTTGTCTACGATCCAGAGAATGAGGGCTAGAGGTAGAATGTTTAATACTTTTACCACTCGACCGCCACAACATTAGCGTTATACTTCTAGACTACTGCAATTGACACTTGTAAATAATGTCAATTCGTTGCATGCTGTGTCCATTTCTATTTCCAATGTGCTTCCCAATCTACTTTTCAATTATCATACTCGAACCTTGGTAATATGTTCAAATAAGCATGTACATTTTACGTAGCAAATCTCACAGGGATAAGACACACACTGTAGTATGTAAATAAGGATGGCCCAAACTGGTACGCGCAAAATAATCAAACAAGGATCAAAGCTTGCTTAAGATGTTTGCTTTCTTAGAGGAGGCGTGGGTCTTTGTTTACATTCACATCTAACTATACCATTCAAGATGAATGATATTTAGGAAAATAAGGGTACCAT
Organism: Argopecten irradians irradians; assembly: GCA_004382745.1. Lineage (NCBI taxonomy): Eukaryota > Metazoa > Mollusca > Bivalvia > Pectinida > Pectinidae > Argopecten > Argopecten irradians. Next base: position 1,020,523 of record SAYR01052423.1, on the reverse strand, counting down.
AGTATCGTGTGTTAAACTTTCATTGAGGACATTTGATCCCATTCGTTTCTTCTCCTTACCATTTTAGGTCAAGTTACAATGTTTGCGATTTCCTGTGGTTTTGGCATTCCTTGCTTTTGATATTTGCTTTAGTCTTTAGAAAAAAGACTTTTGGGGATGGATATTATTAATCGTTATATTTAATACGGATATTTGCGTTTATATTTTATGTGAATGTGTTTTTGTTAACCACCTAATTCGGATAATAACAGTACTCAAACAAGTCCGAGTAAGATACTAAATGTTACAGCGATACATATTACAGTACTACACCTCTTTGCTGTGTACAGCGGCTGGTCTAATCATGAAACATTCTGAAGTCTGAAAGCATTTCATATTGTCAAGTTCATTCTCCAAAGTCCAAATTTGCCGTTTGCTTCCCTTTTCATTATTTAAAGTTTTCTTCACTTCTTACATTATCCTATGATTTAAAGTTAACTATATCTAAGCTTGTCAAAGAAATCCATATAATAAGAACTACATGCAGATAATGCTATGCTCATAAAAATTAAATTGGTTGTCCGGAGTAGGTCATACATATACCATACTTTACCTTAATTCCGTCCACGAGTCCTGCAGTCTCAGGTACCTTGTCCGAAATGACAACTTTCACACCGGTATATCCATTGTCCACAATTCGGATTTCATGCTTTTCCGAAATTACAAGAGGCACCATAAATAAAAAGATTATCCTTGATAAAGCAACAAGCATCTTGTATATAAAAACGTGTACTAAAGCTTACACTGTAAAGTCCTGTAGATGTACTGTTCCTACATCGAAAGTTTTTGCGATTTTATTTAGTCACTACAGGAGAGTGTTGCCCGTCCCCACCCCACGAACGAAGTGATATCCTTTGTCGTGTACCTGTATATGTTTACATTATCTCATCTATCCTTGAACATGTGTATTGAGAAATGTAGACAAAATACAGTCCTTTAGATTAAATAAAGTCCAGCACAGCGGTTTGTCAATGCTCTAAGATGACAAATCCATTTTAATCCAGCTTACGCTTTATAAATTTAACAAGGGTCGCTCAGCATACGTCGGATTATTTCTAATTATAGGTCTACACATCTTTCTCTGTCCTTTCCCCACAGAAATCTTACTGATCCTGTTTCGGTCAGGGCCTTATATTAGACAGCGACAAAAGTAATCCATGTTAAAAAAACACCTCGACGAGCAATAGTCTCCCCTTTCGTCCGCCCCCTCCGCCCCTATACCGTAATCGCGTGCCGACTCGCACCTGTGACGTCGTCACGATTCAATGAATCTATGTCGATGTACGTCCACAGCAGGGCAATTGATTCTCTACCCGTGATGTGGTGCACGTACCCCTGGGAGTAAGGGAGGATGTCCAGGCTGTCAGTTAAGTGCGACAAACGTAATGTAGAAAAACTTAAAACTTTACTCAAAAAAAAAAAAAAAAAACGTTAAACCAATAGATATCGGTTGACTCATCCGATCCAGGTTAATGTACAGCGACACGAAATGTCATTTAGGGTCTGATGGTGTGTCGATTAGGTTACGTGGTCGAGAAAGTGCTCTAAAGTTGTTTATTTTATAACATAAGGCTTGTGTGCAGTAGTGTGTGTATTGTTCCGAGGTTAATCAGTCGTAAAACATTGTACTGTCAAAGTAAAACGATATCATTTGTACTAAATATATATACACATATACATATATATATCCATATAGGTGCTGATGTGTGTAGGTTTATGATCTCGAGAAATGTACATAAACATTATCATAATTACACTTTGTTGTGAAAGTTCCCAGGCAGCTTTGTAAACCTCAGCACAAATGTCAATATTTCACTAACAAGATTAAATTTTTCTCGTGTTCGAACAGATCAGATTTAGACTTACTGAACACATGCACATTAAACCTGACCCACAAAAAAGACCCTTGGTTCGAATGTCAAGAACCGGAAGTCGACAGGTTACCCAGTGGAGCATCCAAATACTAATGATGTATTAGACAATCGATAGGGTATCGCCTAACGGTCTGTTTGTAACCAGATCACTGCAAAATAAAGCTTCAAGAAGCAAAACCGAAGTTTGTTTAAAGCGGAACTCGACTGTTAACTTTTTGGATTTTCCAGTTCTAAGTCCGCCCCTCCTTTCCCCATACAGTATTTTAAGGTGTTTTGTTTGTTTGTTTGATTAATCAACATCATATTAACAGCCATGGTAATGTAAGGAACCCCCCTCTATGTATGCGGTTTGCAGCGTATATGAAGTGCGGGTGTGCGTTTTAGGAAACTTTTAGGTTTATTTGTATTGTGTCTTCTTGTATAGTGGAACTCTTGCCATTTTTTTTATAGTGCTATATAACTGAAGCATGCCGCCGAAGACACCAAGCAACACACCTCACCCGGTCACATTATATTGACAACTGGCGAACCAGTCGTCCCATTCCCTTTATGCTGAGCTCCACGCAGGAGCAGAAACTACCACTTTTATAGACTTTTTTGGTGTGTCTGGGTATTTTAAGGTTCTTCGTAAGGACAGGGCAGAATTTCTTAACATGAATATAAAACGTCGAGTGCACATGTCACAATTCACCACTCACCAGTTTGTTTTTAAATCAAATTTTCAAAAAGTAAAAATATGAAACTTTCAAATACTAGTTCTCCAGAGGGAGAATATATATAAACATTAAATAGTATAAATATCCCTTCCACAAATTTTCGGCCTCTTGGCCATCTTCAGGTACATAGAAACGAAAGAAAAGCTAGGTGAAATCCATCTTGAACGTTTTGATAGTAATAGGAAAGTTAAAAGCGGTGTACCACAAGGGAGTGTCAAAAGACTCCTCTAATTTTTTAATCTATTAATACATTACGGAGATTGTAAAATGTGTGGCTTAACGTTTGGCTCATTAAAATTTCTTCGTCTCATTACATATATATACAAATTTACAAAAACCGTTTTCTCGTTTTATACAATATTCTTTCAAGCCCATAAGTAAGTTTAATTTTTGTTCAATACGTATAAAATAAGATATAATTTGTTCATAATAAATAACATTCCGGCAATTAAATACCTTTCTTGAACAAGAATACTTGTGTTGCGACAAGATAACACCCAGATATCTTCACCTAATACATAAATTACCCAGTATTTGTAATATCATTGTGTTGACAAAACATCGTTTAACCGTCGTATTCACGACGCGGATTTTATTTCCTTGTTGAAAACGTTCATCATCGGATATGCTCATGATTTCACACTGACTTAGGTTTAAAAAGTTAATAAAGAGTGTATAGACTATGGAATAAAACGCCATATAAAATGTGCTTTAATGAATGATATCCCACGCTGATTGACAGATCCCCGCCCCCATAGATGTACCGTGCGCCTTGTGGTACTATATTTTAAATGACATCTGTCATCCCCTTGTCAAAGTATACATGTAAGTATGCACTGTACATTTCTGTACCACACACATAGTTTGTGTATACTGGTTATCAATCCTACGTACGATACCGTGTAACCGGGTTTTTTCGTGGTTAAAAAAAACAATTTTGTCGATTTCGACTTAAAACAAGAAAATTGAATTTTAACGAACTAAAATGTTGCAGTCTGACTAGAAGAGAACATGCGATTTTATCTGTCATTTGTTGTTATACATATTAATTTTCACAACTGAAACAATGTCACAGAAAATTACCGACTAAACGGTATACTGTATATAGGTCATGACCAGTCCTGAGGTACTTTTACTGATTTATACATGTGTGAATGATCTATAATTACTTATTTCGGTTGTAGAATAATTTTAGTATATAACTTAATTATATAATCAAGAAGTCTATAGCTTATACAATAATTTTTATTACTTTATTTGTAGAGTCTGTATACCTTATTCTGGGTTTCGATTTGGAACGAATTAAGACCAGAAGAGACGAAGGCAAGCATTTGTTAGTTTTGCATAGACTGAATGATTTGCACGTCGAGTTACACGTAGAACGTTTTCGCGGTAACACACACTGTCATTGGCCAAACACAAATATGGGCTAAGATACATGTACAATATGTATCAATGCGCCACATCTGTTTTTTTTTTTTTTTTTTTTTTTGTGAAAATAAGTAAAAGCAAAATATCAATGCCATATCAGTATCTCACGGAGTTATTCAAATTAATAAGCATTGTTCTCAATATCTCTTGGGTTTCTTGTATTGTCATAGACAAAAACAGACGGACATACTTCCGTTATTTCTCTCGTTATTTTCGGAAAATTTCTAACACGAAACAACATGGAATGAAAATAATACCCTGGTATGTACGATGTCAAGGCTATATGGGAAAACACCATATCATTGTATTTAATAACAGCCACCAGCAAAGCTCAAAATAACAACAATACACTATAAACAACAATACCCTTTGTGTAGCCGAAGGCCGCTCACAGCAAGTGGTCGGGGTAACCTCCCCTTATTAGTTCTGTATCAGTAACTGTGGCTATGCAAGGCCATCTTGTACTTGACAATCTATTTCTTTTACTACTTATGGGGTGCGAGATCCTGTACGTTTTATCCTAAGGTGTATGAATTTGGCGAGTGTTAGGAAGACATGATGAAGATTATCATAAACCCACTTTCAGAAACAAGCCGTATAAACACACAAATTGATAAGATTTTGGGTTTATTCTTACACTGAATTTTATTTTAATTTTCCAAATTTGGAATTTTAAAAAGAATCAGATATATTATACATTTTTGTAGAACAAAATATTCAAACGCAATTTTACCTATATGGATATTGGTGGGGCAACCACCTAACTTGTGCAGATGTAAATGAAACATTTTTCTCATATATATTTTTGTCTTTACATCGTAAGGAGGTAATTGAACAAGAAAAAGACAAAGAAAATTAATTTCCCTTGCATTGTAATATGGTGGTTGCTAATTTTACCTTGTAAGAGCGGTAAGGATGGTCTTTTTTACCATAGTATACTGTGCTTATCAACCAAGAATTAATACATAATTAAGTCTCTGTATGCACTTTGATAAAATTGGGATTTTATACTAACTGAACCCGGAGATAAATAGGATATATCATTCGTGATCCGTATTTTTGTGTGACTGTGCCACTATCCGCTTCTAATGAGAGACACTCGGCACGTTTTTGATGACGTCAAATCAAACGGGACTGTCTCCCTATTTTATCCTATAACGTATACGTTTATAGTGTATTTACATCATCACGTGTGTACACGCCACCTCAGTCCCCAAGTAACAGAAAGAAACTTCCGAAACATACATTTGCCTTGCCCAGTTTTACGAAAATTCCTGAACTTAAATTCACCAAATGAAAGCATCAAAGAAGTTATGGAAAATCTTAAGTTAAGGGAATTTCTTTAAATATTGCATTGCTTTTTATGGCCCATAAGTTAAGAAATGTCCGTGAAGCTGTGCTATGAAATATTGAAATCACTCCTTCCCCCATTTGGTTTGTTTATATGTTACTACATAATGTAGTATATAAGAATGGTAATTGAACCTAAAGTAAGAAGTAAGATACCACCGTGTACAATTTAATGATAAAATGGTACGTGTTCCAATCGCACTACCCATTTTAGCTCATTCTACTCTTCTAAATCCAACAATTGACCTGTCCATTATGAACTAGTTTACTTACATAGTATTCATTCATAAAAAAATATTTGGGATCGGCACGCAAAAATTTAAGTAGATACCTAAAGCAGAATCGTAATATACATATGTGTGTATCAACGTTATTTAAATCCAGGTCATGACCAGTGGGTCACGTGGAAATAATCTCAGTCACAATCTGGGTATTGTATATAATACATTTGTATGTCCATGTCTTACAGATATGAAACAATTTTGTATTTGTTTTACAATAAGTTTATTAGAATTTGCAGTTAGTATCTGAAATACAAACCATGTCACTGACCTATATAATAAATGGCCTATACGCTTCCCAACATTTTTCTCATAACATCCCCAGACTTACCTTAATATAACGTTAATCCGCTATGAAATAACTGACTGCTTCTATCAATCTGATTAATTATATAACATAAGCGTATTGAAGATATGGGTTTTTATCAGTTGCTGATCCTATATTACTCATCTCGTTAGAAATAAAGACAGTATGACATCGCTTTTACGTACATCTTCGATCGCGTTCGAAATCATTGTTTGATCTTTTGGCCCAGTTGTTCAAAACATGGTTAGTTAATTACCTGGAAACGGTAATTAAAGTTTGTTATCTCATTTGCTAAAAGAAATCTGTCCTTACTTCATTTATATATTTGAGAAATTTATATCTATTTTGTTAAAATTGATTTGACGTCATATCAATTTTGGTGCGTCAATGTGATTAGCTTAATAATGTTTTGAACAACAAGATCTTAAACTTCAGGAAAAACGAAATCACTTGATTATTAAGGTTTAATACATTTAGTTTATTTATACAAAGTAACAAATAACAAGCGATTCGACAGAGTAATTTTTCATCTCAAAACATTGAAAATCACGCAGTTTGCATGTGAGTCTATTCTACATGTATCTAGATCTACAGCTTCCGTTCAAAATGGTCTCGAAGCACCGACATGAACTCCTATGAATTCTTAGGGTGATTCAACTCGCTGAAGAAGTAAACTGGAAAGATGTCCAACTCCGCCTTTCACTGCAATAAACAAAGGAATTATTATTAGTTCACGTTTTATTTTCAATATGTTCACTCAGTATTAGGCTAAGTATTGTCATTCTTTTACATCATAACAACAATGTACAGCGTCCATATTATTATTGTATCGTTATACACATGTAACTCCAGAAACATCAACAACCTTAAAGCTTTCTCTAAATAAGATAAACACAGTTTAAACTATCAATATGCATAGCTATTTCTAGGCAGAAATGATTTATTCAAAGGCCCAATATCCAAATTTATTGTTTCATGATTTAGAACAATATCGGGGTTGAATCTAACTTGACTTTTTGTTGATAGTTACGTATAGTGTGGCTTCATAATTTCTTTTACGTTTTCATTCGACCGCTTCTCTATGTATCACGGGAGATAACTCGTACATCATAACGCAGGATGATCCTAGTATATAGGGACTGGAATGTGGAGGAATAGATTATACGCTGTATTTCTCCGACAAAATTATTTTTAAAAGATTGAAATTTGCCTTTGTCTGTTAACATATTTACTGTATTGGAGAAATGATGTTACTTTATTTAATGCCATTTACATTAAAATTAGAGGTTAGATGCACCTACAATTACACTGTATATTCATTCTAATGACGATTACAAGGACTTACGACAACCAAAGACAGAAAAATCCATCTTATATCCCACAAAACTTTTTCTTCAGAAAAAAAAAACAATAAACGTTTGTGCTCGCATTTTTCGTAACTTCCATACAAACAAATGAAATATGATGTTTTCACTGAAAGTCAACATTCCTTCCAGGGCCGAATTTTTCTTAGTGATTGTAATAAAACTATCAATTATTCATCAAGTTGTTTTCATCTGAAACGTGAAAGAAAGGACCATTTTAGATCACAGAAAATAAAACTGTTACATGTTTTATTGGGGTTCGTTTGATAAAATCTTAAAAGAATGATAATACAAAAGACGAGTAGAAACCCATTTATTTTCATACGGCCGTTAATGTATTAAGACAGGAGCTGCAAAGACGCGAACTGACGGCCGCTATCTAGCCCTAATCTAGCCCCTATCACCCCTCATTAACGTTATTCTCGCACCATCATATTACCGGATAGCATCTCCCACACTCCACCTCCATTAGGGACCAACTTAATCATTTTATTACCCCCAATTAAACAATCATTTCATCATGCCGGAATCAGTAGGGTTTGACGTCCCGGGGGAGGGGATGTGAGATGAATGGATTCATTTTAAGTGAGTGAGACAGTTACCGAATCGTGTGAAGAGGGACATTAGCGTGAAATCGCTAATTAAACGCCACTTGTATGCGCGTGATTGGTGTCGCCGGAAGCGTAGAGGGAGAAATCTGTTGTCGGTAAACAAGACGACATGGGGAGCATATGTTAATTAGAGACTATTAACGGTAACTGATAAGCGTGAACATTTTAATCAAATATTTTAGTTTTGAAATTAAACACGAATTAATCGTGACAACAGGGACGTGATGAATCCTGATGATAATATAGTCTCCCATTAACATGATTTAAGGTAATTAATCGATTCCTAATTGAGCTATGTGCATTTTCAAACAGTTGCTTTACCAATGTACATTGAAATCTAACGAAAAAATCCACTTGAAGTAACTTAGACGAATCTAGCTACCTTTTTACAGGCGTAATTATATTAATTTGATATTCATTTTCTGAAAAATAACAGTAAACCGAAACAAACTGCATAATTTGGGGTATAATATGTACAGGTAGATATTTTTGATAATGTCTCAGTTTTTATACGCGCATATTGTATACATAAAAAAACTATATTAAAAAAAGCTCTCTAGTCAGTTTGTGCGACAGTGACCCGGGCGAAAAATATACACTTGTAGATATTTGTTGAATGAAACACCGTAAAAAATACATAATATGTCAATTTTCTCTTTTTATACGCCTTAATTCCGTTGTTAATTTGTCAATAATTAATCGTGCGGTTGGATTAGCGTAGGTTAATTAAAAATTTCCAATTTTATTTAGATAATGAGTAATTTGAGTAAACAATGTTGCATCGTTTGGTGATGAATCGGAATAGACTGTGTCATCATTTTGTGGTTACAATACGGTTGATGATATATAAGAAAAGCAGACAATAATGTGGCACGGGACCCTATCATCCTACATACGTATGTAAACAATCTATATTATGTATGTTCAATTCTAAACTTACTAAAAACAAGATATTACACTAATCATTAACTGTCTATAATTAACCGTCCGGTACAAGTGTACTCTATACCGGGGGATCACTACATTTTAAAATTATTTAAAATCTTAAGTGTTTTACCTGATTTATATGAATCAGCTCAAAAACACACAAGACAAAAATATGTCCGGCAGGTGTCAGATTCAGTTTAATTGATTTATAAGCTGGTTAAAACAAATCGCCTACGCAACTTTGTCCATGTGCAGATCTCGACACGCCGACTTCAATTTACTTTTCGTAATTTAAGATTTTTTAACTTTTTTTTTACATTTGCAATCTTATATGCATTCTTTTAGTAAACATAATACGCTTTGTTATGATGTATTATTAAATTTTATCTAAGTAAAATTATTTGAATTGTAATTTAAAGATGCTCCACCGCCGACAGAGGCTCGTATATGATATTCACCATTTGAACAATAATTAGTGTTTAATCGTGTATACATAAGTCTAATTAACACAAAAATAATATAAAATAATTCATTTTGCCTTTGGGTCGTGTGCAATCAGTACTTCATTCCATATAGGATATAGTGCCACGGAATTTTTTCGGGATGCAATTAATTATTTTTTTATATTTTCAACTTGAAGTAAAATTAGAAGCTCAAACTTTTCAACGGCGGTAATGCTAAATGGTGTAAAGTAAGTAACTTTTGTAACTGAAGAAAAATATTAAATCATCTGCTGATGTTTTTGATAGTGGAGAAATGAAATGAACATGTCAGTATCGTCTATAGTAGGCCGAGTTCGTAATAGGCCGAGTCTGTATTGGTCCGAGTTCGCAATAGTCCGAGTTCGGCATGGTCCGAGATCTCCCGTAACGGTAAAGTAAAGTCGACTTAAAGCTGACAATGCAAGTTAAAAATTGTACATTTGAGATTAAAAAAAATAATGAAATTTTTTTTTTCAAAATTTGTTTCTGAGACAGCCCATTGCGTTTCTAAGGACGGGCAGACGCCATTTTGTTTGAACTCTGCTTGGATACGAGACGCCTGCCGACCCCTATATAAAGCGCGTGAATCGACACACGTGCGCTCAGTCATGTACATATACACCTTTTCCACTGTGTATCACCTACTACATGTAATACATAAACAAAACCCCTTACCTGTAAATGTGTGTAGGGCTGGTTTTAGCAAGCAAACATGTCAACTCTTCTAAGCTGTCATTTAGATGTTTCACAAATTTAACTTTCCACACAAGTGAATAAAAATCCTGATAATAATCCGTCCATATATCTCCACGTATGCTATCGTACCCGGTGTACTCGACTGGCCACTTGCACGTGACCACCTGTCCCGAACAAGTGACGCTGCCATATGTAAACTACCAAAGGTACACGCGTGTACATGTGCGTGTAATATCTAATATGTTGAAGTGTTTTATTAGCTCGTATTTGACATATTTTGGGATGTAGCTGACATTATTACTTCAATGAAACCTTGTCAGGTGAGTGCAGTATTTATATTTAGTTTGACAGTGTTATCTTCTATTAGAATTTCCGGGTTTGTTTACGTTATAATCAAAATGGATATCGCACGTGGAAAGAAAGTATGAATTCATTCATTACTTTTAATATAACTGTATATATCTGTATATGGTTCTTAGAAACTTTATTTGAGAAAACATTGAAAGTAATAACCATTGTTTTATCATTACGTCTTGGGTATATAGTGCAGAAGACCTAGAGCCGGTCATGTGTTAGTAATGTTACACCTTGAACAGCAAGCGTTCGACTGATTGCACGTGTGTGTGGTTCACGCGCTTTATATAGGGGTCGGTACCCGGTGTTGTATCCAAGCAGAGTTAAAACAAAATGGCGACTGCCCGTCCTTAGAAACGCAAGGGGTTGTCTCAGAACCGAATTTTGAAAAAAAAAAATATTTAAAAAAAACTTTATTATTTTTTTTATTCTCAAATGTATTTTTTTAGCTTGCATTGTCAGCTTTAACTACCAATAAGTACATATATAAATGAATTACTTGATATTTATCATGATTTTTTAAACTGTAAATTAACTTCATTAAATTATTAATTTTGTTATGTTTAATACTTTTTTAGTTGAATCAAATCGGTATATGTTATTGATTAGTATGCAAGTGTAATGAATACCTGCTTATTCAGTTGCTATCAAATCCAAGTACAAGACAATCAGGTTATTATGTATTCCGAAATACGGGTCAACCGGGGAAATCGGGTTAGTTGGCCATACTAGACAAGATTCCTTACTTTGGTCTAACACTTCTGGCGATCGATCTGTTCTGCGTTGTTACAATATGTAATTTCTGATACTCGTTTCGCTTCTCTCCCCCATCACTATAGTATAAGAACCCCCCTCTCTATATATCCCCTTTATCTCTCACTTTTATAAAAACAATTAATAAAACAATAATGAGATCTTTTTATTTTATAAAGCCGTCTTATGATGTACACTGTATATAACCAATGTATTGTTTATGTATATTGTGACGAGATGATTTTATATGTTAAGTTACAACTCATGCCCAATCCGTTTGCAAACTATGACAAAAATATTATATATATGTTTAAGCTAAATTAGAATTTCAATTAATTAGATGTAATTCTGATATGGGTACAGTATTTTGTAAGGCACATGAGATGAAAATAGCATGTTGGATACATATACTGTACATGTATATAAATAGTTCAAAGACTAAAACCACACTTACGTTCCATTTCTATATATAGCCATGCACGGACTTAACATTTCTGTATATATATAAATATTATCATCATGGTATCTAACCAACGCTGTCAGTAATGAATCATGACATGTTCTACTCAGTTACTTGGTCTTTTTTTTCAGGATATCTTAAGTAAATTAAAATTAAGAAAAGTTGGCTTTTACTTTTCACAAAAATCAAGGATGACATTTTGATTAATATGTTTTTTATGATAAGTTCAAAATGCAAGTAAATACAAATATCGCGAAATAGTTCGGATAGCAAAATATATTAAAAAAATTACATACAATTAATGCACAATGCATGTACCACAGATTTCAAACATACCTGTATTTAAAGATTACATACAATTAACATCATCTGAGCACAGATTTCAATATATATTTCAAAATTACATACAATTAATGTATGTAGTGCATGTGGCATCCGATTTTGTAATAAAGAATGCGGCAACCATATAATTATGCAATTAATTGCGTCTAAAATGTTTGAAATAGTACTATTACTAAATGCAAAAAGACCAAAAAATATACCAAATGAATTAACGCCGTCCACCAAACCTATACCGCGACGAAATATCAATTAGGATACTGAAGATGCGTTAATTTTTGCGGTTTACTTATTTTTGTTTATTTCGTGCTAAGATATTGCGTTTTAGGGTACCAATATGTATCTTTTATTACTAATGAAACCAAAAGCTGCTGTCAAATCTGATTCATTGTGCTAAAAATAAATTACATTTGTCAACGATTTCTTTGTGATGTGGAGACAAAATAACACACATGCAGTACATGTATAACTTTAGTAAAATAAATGACATTAAAAAGACTAGATTACCTATTCATTGAGCAGAGTATCCAACAGTCTGGCAGTGGTCGGGCGTGGCATCATCCGGGGGTAGGGGATACACTCCCTCCATGGCGAAACAACAATCACTACTAAACATTTCCCGTCCCTCCTCCGGCTCGGTCATCTCCTCGCTCCCGGCACTCAGGAAACTGGTGTTTAGTTCATTGTTGTTCCGTCTGTCTCCAAACGGAGAAGGGTATACGGACGATCGGACAAGTCTCTTAGCGACGCTGGACAGGCGATGTGACCTAATGTCAGATTTATGATCCGGGTATTTGTCGTATACGGGTGTGTATTTGGATGAGGAAGATCCGGGGGTTTCATCGGGAGTCGGGTAGTTGGGTGTATCGCAACATGATTGTAGGGTCAGCATTCTCGGAGTCTGGTAATGAAGTCCTTCTGGTATCCAATATGGCGAGCCCTGGTAGTAGGGCGTGTACCTAAGCGGGTTGGGATACATTGTCTCCATTGGCCCGGGGGTGGGATAGGCTAGTGGGGCACAGGTCCCGAGGGCTGCTAGGTACGCCGAATTTGGTCCGGGGACTCCTGGAGTTCCGGCAGGAATCTGTTCACATTTTGGAGGTGTTGGAGTACATTTTAACATTGACTCCAATGCTCGGATATATCCAATGGCTATTCGTAATGTCCGGATTTTTGACAGTTTCTTATTGTACAATTTATACTCATCGGGCAAACAGTCTTTGAGCTGCTGAAGTGCTGAACTCATTTTTTGCATACGATTCCTTTCTTGTATATTTGCCATCCTCCTCTTTGCGTCCTCGCTCATAATACACCGTTGACGAGAGGAAAGCGCCTTCCTGAGTGTATGCCTACCTCCCGTGAAGCATGTCCTTTCCTGAGAATCCGAATTTAGTTCCTCCTTTACCGTGTCACATTCCAAAGTTAAATCAATAGGTTCATCATCTTCACTTTCATCCGAAATATCTTTATCGTTTTTATCAAACGACTCGTTCTTATTTTCAATAATGTCTCTTTCGGCATTCCTAATCTCGCGTTCCATTTCCATTTTTGTATAATGACCGCTGGTCAATGTTTCAGATTTCTTAATTGTTGCACTGTAAAGGGATGGTGTTTCAGTGCCTGGGTAAAATGGTCAAGTGGAGAGGACTGGCCAAAATCTGGGGATATAGTGACCAATAGATAGCCCCTTCTATTGTTTTGTGTGAAGTAATACCAGAGCCATAAATTTTAGTAGCCAGGTCCTGTCCCGTTCTCGCGGTTAGGGGGTCCAGCCTGTCCGACCGCTGACCGTTGCATTACGGCTCAAATGTGAGTTTAATTAGCGATTTCTATCGGTCACATCACAACGTTAGATTTCAGTCACCCCAGCCCTCGTACATATCTCCTAAGTAAGTAGTTAATTATCAATTAAAGTGAAAATAATACATTTCACACCGATTTACACACATAACAGGCATCAGACAAGGTGGAACTATTACATTTGGTGTCTTTCATAAAGTTTTATTTTCAAAATAAAAGCTATAACGTAAACATTTACAATCAACTACCGCTTAATGTGTTACCCATATAATTTTTTTTTCTAAAGGAAGATTCACTTAATCAAATTAACGACTTGCTGAACAGTGACTAAACAAAAAAATTGTAAGGAGTAGTTAAATTTGATTTCGGCTTTAAAACTAATTACACAAAAATTACAGACTTTGTGAATGATTACATGAAACGTATAGTTTTCTGACTGTTTTACAAATGACTACATGTGTAATTTGATCCTAAAATCTATATGTTAAGGGAAATATCCAGGTCTTCGAAACTTCGAAGTGCTGATTAATATGTTTACAATAAAAAAGAATACAAGGGAAAGGGTTAAAAGTTATTTGAAGTATTTGTTACACGGCTATTTAAATCATTACACTGTAACAAACTTCCTAAAATATCTAAATTAGGAAAAGGAAGGAGGAAGAGGGTGGAGAGGGAGAAAAGCAGAGGAGAAAGAAAGCAAGAAGCTATAAACTTGGAAAGCGCTGTAAGAGACGGCTAATAAAGTACAAAATGAAAAAAAGAAAACTAAGAAAAACCGCTTTATTAATGCCTGTGCGAAATGAAAAGAGATGTCCAATCATTAATTACATTTCATTAATGTCCACGGGCACTCCCACAGCCATTACAACATTATTGAGGTAGAAGATATACATAAGGTATTCTCAAGGTATCACAGAATGTGAAATGGATCACCACGTGGGAATATATAATACATGTAGTAATTCGTACCTACAAGCCATCCTATGTAGATATAACATCAGAGATAATAATCCCTTGAGTATGGAGGACGCCTGCAAACAGGTGCGTGGTGTGTACAGGTACCCATAATAGTAGTCTTTAGTTTCCCAGTGTTTCGAATGCATCGTATTGTGCACTTCAATTTTTTTTACTTGGCCTCCGTGCTATTTAAAACAGCCAACTGTAGCTTTCACTGATAAATGTTTGTTCCCCACGAGTCGACCCTGGCATTTTATAATGCATTTACAGTTGTAAACAATTCACAAATCACTTCGAATAGTTTACAAACTAAACTTGAAATGAAAGAAATACTGCATTGGTAAAGGAACATTCTGTGATACTCTGACTCTTGAGATATATTTTAAGAACGTAAACAGTGATGAAATTAATGTTAGGTATTTACTAAATTAAAAAATCATTGTGGTTTTTTCCTTAATATTTTCTAAGTTAGTCGTTTACTATACAGTTCATGTCATTAGCTGTCTAAAACAGCGCTTTCGCATATATCCAATTTCATTCTGACAGTATGACTATGTGCGCATGCGAGTCCCTTTAAAGTTTTAACATTTTAAAACTTGATACACTTTATTATATCCCTATAGAACTATTTTATCTCTATATTTTTGTTATATCCAAAGTTGGAAATGTATAAACTCATGAGTTTTAATTTGCAGACCTTTAAAATCTAGATAAAGATCAATCCATTTTTATCTCTAATACTATGCATTGGAACGGAAATCTGATCAACAGAAACAATGGAAATCTTGATTAACCATTGACAGTATAAAACACTGTCTTGGCACAAGGTTAGGAATTCTTCTCATTTTATTCATGACTCAAGGAGACTCTACAACTAAAAACCTCACTGTTAAGTTAACTTCAAAACTTATAATAGGTGAATTTGATTTTAAAATTGGTTGAAACATTTAACAAGTGATTTAAGCAAAGCACACCGCCAGCACATATTTTGATGACGTAGAGGCAGAAGCACATTACGATGACGTTTTGTTCACCAGCAAACATCAACAAGTAGATGGTTCACACTGCTTCACCAACATGGCTACACAAACTACAGAAACTCGTAAGAAAGTTCTCATCGCCATGGACGGCAGTGAAAACGCTGAGCATGCATTCAATTGTGAGTTAAAAAGAAATTTTTATGTTTATTTGGTCAGTCATATCAAACATTATTACATGTAGCACGCACATGTATGTGTTTCTAGTTAATACATGTATATATACAGTACTACCATGCAGTCGACAATATAACAAGTGTGCGTATACGTGTGTGTATGTACATGTATTTAAAGGCTAACACCGGGGTTTGCACGTAGGCCAATAGATTATTTATCTGATCTGAACTTAACAATCGATCTGACAGAGAACTTGCTTACATCAAGTCGTACTTGTTAGACTTTTAAAAAGTCTCGTTATGTATTTTGACGGTATTATAATGTAAATAAAGTGCTGACAGTGGCTCCTAGTTAGATATGATAATAAGTATACAGTATTAACGAGTCAGTGTAACGGATATAAACCCCCTTCTCTATAGTAGCTAGTCTCTATTGTATATACCATTATATGTTCCCCATACTTCACAGGGATATATCCTGTTATTTCTAAGGAAAAGACAACTCTTTTTTTCTTTACCGATGCGAGATGAAAAGCTACAAGAGTTCTTTGCACGTTCTAAACAATTATATGATGACGACACGGCAATAGTTTAATGACGTCACAATGACAGCGACGGTGACAAATCAATCAAGTAACGTCATCTATAATATTGCATAGGTGAATCATTGCATATATACGTCATTATAACGAACACCAATCTGATTAAAACACATATCCTTATAACCACTCCGTTCAATAGAGGATCTGACAATATCCCATAAGGGGTCACGTTAAGAGACTTTATACCACGTGTACTTCAGAGCAAATACAATTTCTACACCTTACAACATCAAATGAAATCGTCAATTTGATTGGCCATTTCAAAAGGTTATCTTGACGTGACCCCTAATGGGATGTTCTCAGATCCTCTTATCCAATGTAGTGATAATAAGGATCTGTATTTTAATCAGATTGAACGAACACGTGCAATATGGTACACAGGGTAGGCCAATACTGAATAAAACAAACCATTCACAGACACTCTCCTTGTGGGTATGACAGGAAATCCCAACACTCCGGATAAGATTCTTAAACTGCCAAACACCCTTCAAGCCTAGCCTGCGTTTGATAAATCAAGAATCTTACCAGGCGCGTAGCTCTACCATAGACTCTGGTACTCCGTACATCCACATCATTTTCATGTTCATTTTAGAATTTATACTAATATTAACGTTTTTACACAAAATGTATAAGAATTAAGCAAGATTGTTCTTTACTTGTATTGTAGGCTATACTCTTGCTAAAATAACTCCCATGAGTATCCATACTCCCCACCAGATTGTACAATCAATTTTATTTAAACGAACTAGCGTTACTATAGATAAATTATTTCCACTAATCTTGGTCACGTGGAGGTTGGTATTATTCTCTTTATTTACTCCAATTTGAAGATTACATAAATAGAATAACATACATGTAATACAATATTCAACAAGGCTTGATATTGCACTTTTGAACTCCACTATGCAAACATTAAGTTCACTAGGGTGTGTTCCATGACCATTCTTTTTCTTGTTTATGGTAGCAAAAACAAATGGAAGTAATTTCGATCTTGGCATACAAGGATATCTCTACAGAGAGGATTCTGCATCCACATTGTTTTCATCCTGGCTACGCCCCTGCTTACCCATTGGGTCGAGATTCTTGTATATCTCAAATTGGGATAAAATATTTTTTTATTCCACTTATGTGTCGACAGCACACATCTTATACTTGGGTTGAGCTATCAATTTCCAAATTGGCAAACCCCACGTAGTGTGCGGGTAGGCATTGGTTTTTACATCAGGTACCACATGTTTTTAAAACAACGTAATTTTTGTGCACTCGGTCAATTATGAGCAGATTATGGAGTTGGAAAAAAATGAAGTACTCGTGGGGTGGAGGGGGGTTGTATTTAGAAGGCGCTATTAGCAGAAATGATATTTGACATTCCAATGATTCCATACGATGTAGATAATTCATGTTATGATGTTTCTACATGCACGTGCACATGCATATGCACTATGCACTATAATGTAGGTCGACCACCATGTGTAAGAGTTCCACGTTAGTCCTGACCCGTACAGTATGTTAATGTTCTGAATCTCACGAATGCTGCATACACTGCACAGTGATATATATACATATACATGTGGCCCGGTGATGATGAGATTCCGGGGACGTCGTGTTGATAAGACAGATGCAGACAGATGGGTAATTACAGTTATAGTGTAATGTTGGCCCTTGTAAGTAGCTAAGCAGTAAGTGTATAGGCATAGTACATCCACCAAGCATCCTCCGCACCCGGGACACGTGTTTTTCTTAATCCTACATTTGATACTTTGATAGAAAAAAGTGCCAAATCATTTTCTTTTTGTTTGATTTGATGTGGTTGATTAACTTTTGTATCCCAGTAAAGTCAGAAGTGACAGAAACATATAAGTTTCTGGTAGAGTAACCTAGGTTTCCCGAGTAAAACCGCCGACCTACGATAAGTACCCTCACTTCTCGCATCATAGGAATAGTTGAGGGTTCTAATTTCCTAATTTCTTTAACTCCGTATGTCGTATGTCTTCATTTCAAACCCATTGTGGATAAATTATATTGAGGAAATTAGCCTCTTATACTCCATCATCATTGCACTTTCTAACTCTAACCTCAAGGTCAAAGGTCAAATAAGTGGCTACAAAAATAAATAATTCTAGACTACATTCAGTATTTGCAGTTTGTCTGAATTATTCTTAGACCCAATCGTTAGATTTCAACAATGAACTATATATTTTCAAATATTCAAAGACATTTACTTGGATTGATAAGAAATGTGCGATAAGTGGGTGAAATTGTGGAGTATATGTTCATTGTATGACTTCGAGATTATGAGACTTCGTTAAATGGACATCGAAATAAGTTTGCTGTGAGATGTAGAGTGTACATAGCATATATACTAGCCGGATGCTTTACCCATGTGTACTTCCGCTACCATTCTCAGTTCATGGGTTATACTGCGATTTATTCTTAAATTCACATAAATGTACGTGTAAATATGTATACATGTAAAATGTTATAGTTATTTTTACAGCATGTCCTCTGACATGAGTCTACATGTATAGCATTTCTTAAAGATTGAGATTTCCCAAATCGGTATCTATTTATACAAGTTGTATATTCCCGTAGACAATGTATTTCTTGAGAAAATTCTCTTTGAGGTTCTTTATCTAAGTAAACCTTGGTTCTTTCTGATTGTTGTAAAGATTTACTTTATTTTCAAAACAGAATTTCCTTCCCATACTGTGATATTATATAGGTACAGTAGTCTGTAGGATTGGCAGGTTATAAAAGCGCCAGAGTGACGGAGAGACCGCAGCCATTTCGGTCTCACGACATGATGATGATGGGTATATATATTTCTGTTCCCCCGCTCGAAACCGTGACGAAATGTATTTATAGATAGTTGTCAGTAAACTGCCAGTGTCAACGATTACAATGTGTGGGAATTGGGCATGGAAAGAAAATGCCTCTCGTAAGACAACCATAACAGAGAGAGATTTTAGATACGATAAAGAAAATCACTGTGTGTGTACAAGGCCTTGTAGTGCCACGTGACAGAGGATGACGTGGTTACTGCCTTGTGACAAACTCGTGTACCCTGTTGTAATAACAAGATAGATTTGGATTAACTTTACGTACTTGTCAAGTCCGTGTCTTTCAGGAACAATTCGTGTGAAGGAGTGCCGAGAATATTATATGATATGATTTTTTCCACGTTACAGTCGTACAATCGCGATTGAGAAATTGTACTTCATGTATATCGGCGGTTGCCTCCTTTGACCATAATGGCATCTGCATACACCGCAAAATAATCGAGAAATTATGACAGTCGCGTAGCTAGCCCTACCCTGGTCACATTATTTTCATGTTAAAATTATAGGCATTGTATTGAGAATTATGATAGAGCAAATCAAAAAGCTAATATAAATAAATGGGTAACGCCTTTTTTCGCAAAAATATCTCCAAAAATGATGGTAAGGGTGTACAATTCCCCGCTGATTTCATTTCTTGTAGTTCATTATAGATATGCAAAATGCTATTGCATAATATACTTCAACGTTATGACAATTATAACTGTTGTAACTACATGTAGTAATCAAATTATTGCAACTGTTTTTACAAAGTTTGTGGATTTTTCCACATAATGACATAAAAGGTCATAATTTCGCTCTTCGGCATACCGGAATCGCTAGAAAAAAGGATTCAATATCTATTCATAATTTTGCAGGGGAAGAGGGGGGCGGCAGACGGGGGTACGCTGGGTTCGGCAGGAAACACTATATCGTCCGACTATACTTACTTTAATTGAAAAATTATGGGCGAGGGCTGCACCGTTTATGTCATATCATAAGACTTAACATAGATTTATTATGGTGTTATGGTAATTAAAGTAAGCATATGAGGTTAAAAGAAGTATCAATAATTATCACCATAATTGCCCTTTAGACGGTTTCCAGTAAGATTGCATTAAGTCTTCCGTGGTTTCTGCGTTTCACGACCGGGTTCTGGGCAAACGTTCAACACTTACAACCAGAATCATCATCCCTGTTGTTGGTGGATATTGGTATCTTTGGTGAGTTTATTTGATTGTTTTAATCATCTTACTATCACCGTTTTATATCTCACTAAATTCAGATTCTGTATGATGTTACATTTACCTACAGTGTAGAGGCAATGCTTTTTGGTGTATATACATTAATTTCGTCGATAATTTTTACTCTTGAATCGGTTTTAATGATACAACGTAAATCAAGGTTTGAGTTAACTCTCCATACATCATTATATAAGTACACGAAAAGTTTTAATATGTTCATCATTGTAACAGGCCAAACTATCAATGGCGCTGTTTAATCCATTGTTGTCGCTATCTGGTGGCGATAATTACAGGGGTTAGTAGTAGTAATCACTAGTATCACAAGGTATAAGGTCTAAATAGAAAGAATCAGAGTTACCGGATTGCCATCACAAGGAAAAATATTAAACGAAAAAATCGCAACTCTTCTTTGTAAGTGATTGTTTATTCAAAACTTACTCCAAGTGGTTCTGTTAAACAATTAAACCGTTGATTTTGGACAGAGAGGCAACTATATATGTATCCAAAATATTAATATTTAGAAAGATCGATTTTAGTTGTTTATATATATAACGAAGTTCAAATATGGTCATATGTTTCTTTCTTCTTTCAAACACAGGTACATAATGTACCAAGGTGTAATCAAAGCTCCCCCAAACCCTGATTGGCATCCTATAGCTTCAGCATACTGTTACGTTTGTCTGTTTCTCTTCGAAAATCCTTGGTAGGTGGATCGGAGGTCCCTAATATGTTCTAGTTAGGTGACTCTCAATAGATCTACCTACCAGTGATTGTTTCTGTGGGGAGTCTTCGTTTTTGTTGTGGCCGACTAGCCGCGCGTGAGCTTGAAATAGATATATGATGCTGAATAGGTAAGCGAGCTGTGGAGAGGGTGTCCGATGGTGAGGGTTAAAAGAAGGGAGAGGAAGGCAGGGCAAATGAGTAAAAAAATGCTGCTCGCGTTATGGAATATGTGGATATTGCATGAAGCTATTATGCAATATGCACTGTTATGACGATATTGTCATCACTTGTATGACTGGATGTTGTGCAATTGCGATATGATTGTGTCATCAAAACGGCAGAAGTATTGTCATACTTGCGTTATGTGAAAAGGATATCATA
Source organism: Argopecten irradians irradians (assembly GCA_004382745.1). NCBI lineage: Eukaryota > Metazoa > Mollusca > Bivalvia > Pectinida > Pectinidae > Argopecten > Argopecten irradians. Next base: position 998,863 of record SAYR01052423.1, on the reverse strand, counting down.
TCTTATAACAGGAGCCTATTATAAATGCTTGCGTTATGAATGGATATTGATTACATATTTGCTTAGAAATGGACAATTGCATAACAAATACAAATGGATAATTGTCTTACTGCGTTATGTAGGTATAATTGGATACTTTATGATTTTGAATATGGATACTGTAATGCATTCACAGGCAACATAAAATCTTAAAGATTAATAGCATTATTACTTGGTTATGAAATAGTGCAATATAAATAATTAACGGCGTTTAATGGATATTGTGGGCAATACTTGCGGTTATGAACGGGATATTTGTGCAATATTGCGTTATGAACGGATATTGTGCGCAATATCTTGCGTTGTGAACTGGATATTGTGGGCAATACTTGCGTTATGGAAGGAATTGTGGGGCAATACTTGCGTTATGAACGGATTATTGTGCAAATACTTGGCGTTTATAAAGGAATATTGTGGGCATACTTGCGTTATGAACGGTATTGTGCAATAACTTGCGTTATGAATGGATATTGTGCAATACTTGCGTTATGAACGGATATGTGCAATACTTGCGTTATGAATGGATATTGTGCAATACTTGCGTTATGAATGGATTTGTGGGGCAATACTGCGTTATGAACGGATATTGTGCAATACTTGCGTTATGAACGGATATTGTGCAATACTTGCGTTATGAATGGATATTGTGCAATACTTGCGTTATGAACGGATATTGTGCAATACTTGCGTTATGAACGGATATTGTGCAATAACTTGCGTTATGAAACGGATATTGGTGCAATACTTGCGTTATTGTAATGGATATTGTTGATACTTTGCTCTATGAATGGATATTGTGCAATATTGGCGGTTATGAACGATCTATTGTGACAATACTTGCGTATGATGATATTGTGCAATACTTGGCGGGTTATGAAGGATATTGTTGCAATACTTGCGTTATGAACGAGATATTGTGCAATACTTGCGTTATGAACGGATATTGTGCAATACTTGCGTTATGAATGGATATTGTGCAATACTTGCGTTATGAACGGATATTGTGCAATACTTGCGTTTGAACGGATATTGTGCAATACTTAGCGTTATGAACTGGATATTGTGCAATACTTGCGTTATGAACGGATATTGGTGCAATACTTGCGTTATGAATGGATATGTGCAATACTTTGCGTTCATGAACATTTATTTCTTATTATATTTTCAAAGCACCTACAACAGATAAACTGTCCAGAAATGCAGAGACAGGAATCCTGATTTTCAGTATTTATTTGGATTTTATATATTGTCTCATTGTAAAATATATCAAAGGCTGAGTCGCTGTTTGATCAGTTTTCCTGGATTGTTGCTTTGGAGGGGAATAACATATTTGCATACAATTGTTTCAACCAGCGTATAATTTAAAGTTACCGCGGTTATCTCCTTTAATTAAAACATATTTTTGCTTAAATCTTCTACGGAGGGTGTGCGAATTTGACTATGTTGGGAGGGGTGGAGACCTTTTAGGGCGCCATTGGACGTTAGAAGCCATTTTTGCCGAGGTTGGTGGGTGGGGTAGGGGTTACTGACAGTCTGTGTCTAAATTCAACTTCTAAATACTGTTTATAGAGTATTGTAATCTCTCTGAGT